>WBMZ01000730.1:0-219538 GCA_013400975.1 Atrichornis clamosus | reverse complement strand
CACTTTCATATCTCTAAGCTTGATCCTGTGTTGCCCGTGATGGTATCTGGTGAATGAACTCTCCTGGTCCTTACCTCAATTCATGAACCCTTTGTTAAATTTTCTCCCCTCTGTCCAGCTGCAGATGGAGTGAGTGATCAGCTTTCGTTGGGTGCCTGGCATCCAGCCAGGGTCAACCCATGACAGGTGGTCTGTAGCAGACCCCCGCTCTAACAACCCCTGCCCTCTCCTCAATCTTCACACATTCATTTGGCTTTCTCCTTCTTTCACTGGGCAGTTATCACATAACAAAAAAACTGAAACACCACCAAGAGCTGCCCCTTCACCTGCTTTACACAGCAAACCTCCTCTGTGTAAGGGTTCAGGTCAGGGCTGAGAGAACTTTGGTTGGAGGGCAACCAAGCCAGGAAGCCTGGTGGGAGCAGTGTGGTTGTGCCTCTGATCTGTCTCTGTGTGTTCTTTGGGTAAATTCAGGAC
Source organism: Atrichornis clamosus (assembly GCA_013400975.1). Lineage (NCBI taxonomy): Eukaryota > Metazoa > Chordata > Aves > Passeriformes > Menuridae > Atrichornis > Atrichornis clamosus. Next base: position 219,061 of record WBMZ01000730.1, on the reverse strand, counting down.
TTCCAGGTCCAGAGCTGCCAGTGGAGCATTTTTCATCATCATGGAAAAAAACCCCCTTGCTTCCCTCCTCTGCCTTTTTCCCATGAACCCCTGAAGGCTCCTGAAAATTTTATAGCAGCTTCCTGCTTGATCCTGAAAACCAGAACCATTCTTCATACTCTGTTCAGGTGGAGTGGGCCAAATCCCCTGCTGGTGTAAACCAGAGGCAACACTTTACATTACATTACATTAACATTAACCTCGAGGAACTTGCCCCAGCAGGAGACATGGCCTTTGAGCCTTGGGACTTTTTTAAGTACACATATTAATGAAAATAAAGTAAGACAACAGCAACAGGAAAGTGCACATAGACTTTCAGATTTCAGATTCTTTCTTACCCCAAACAGAGCACAAAGGGAAAGATAACTGGCAATTTATTGCAAGCGGGGAACAGTTGATAAATGTGTAGGGTTCATGATCTAATGTGAGAATTATTTTTTTTTTCCTTTGCCAGGGGAAAATAAATACAATAGATCCAGATAACTAACAGCCCAGCTGTTTTCCTCTACACTCAGTTGCCCTCACCTGATTGCATTGTGGCAAGACTGGCTCACGTCAGGGAAACTGCTCATTCCCAGGTTCAGCTGCTTCACAGGACGGCAGGTTGAAGATGCTGTTGTTGTTTCCTTCTCTTCTCCTCTGAAGTGCCTCCTTGTGGTCTATCAGCTTGGTGCTGCTCTTTTTGTGTGCGTGTGTTTTAATGTCCTTGCTCTCTGCTCCATGTTGGGTGTCTCTAATGAAATCATTTGGACTTGGATTTCAGGTGACTCTGGTGACCCCCAGGCTCAGAGGTCTGAAGAAAAAATATAGGATAAGTGAATCTTTTTATTTTCCTTTTTTTTTCTTTCTTTGCTTGTTTTGTTAGGTTTTTTTTGTGGCTTTTGGTTTTTTTGTTTGGGCTTTTGGGGGATTTTTTGGGATTTTTTTTCTTGGTTGGTTTGTTGGTTTTGAGGGAATAAAGATTAGCGGGAAAAAGATAAAAAGAAAATAAATTTATTTTCATGTGATATTGACAATTCGGCTTAACTGAAGTCTCCAAGAATTTAGGGGATGATTTATTTCAGAAATTAGAGGTGGACTTTTCACTTAGTCATTGGAATACCATCATGGCATTTCTTTCTTGTCCACATTTTACATTGCTTTTCTCCTTCTTCTTTTTTTGATCTATAAGAATTTTCTTTTTGGAGAGGGAGCTGGGGAAATTAACCTCTCTAAGGAATGGTGGGATGTTCCCCCCTTTCCATTCCCCCCACAATAGCTTTCTTTTGGTTCCAGACCTGTTAAAGGGTTTCTGTAAGTCAGTACTGACTAATGTCAGTCTGGTTAGTCCTTGAGCATAATACATTGGGGAGTGAATAGAGTTCTCATCCTGGTCCCCAGCTGACAATGAGCCCATCCTGGAAGAGGAGGTGATAATTAGCTTCTCTGCTGGCATCTTTAGGAGAAGAAGAAGTAGGGATTGATTGGGCTCTGTAGCCCAAATTGCCTATAGCCTCTAAAAGAAAGATCAGGGCATTGTTTCAGAATAATGTAAGAGGCTGGTGCTGCTCCTATTCAGGCGGTGTGGAGTGAGATAGAGCTTGTGTGGTGCAAGCAAGCAATGGTCCATTGAAGAGAAATTCAATAGGTGATCTTGTCTGGTACAAAGGTTTGTTTCAGCTCATGAATTATGCACGAGGCTCACTCATTTTGATCACCATTTCATGCTTCTCTCTCAGCATGGCTCAGCCAGCCATGTCGCGGGGTGAAGGCGCACTGAAGTGACAGCGTGAAGCTTTGTGTGACTCCTCTATGTCTCCAGACCCAACTCCAGCCCAAGGACAGTGCCTCTCCCAGCCTCCTGCCTTGCCCACCAGCACGTGCATTGGGTGCAAATATATTTCGGAGAGCCCATGATGATGAAATGGCTGTGGTGCCAGTTTGGCACTGTCCATGAAAAATAAAATCACCACAAAATTTAAATGTATAATTAACTAGTGATCAAAGGGTTTTGCTCCTAAATAAAATTCTGCTTTTCTTGTTGCACCTAATAAAATTCCTACCTTTTACCCCCAAAATATTTGTAGGCAGTGTTTCCTTTCTGCCAGCTAGCAGTCACATCTAGAATGACAATATTGCAGGAAAAGAGTACAAACCACAATGGAACATCCAAAAGCTTGGCTTGCTTTAGCCTGTTTTCTGCACAGTAAGCCCTGCCTTTAATATCACATCTTAACAGAGAACAATTTCTCTGGGAAAAGCAATAATCATGCAATTTGCTCACTGTGCCTCTGTATAGTTACAGGCTCTCAATGGGAAAGGAGGCAAGTCATTTGGGTTTCTATTTTAATTGGATGCAGCACTGAAAGAAAAGGACGTTGCTGAAACCCTCAGAGGTGTTCATCTTCTATTTGGTTGTGGACCAACTTCCTTATGCTCAGAGACACCTCATGTTAATTACGAAACTTCTCAAATGTGTAATAAGGGAAAGGAGGGAAAGCAGATTTTTCTTTCAAGAATCCTTTATGAAATTCAGAGGTGAAAGTGGGAAGGTGAGAATGCCAACAAGGTAACTTACATGTCATGCTGGTAATGGAAAATATCTTACTTTGTGCCAAATGTTCTCTCTGATAAGGTAGCTGAGATAATAGCCTGTATTGGTACTCCACGTTGATGCTGATTTGGATAGGGTAGTCCAAAGTTTTCAACCTCTTCCTAGGAATTCAAGCCCTCAGTATCTGGTGTTGGACTGAGTCCTTCAGTGATCACCCAGGAGACCTTTCTCCATCCCAATCTTCTCCCTGAAACACCCACCTTATAAATCCTACTTCCATTCTGACAGCTCACTACCATGCCAATGATTATATGCTTTCAAGATGATTTGAGCACAGTGAAGAAACAGAAATATTACAGAAAATCACCCCTGGGAGCACATGGCTGATCGGCACTGCTAGATGCAGTCTGTAATATTCATGCCATGAGTGGCATCTCATTGTTTCCAGCATCAGGACCATCTGACTGCAGCTCCTGTGACCACAGAGGGTTGTAGACCCTCACAGGAGACAGTGCTCAAAGACTCAGCAATGCAGGGGAAACACTCATGGAGGCAGAAAGATTGGGGAGAGACTGAGACCAACACATGCAGTTAAAGTAATTACTGTAAAACTTCCCAAATCCGTACTGCATGCTAAAATAGTGACCTCTGCCTTATCACTCACTCTCTCCTTTTGAAGTGTGAATTTAATGCTGCTGTAAAGTGCCTGAGTGGTAGCTCTGGGTAGCCAAGGCCTATGTCCCTGGGACAGAGAGAAGAAACTGAGCAAGCTTTCTTCCACACAAACCCGCAAACGTGTTTCATCTCCAGCCGTGTATCTTGCTTGGGAGCAGCAGGGGGGAGAACCCCTTCCAAGTAAGAAGGCCAGGGGAATCCCACAGCCATTCAGAATCACAGAATCACAGAATAGTTTGGGTTGAAAGGGATCTTAACTACCATCCCACTCGACCCCCTGCCATGGGCAGGGACATCTTCCACTATCTCAGGTTGCTCCAAACCCAGTCCAATCTGGCCCTGAACACTAAAAGGGATGGGACAGCCACAGATCCTCTGGCCAACCTGTGCCAGGGCCTCACCACCCTCACAATCAATAAATTCTTCCCAATATCCCATCTAAACCTGCCCTCTGTCAGTGAGAAGCCATTCCCCCTTGTCCTGTCACTCTAGGCCCTTGTATAAAGTCTCTCTCCTGGAACTCCTTTAGGTACAGGAAAGTAGCAATAAGTTCACCCTGAAGCCTTCTCTTCTTCAGGCTGAACAATCCAAATTCTTTCAGTTTTTTCTCGTGGGAGAGTTGCTCCATTCCTCTGAACATCTCTGTGGATACACAGAGCCTGCAGCGTAGGTGAGCAATTGAGCACGAGTTAAAGCACAAAGTAGTTTATGTGCATGGTTAGCTGCTTTGCCAAGTCAGAAATAACAAGCTGGCACGTTTTACATCTCTGGTTCTGATGGGTGGCTGTGGTGCTTGGAGCAGATCCTGCAGGGATGTTTACAAGGACCCCTTCAGACCCACACAATTTCACTGTACCCAGAGGGCTCGTTTCACACTGGTGTTACTTCCACTGGTGTGAAAACTGTTTAAATTTAGGGATGAAACATGAAACTGAAGTATTTATTTTTCCAGTATGGCTTATAACTGGTTTATTAGGTCCAGCAACTGCAAGAACTGGGCTGAATGGCAGTTCTTGTTGTCCTGGAGATACAGCATTATCATTCTGCTACCGGCTTTGCTCCATCCGGCCCTGTCAGCATCAGTCACTGCCACCCTCCCGGACCCTGCTGCACGTCTCAGGCTGTCTATTTGAATTTTTCCTCAAGACTGCCAGGTTTCCTCCCTGCAGCATCTGTGAAGCACTGGCTGCTCAGGCCCAAGCGAGGGTCCCATGCTGGGCTCTGGAGGGCCACATGCAGCTCGGCAGCCGTGGCCTTGGCCTCAGCGCCGGTGAGCAGCAGCGCGGGCCAGGGCTGGCACATGGTTTGCATCAAATTCCTGTGTTTTATTTTCCTGAGTTGTTTTATTAATGGCTGTTTCAAAGTAGAATTCCTGAGCCGTGTTCAAAATGCACTTGCTAGTTTAAACTCCAGTGTGTTCACACCTCTGGCTGCTTACATGGACACTGCATTTTCATGCTTTAGATGTCCCCAGGTCTGATTCTTGCTGACTGGAAGCTTGCACTTATTTTGAATTTCCACCAAAACCGCTAAGGAATTGTATGATCTCAAGAGAGCAGGCACCAAAATGGTGTCACAACATTGGAGTTCTGTGTTAAGAACACTACAACAACATTAAGATAAAGTTTTACTTAATATCCAACCTCAGTTTTGTAAAAGGAAGTTATTTCCCACAGCTTGAATACATCCTGTGCTTCAGTGCTGCCTTTTGTTTATTTTTTCTGTTTGAGATCAATTCATTTTTCCTTAGATCTTGTACTTTATTGAGTCACTTCTTTACTTTCCAATTGGGATATAGAGTGGAGCTGTTTCAGAGCAGTGAGCAGCCTTGACTAAGGATAAGACTGTGTCCTTTGGACACAAGGTACTGGGTTTTAACATTTCAGTATAACTAAGCCCTTCCTTTAACTAAAGTATGGAGGAGACTGAAAAAAATCAGTGATAGTATGTTAAATCCACATCTAATAGAGATGAATCACAGAATCATAGAACGGTTTGGGTTGGAAGTGACCGTAAAGACCACCTACTTCCAACACCCCTGCCAGGGCAGGGTCACCATCCACTAGACCAGGTTGCTCAGAGAATGATGTTGACTCTTATAATTGGATGTTATCATATATGCCCCAAGCAACTTGAAGCCCTGAAATTACTGATGAACTCAGTTATGATTTTATGATGCCTGACCCTTTGGAACTTTATAGACTGCAGTCCACTGAAATCTGATGTCTGAGGAGCATTCATGTCTAGTCCAGAGTGGTGGCTCATTGAATGCTGATGAGCATTCTGCTTATCTCCAGCCTATAAGGTTGTTTTAAGTAAAAGTAGAACTCTGGTTATACCTTTTTAATACTGGAAACCTTCTAGCAGTTATTATGGATACATCCTAGTGATTGAGGAAGGGTGACATGTCTGGAGGGTTCATAATGTAGAGGGGAAATGCCTGTACAGAAATGCATGTGCTTGTTTGTGACACTTCAGGATCCTTATCCTGAATGATAAATTCCTTGGAACAAAGTGGGAAAAGTGCACTAGACAATATTTACTTATCGTTTTCTGTTCTATAATTGTAGATTTCAAGGCCAAGCAGAATGGTGAGGAGGTTCATCTTCTTCTTGCTTGCCATAACATGTGGAGTTACTCAGTATTTCTTACACCAAGCTCTTCTGTCAAAATCTTGGCACAATACCCAAAAGCAGAGGAAAATCTCCTCTATCCTGGGCAAGGTATTCCAGTGGTTAATTACCTGGAATATACATTGTGGGTGAAAACTGACCTTTTTAAGTACTGAAAATGGTGCTAAGTTAAAAAAATGTAACTGCACTTTCCCATTCATTTATTACAGAGTCTTTTGAAGAGGAATTTCATGTTAATTTAGTCTTGTGTAAATTTAATGCTTGGGGAAAATAGGAAGTTAATAGCACTGATTTCTTCCAGGTGTACAATGAAAATGGATTTGCAACATTAACTATGCTGCTAGTGTGCAGTGTTTTAGAAAAAATGCTTCATTTACTATTAAAATGAATATTTTAGCAGCAAAGGTGAGCACAAAAGTATATCTGAGCTGGACAGCATATAAAGCAGAAGTTTTACACCATCATCTACTGTCAATAAGCACTGTTCCACACTATTCAACCAAGGTGAGAGTCAGACACAATGATCATTAGGAAGAGAAGGGCCAAGTGCAGTTTTTTAAAACATCTAGAGGGAAATTGCTGCATAAATAGACAAAGATATTTAAAAAAAAAAAAGAAAGAAAAGCACAGACCAAAAAGAAAATAATAATCAAGAAAAGTATCTAAAATAGACAACAGTCCCCTTGCAAGCAGGAAAGTGAAGCATTTGTAAATGATTAAAGTACCTTGCACTATTCTTTCTGAAATAAAATGCTGTTTAGCTTTTCTACCATCAGATAGCTGGTTTTATTGTGCATAGAAATGAATCTACACCACATCTCTGCCTAGATTACTAGCTTGAATGAGCTATGCTAATTGCATCTCAAAAGCAAAGGACATGGCATTCAGACGTGGCCACTCCTGTTCCCCCACTGCAAATGAGCAAGTACCTAATCACAAGGGCTGGTTAGTAGGTAACATATTTGGACTGAAAATTAATTTTAAAATCAGAGCACTTTGAATATTCTTTATTACGTATTCTCTACTGAAATTTCAAGTTGCTGGAAAAATCAGTTTATTTTGGAAACTGCACAGGTGCCATATTAAGAAATGCACAGTCTGAGAAAAGCAGTTTAAAAATCCGTATGGTCTATTTGGGTATTGAGTGAACCACTAATTATCCTCCAGCATATCTTACCAGCAGATGCTTAAGGAAAAAATGTAGGAAAAAAACCCATTCAGCTTCTTAAGGTACTTTTTGAGCCAGACATAGAATTGACAATAGTTTGTTCAATAGCTGTCAATGGACCGGGGAAAACACACAAATTATTAGGATGATTTGTCTGAAAATAGTTTATTTTACACATGTATGAATTAATATCTTTGGGTTACTCAGAGCAAAGCAGAATCCTATGAAACTGATTCAACATAACATCAAGTCCTATGATTAATAGTTATTTTTGAATATTAAGCAGGAAACACCTAGGATAAAGGATAAAACCAGTTCAACAACCCAGTGAGGTTAAGGAAAGTGCACAAGATACACTGATGAAAAAGACAAGAGATAAATCTTGGAGAATGAAAGATATAAACAAAATCTTCTGGAGAACATATACAACAAAACTGATCAGGAAGGAGACATGGCCAAGAACATAAAAGATTTCTTAGAAGACAAGGTTTTCTCGGAACTCATTTAGATAATGTGTTAAACCATAAAATTAATGCCAGATTTGCTATGCATTTCACTAGGAGAGCAGGAAAATATTCCAGTAAAAATCATTCAAGACATCTCTGAAACAGCCATGTCAGTCTATAATTGTGTCAAAGCTGTTAATCCTTGAGTGAAATGAATTGAAACTTTTCATCTTCCAAAGACTTACTCTGTTAGAGAGATCTCAACTGTGTCTACACTCAGTCACCAGGATACACTGGGATGTGACAGGTATGAGGTGTGGTTGCACCTTTGGCACTAACATGACCCTTTTTCGAAGATAATTGAGGATGCAGAGTCCAAACAAATCTTCTGTGATGTGAGTGAACTAAAAGGTTATCGACATTTTATTGCTTATGAAGTTCTGCTGGGATATGCTCAGTATTGTAATAGTTTAATTAATTAACTGAAGTATAAAAGAGCAGATCTGCCTGATAAAATTGAAAACGATGTGAAGGAAAAGAGAAATTGAGGATGCAAGCCTCCCTGAGGTTTGGAAGTCAAGCTGATCTTGTAAAAACTGGTGTAACTGAGGAGAAAGGATACATTTCAGCCAAAAGAGTAGGGATCAGCTGTGTGAAAAAAAAAAAAAAGTCATCCATAAAATTTCACAATAGAGAATGACTGGTCCAACCCTGCAGAAAAGATTTGTCATAGCCAATAGCAAGCTGAACAAATTCAACACTATTATTGGTGATTAAGAACCCTAGGAGATACTACCTTACTGGGATGCATAAATAGGTGAAATGAGGCTGTCACATGAGCACTGTTGAAATTTCAACAAACGGACAACTTTGCTCATTTTTGAGCCTTAAAAATGAAGGAAGTTGTGAATCAAGTGGAGACTGGAAGAAATTCAAGATAGGGTAACAGAAATGATCTGAGGTTTAGAGACTGGAACATCTGGGAAAAATTGACACAACCTATGTTATTTAATTTATAAAGGGATCAGAAGTAGACATCGTAACAATTTTCAAGCACATAAAAAATACTGTGTTAGGAGGAAGAAGTAAAGTAAAAGCTGTTGTTCTTTTTTTCCTAGGTGTGGGATGAGTAGTAATGGGCCGAAATTGCAGCAGGGTTTTTCATAGTCTAATAGTAGTGGGGGATTTATTATCGAATTATATTACCTAGGGATGTTGTGAAAGTCTTCAATAAGATGTTAGGAAAACATCTGCATGGATGACATAATAGATTTAGTTCTGTGTAAGGCATGGGAATGGACTATACAGTCTTTCTGTGATGCTCTTTTTTCTTTTTTACTCTCAACCCTATAATTATAATGGTGAAATGGGAAATCAGGCATTTTATAAGAGAGGAAGTTGACAATTTCTGTGAGTCATTAGATCAAAGATGGATATCCTACAGCCTAGAAGTTGAATATGATCCAGGACTTCATGCATATCATTTGTCACACTACTATATTTTGGGGATGTGATGTGGTTATGGAACAAAAATAACACATACATTACTGGGAGAGTCAAGAAAGGTGTCAGAAAATACTGCTCAGACTTCACAGAGAAAAAGATTTCTTATAAAAATGCATATTCAAACTCTCTAGAGTTTATGAATCAGTTACTGAACTATAATAATTCTGTGAAACTACCCATTGCCAAATTCTTAATTGAACTAATAGCTGAAAAAGTGGCAGTAGTGGCAATTCATCATAAAGGTTTTTTCCTTGTACTTCTAGTTTTTACAAGGGAAACGAGAGTTCCATAAGGTCAAATCTCCAACAAAACTACTTTTGTAAATGTAGCAAGACCATTTGTCAACATTGAGAATGCTCATTTCGGCTGAAACTAAATTACCTAGGGATCCAAAGAATGATGAATTTACAGATGGTTGATGTCAAGGCAAGTTGCCAGATTCTTTTCCCTGGCCTTTTCTATGGGAACAAAACAATGTTGAATTGATACCTCAAGCACCTTTTCTCTCCTTTCCTCAATGCATCTAACAAAAACCAGGCAAATAAGGTAGCATATGGTCAATATAACTAAATAATCAGGGTATGTGGTATGCAATTCAATATGTGCACATTTTCTATTATAAAAGTTTTAATAGTTATTTTTAGAGATTATATGTTTTGTCTATGTATGATTAATTATAAAATAATTATCTTCATCTATGAAAATGAGAAACAATAATTGGGCCATTAAATCTAAACAAACACAGAAGCTGTTGGCGTTTCTTTAAATCAGAACTAAGAATATTTACTGCAGTGGTAAAAGGGACGCTGAACCAGCCACCACAGGCGGTCAAGGTAAACTAACAGGTATCACAGCAAATATTACTGAGTAAGAGCTATACACACATCCTAACCCCTCAGGTTTTTATGTTTGGTGGACCTTGCATTAACATGAGAAAATAACTGCAATTATATTGTACAAACTTGCAAAAAAATGCCCTTTCTCTCCCAGCATGATTGTGTGGAAAACAGTCAGTGAATGAATACCACTCCTGCTTGCTGAGGAACATGTCCTTATTCTGCCCGCACACTTACACTGTATTTCTCTATGTACCTAATATCAACATAGAATCGTAAAATGGTTTGAGTTGGAAGGGATCTTCAAACTCATCTTGTTCCAACTCCCCTGCCATAGGCAGGGACACTTTCCACTATCCCAGGTTGCTCCAAGCCCTGTCCAACCTGGCCTTGGACACTTCCAGGAATGGGGCAGCCACAGCTCCAGTGGACAACCTGTGCCAGGGCCTCACCACCTTCTGAGTAACTTCTTCCTAATATGCTCTATAAGAAAATCCCAGCTTGGAGAAACTTCACTCACTGAAATTGATGAAAACCTTGAAATTGGAAAAAAACCAAAATGCAGTTGTTACAGGTGTAACCCCAATGTGAGAGGATTATAACAGTGACACAATTGTTAATTTTCACTGAGAAGCTTATGGCCATCTCTATTCATTCACAAGAAACCTCTGATATCTTTGGGGTAGGGCTGTCTAATACCTGGCCTGTCTTGAGTCTGAACTGCTTATTTTCCCATCTGGATTACAAAAGCCTTTGAAATCATTCACTATAAACATATATATAAGCATCGACAGGACTCAGTATATAATAAGGACATTCAAAAATTGCTAGAATGTGAATTATGACATACAGGCTATCATAATGTACTGTCATAAGCCATTTTGAGCCACTGGTAATTCTGGATAAAGCAAGGCTTCAAGTGCAATATTCCAGTAAGGTTTTGGGAAGCTAAATTCTTCTTTTTTTTTTTTAATAAACTGTTTCCTGTCTTGTGTACTGGACATGTGTGAGTACGGTGTATAGACTTGTGTCTTTTTTCACTGGAAGGAACAGTTTTTACTTCAGTGGGTAAGAAGGCTTGTGTTCCAAAGATAATTTTAATATTTAAATCCAGTTTCCACTATGAGGAAAAGCTACTTCTTCCAAGTACAGGATCTGATGCGAGACCTTCTCATGAAACCAAGCGCATGATTCCTAGAAACCCTCATCTTTCCTCCTTTCTTATACTATCTCAGGGGAAAACAAAAAGTGCCAAAACTAAACAAAAACCCCTTTCACCCACCCAGAAAGGTACCTCACAAGGTGCAAGTGAAGATGTCTGTGCACAGCCTACAGCTCTAATGGCAGTCATATTTAATGAATTGTTGTCATAAGCTATTTTTCAATTGGCCAAGCCAAGCACACAAAATATCTCTTTTTTAATGAAAAGTTGGATAAAACCTCTATGCAGAAGAACTAATTTACTCGTGCTCCCTCTTCCCAGAGCTGTGTCAGGAACCTCAGGAGTCATCTTTATTAGGTTTGCTTCAAGCCTCTAAGGTGTCCAGGGACACGTCCCTTCCTTATCTCACTTTCCATCCTTCCCAGTGCAACCAGCAAATTACAGGCAGAAAGTGGATAGTGGATTAGGTATGTGTTATAAAAGTGACTATTTTGCCATGTCCTTACTTGGAGCAATAGGGATAAGAGTGAGCTGATTTTCATGAGAAACGTCAAGTCCTGCACAGAGATCAGTTTTACTCATGACAGCAATTTTCCATGACCTTCAGAATTAGCCCTGCTCTCATTTTTTCATATTTGGGCCTCATCTCACAGCTGGTCTCTTTCCAGTTTCTCCTATTGATCTCGCTAGCACTTGAAACTTATTACAGCTGGTAGCAAAATAACAGTTCTTATTCCCTAGAACATCACAGCCTATTTCCGTGGGCAATCCTTTGTTATCCTTCTTTTGCTCCAGACAGGCAATATTCTGAAAATACCACTTCTGCCTTCAAAACCGAGCTCAGGTGTCTTTATTGAACCCGCTTGACCAAACTCCTTTTCACCTCTAATTTTAACTAATAAAGCAGTGCCTCAGTGTTCCACATCCCCACAATGCAGTTTTTCTCCTAAGCCTGTTACTGAACAGTTCTTTCTGTTCCACCCCTCTGAAAGCTCAGTGTCAAGATGACCCAGTAAGGGCCCTATGAACAACACGGTTCAGAGGATATTCCACAGTGAATGAGTGGATATGAACCTCTGAGTGGGAGGCGTGTGGCCTACATAGGCACAGAACTGCTCAGAAAAACAAGCATTGCTGCTTAGTTCTCCCTTCCCCGGTTTTAATGCCTTGCCCTCAAACCTCAGTCCTCTTATCTGCTTTTACAGCTTCTCACATTGCCCCTGTCAGTTCCACTGAATAAATGATGTCATCCTTGTCTGCTTGAATGTTTACTTCTTTCTGCACTGCCTTTGGCACACAATACTCTTCCTAAAACTAATCCATCCTGAAAGCCATTTTTCTTTTCCTTCCGATCTACCCTCCAGGCCTGCAGTGAAATGGCAACTGCAAGTGGCTGAGCAGATGCTAAGAACGCAAAAGCTTTCTTTAAAGGATCTGCCTCCTGAAGCCGGCTCTGTAACCTCACAGGGCGCACTGCCTCAACTCCCAGCGTGGGCAGGGTAAGACCCAGGGAACTTGGGACAGGCCTGGCTGCAGAAGGCAAGGAGGGGAGATGATTTGTGTTAGCTGCTGAACAGGCAGCTTTGAAACGCGCTCAGGGCTGGTGCGTGACTGAGAAAACACCACAGACTTTGTGCCATGGTTATCTCAGCCGGAGCTTCAGGGACACGCCGCCCACTGCTCTCTGATCAAAGCCCACAGCCTCCAGTGGAAAGAAGCCAAGGAAACTGTTTTCCTGTACAATGGGAGGAAGCAGTAACAGCAGCTGTGGCTGATGCCATGTGTTTGTGCACCAGCTTGCTGGCTAGACTCTTCCTCCAGGAAAGAGAAGTGACAGACTCACACTCGGGTTTCTTGACACGCCAAAGAACATCCAAGCCTTTGCCATGCTTTGAAGGAAAGCAGTAGAAAAAACTTCCTCTGGCTGTCATCTGCTCTAGCAGAGATGAAAGAAAACCATTACCCTCAGAAAAACCCACTAGAACAAACCAGGGAGAGAAAGTTTGCCTGTGAATGTAGATGGAACCTGACCAGGAAGGTGGAAATGTGCTGAAATCCTGTGTTGCAAACCTGGGAGCTTCTAAAACTGAAGGAAACCACTAGATATTTAGGGTGAGATGTTGGCTTGGAAGGGTGTACCTTGCCAGGAAGAGAGGTTCCAGGACTACTCTCAGTTTTGTCTAGGTTTATTTAATTTGAAAAGAGTGGAGAAAGTAACCAAGGTTTCTAACCAACCATGTCCTAAGTCTTTCTGCTCTAAAATGCAGATACTTACTATTTCGAAGTTTGCCACTGCTCCTTGAAGGACTATGTATTTATATATTTTCCAGTGTAAGGAGAGTTTAACTAAGTTTTGGGAAGGACTAATATAAATTGTTTGACTGATAATATGAGATCTTTAAAAAGCTATGAATTTGGAGCAAAAAAACCATTTCTGTCCTGAGTGTTTATCTGTTCTTTATGAGCTCTGCTGTACTGTGTGGTTCTGTGCAAGGTTCTCAGTGTGGTCTTCATTTGAGACAACATAATCTGAAAAAAAAAAAAAAAAAATTAAGAGGCATTTTCTCTTTCTCTTCTTACTTACATGTATCAAAAAGCCACCAAGTGAGCCATTCAAATAAAGAATACTATTTCCCCTTAATTGAATTTACTGGTTTCAATATAATTGCAGATTCAGCACCATTATTTAATTTCAGGATTTAATGAATGTTGTCAGATCTCCTGAAGGGATACACATGAGGCTGCTGATGAACCGGCTCCTGGTACACTTGTGCTGTGTAGTCTTAAATTTCCTTTAACCAAAAAAAAGGATTCTTCCTTTGACCTGTACAACACATCTCTGAACATCTTTGTGTGTTACACCTGTAGGAAAAGGTTTCCCTGTGTATGCAACCCCCTTACACCTTCAGGGTCATTGCTAACCTCTTTTTCTTCCTTGCAGCTTCTGTTCCTCATGACAGCAGCAGAAGAAAACAAGTTCTGCGGGGATTCAATTAGTGCATGGTCTCCAGGTATATCTACCTGATTGGGATGTCATCCAGGTCTGCTGGGCCTGGTGTGGCAGTATGGCAGGGTCGCTATTCCCACTCAGAGGCATTTCGTGATTTATCAGTGCAATCACTCCAAGGCTCCCCGCCTCCCCCCTGTTATCACACATCCGCTGTGCTGATTCATGGCCTCAGTTTTGGGAGGTGATAAGAGCACCTGATGTATGAAAACTCGGAGCACTGCTGCACAGGACAGACATGAATTTACTGCTGAATGTGATAACAAAGGTAGATAACAAGTCTTAATAGGAAAATAATTTTTAACTATATCATGGGGCCATTCTCCATTTTTAAAAAAGACACTTAAATTTAGCTTTAAACATCAAAGAAATGTTTGTAAAATACTTTTTGGTGTTCTGATGATAATTGAATCTTGACTCACTACCGTCTCTATGACCAGCTAGTGTCTCAGAAAACAGCCACAAATTTTAGTTTCTCCTTGCCTTTGAAACCGTAAGTGTCCTGTATTTTTCCTTCAAAAAACAACAGAGAAAAGAAATAGTCTCAAAGATCATAAATTATTCTCCAAAAAAGTAGTAACTTTCTTCCTATAAAAATGTTAGTAAGAATCTAATCTCCTTATAAAAAGGGAAGATAAGAAACTAAAGAGAGAAAATTGGGATCAACCACAGCAAATAAATTACTTTTTTTAATGAAGTTGAGCACAAATTATGAGGAAGAACAAGGGGACAACCAATTGCTCTTCCATTGCTGAATATTACACCAATGCTAAAGAGAATTGGTTGAAACAGGAAATTTGAGCTAGCAAAAGATATGAAAAGGACAAGAGGAAATATTGGTAAAACTGGATATGTGGAATAAATGCAAGAAAAAAGTAAGTAGGGAAAAAAAGAATATTGGAGAACAATGACACACTACAAAGGTATACTTTTGTCACTCTGCTTCTAAGTCCAATTAAATTTTATGGATAAATTATGAGAGAAGATACAACTCTAAATCTTCTTGTAAGTTATAAATGTATGTTCATTGAACAAAAATCTCCAAGGCAGTAAAATCTCCAAGGCGGTGTCAAGCTAAATACCCCTTGGTGTGGAGATATTAGTTTAGATCACAACAATACAACTAAAATCTCCAAGGCGGTGTCAAGCTAAATACCCCTTGGTGTGGAGATATTAGTTTAGATCACAACAATACAACCAGACTGCATGTCTCTGTCCCTTAGGTGAAGTAATTAAATACATAATTACACCGTTTCTGATTTCAGAGCTTCCTCTCTTGATGCATACATAGCCTGCAGTCATTTCACCAAGCTCTTTATGCAGATAACTAGATCATGTTGGACATATCTGCTGTCCATTTCACTGGGATTACTTGGAACTGATTGAAAATCAGAACCTTTTAATGAAGAGTTCAGAAATTTAGCAGGCAGACCCTTTACTATAATGATAAAAGAGGTTAACAAATATCTATGAGACCTTCAGGGAAAACAGGGATTTATTTATCCCTGAGCCAGTCTACCTAAACAAGGAGTTTTGTAGCTGAGCAAGCACAATTTTGCTGTGCAGATTCCGTTTCATCACACACTCCTAGTTACTCAACATATTGAACCAATTACAAAATAAGTTAGAAATAAAGACACTGTTTTTTAGTGGGTTAATACCAATGTGTTAAAAAAAACATCTATGGTACCTACTGTTCATAGATCATTGTTCATGTTCATAGAATGTCCTGAGCTGGAAAGGACACACAAGGATCACCAAGTCCAACCCCTGGCTCTTCACAGACACCCCAACAGTCCCACCCTGTGCCTGACAGCATTGTCCAGACACTCCTGGAGCTCTGGCAGCCTTGGGGCTGCGACCATTCCCCTGTTCTAGTGCCCCACCACCCTCTGAGCTGAGAACCTAAATTTCCCGACACAACTTCACACCATTCCCTCTGGTCGAATCACTGGACACCAGCAAGAGGAAATTGGTGCCTGCCCCTCCAGTTCTCCTCACGAGGAAGCTGTAGACCACGATGAGGCCTTCTCTCTGACTTTTCTTCTCCAGTCTGAATTGCTGCTTTTGTTAAAGAGCATGCGCATTATTTCCCAAATGGAATATATTTGAGAATACTGGGAAATCAAAATGTGGGAGGAGGATCGGCAAACATCTACAGATGAAAAGAATAAAAATTACTGACAGGAACCTTGCTGTTTTCTAAAACATCTTCCCCCTCCTGTTTTATCACAGGCACATAGTCCAGTACTGCCAATATTGTGTTGGATGTTATCATTTTGCCTTCTTGGAAGTATGGGACAGATGTGTTTTCTGAGGCAGTATCTCAGCCCAATCTGATATGCATTTGCAAAGATTTTAAGAGAAATTTTTTTGGATAAAAGGACTGCTGATTGCCTCTTCCTCTCATCGTTAGCTGTCAGTCTATACGGATCAGAGCTGAAGGTACTTCCCTGCCAGGGAATTTGTTTAAATTTAAAATTAAGCTTTAGCTATGATGCTGAGATCCAAAGCTGATGCTGATGAACTGTTTTGATGCTGCCACTCCATCACTCAAGTATGATGCATATTGCCTTTGTACTGTCTTTCTCCAAACTGTGTTCTAGTCAAGCATCAACCCTGTCTCTGACTACAAATAAGGAATTTTTATTTTCTTGCATCAGGTATTTTCCCGTAATTACCTACCCCTCTCTCATCAGTGACAGGTCTTTTCTCAAGGAGATACCAGCCTTGAACATCCTTTGGAAGGATCTTTGCATGGATTTGCAAGCAGAATGCAGTTAACCATCTTTCATCTCATAGAAACTGCTTTGAGCATTGGGTTTAGTCTGTCTCTGACAGTCATGATCTATCCCACAGAAGACCTGAAAGTGTCATTTTGGGTAAAGTACACTACAATTGCTCTACAGGAGGCTTTCTGTGTTAGGTTTTTCTGTTGTTGCTAGAGAAAAGGAACAGAAATATCTCCTCCCTTTGGGTTTGATTTTGTTTCTGAAATATCCTCCAAATTTTTCCAGTAAAGTAATGTAAGCCATTCAGGAACCTGGAATTGTGATCTCAGCTGATATATGACATCACTGATATATGGTGTCAACTCTCCTGGAACGCTTCTTCACCTTGATTGTGTTTCTGCTGCTTCTGACCTGGTGCTGCCTCTCTTCTCCAAGTTAGAATGAAATCTTACCCAGGAGTTTAACTGAGTATCTCCTGTCACAGCACTACCTTAGTGTTGAGTTGGGTAAACAAAATAATAAATAAATAAATCTACTTTATTTAGAAGATTTGATGAGCTTTCACATATTTTTTGGGTCTCAGCTGACCCCGGGTGAATTCACTTTCTCTGATCAGAACTTGAGCCTGAGCAGTCCCAGATGTTTCTCTAAAGCCTGAAAGAGAAGACTTGGAGATCACACACAGAAGTAGAAAAGAGGAATAAACCCAGAAACCACGGCAAAACAGATGGGAAATGTGGAGTGGCAGAGATAGAACTGCAAAGGAAGAGTCTATTCGGTCTTGAATTTATACTGCTCTTCCAGTGCAGTTGCTTTTTATCCTCCTCTACCAAAGAATAATCCACCTCAGTGTCACTGCAGGAGAAACAACTCTGTACTCCTTGCTTGACCTGGGGTCCCTTTTTCTGCTTTTGCAACAGTCAGAGATTAACACCGTGCTTGGTGTCTGGGTGCCGTGTGGTTGGCATCCAGCTGGGTGCTGCTCCAGAATTTCCTCCTCCCCTCTCCCGATCCTTCTGATGTATTAGAGTCCGGGTGTTTATTCCAAACCATCAGACTGTGTCATTTAACAGTGTTTGGCAAGTTTTATTTATTAATTTTTCTCCAACAAAAGCCTGTAAGGCAACAGAAAAGTAAAGCGTAAAATACATTTGACTTAATTGGCAGCAGCAGACTGCATGCGTCAGAAGGAATTAACCTCCAATAAAGCAGGATGTGCAGGAAACACAATGTACTGGTTTGATATGGTCTTTCAAAGCTACCACTTCCTGGAACAGAGGCAGAAACACAGGTTGGCTAAGCCTGGAAAAGGCCTTTGGATTAATGTGCGTGCAACAGCTCTCAAAGGTCCCACACGTACAACTCTAGAAAACGAGCAAGAAGGAATTCAGGGTTCTCTAGCCATGTCAGGGATTTTATATCCTTTTTCACCTTCACTGTTTCTACCCAAGGCAGATAGAACACAACATTTACGCTGCACCTCCGGTGATTTAGGCTCAATGTCCTTGCCCAGTCTATGATCTGAATATCAAAGCAGTAGGAGCAGACAGCTGTGATTTTTGGGACACCCTCGTCAGTGAAGGCATAAAGAGAGGACTGACCCAAAATTACATAGCTTGCTTCTTCAGAAACTCACCCAAAGTGAACAGATGTGCTGGAGGACTATTTATAGAAAGTTGAAAAAAAAATAATTTCATGGTGTTTTCTGGGGATTCTCATTGGTTTATGTTTGGTTTTTTTTCAAGTTAATGAAGGATGGACAGAAAAATAAGGCTGCAGTACTGAAGGACAAAGAAACCTGTGCCCTAGTTTAAAGATTCATTTTCACTTTGCTGTGTAAGTGACATGGATTCATTTTTCTTGGTTAAAAGTAATAAGGAAAGAAGCTGACTTGGAGACAATGCTCTGCCATTAAAGTCTTGATAAAGATGTTATCTCATACAAGTTGCATCTTTCCAGCAAGGAATTCACAGCCCTTTGGTAACGTTAGCAAATGGTCCTTCAATGCATTCAAGGACTACTCCTGGTAAACAGAGGCCTGGGGCTAGGAACACTTTTGTGTGAGATTGCTTAAAACAGGAGTCTATTGATTCCTATTCCCACTCAATAGAATAATAAGATTTCAGCTGGGCCAGCTGGGGCCAGGTATTGGAAATGGAAGCCAGGTTTGTTCTTGTAAGAGCAATTAATTTTCTACTTAATTTTAAAGTGTTTAAATCATATTGTTGTCAGAGGGACTAAACCAAAGCTTAAACACAGATTCTTGTTTATATTGTGTACTGAATTTCCATAAGCATACAATAATGGGATTTTCTGAATTGAGATGACAGTGGTTCAGATCCCAGAGCAGCTGTGCTTCTTTTTACCCCCTTTTTTCCAGTAAGAAAAGCAAAGTCATTCTTGGTTGATGTAATCTGGTACCTCAGGGTTATCATGGACATTCTGGAGATGACATTCTGGTGAAACACCATTTGAAGCAAAGCAAAATAAAAAAAACCTTCTCATGGTTTCCTGAGCAAAACCATAATGGCTGGCTTACAGCCAAATTTTTCATTCTTATTTTATTCACACTTTCACAGAAATCAAGAAGATACAAGTTTTGGGAAATTTGCCCCTAATATGCTGCTCAACTAAATCCACAGCCTCTTTTTGGGATATTCAGAAAACACAGAGCCATGTGTGGGAATACGAAATGGAAGCACCCAAGAGCAGTGTACCATTTGGGTGATATGGGTGTACAATTTGGATGATATGGACAGCGTTCCAGTTGCCTACTCTAACAAATGGGATGGAGCAGTGGCTTTTTGTCCAGCACAAAGGGCCTTCCATCCCCATGGGAAAGTGAGATAATGAGACACCTCACAGGTGCAAGTTCGATCCTCAGATAATTGGGGCAGGTGTTCAACCAGCACGAACTGTCCATGAGAATCATAGAGCCATGGGACGTTTTTGGTTGGAAGGGAACTTAAGGGTCATTTCATTCCAACCCCCTGCCATGGACAGGGACACCTTCCCCTAACGCAGAAGCTATGGGATCAACAGCACCTAAACATTATTATATTATCTCTGCAGTGAATGAGGCTCAGTCCTTTTAATCAGAGGCCATCTCCTTGAACTCTCGTCTTTGTAAGCAGACTCCTGTATCACTGCTGTCTTTACTGTCAGATCTTTGTTGCCATTTGGTGATCCCTGACCAGAATTTTGGGAATCTGTAGCTGTCAACAATTCAAGAAAAGTTTTACTTCTTTCAGTAGCTATCTATTTATCTGCAGTTTAAAGAGAGAGAATTGAGGTCTAATGGTCACTAACTATGCCCTGATGGTAGCTGTTTAATGAGGATAAATGAGGAGTGCTGTGTCAGCTTAGAAAACAGCAATAAAGTCCCAGTAAGCAAGCAGGCTGCCTCTTCCATCTTCTGTCACAAGATCCATTTTTATACTCTCTCCATGACCTAGATCTTCATATCCTTCAGCCTCTCCCTCCTTTCAGTGAATGCCTTTTTGTGTTTCTGAACTCATTGCTTCCCCTTCAAGTGTGCTGTTTTATTTTTCCCTGTCTTCAAGGGAACGAAGCAGTGTCCTCCTTTGCCATTGGCTTCATCACACTCTGCCACGTCATCATTTGCTTCCTTAAGAGATCACTCACTTTTCATCCCTTCTCTAAATGCCTTCTTGCCATGCTCTGAAAATGCTCACCACAGCCACTCTCCATGTGCTCTCTTCTTTGTCTCTACCTTGCAGAGGTTTGCACAGTTTGCCCTTTTTAAACAAATTTACTGCTTGGTATACTTTTTCTATGACAGTTTAAACAGAATGTCAGGCAAGGCAACTAGAAGACACCAAGAGCTGTTAGGGTCCACAAATAGTATTGTGGCATGATAAACCAGGGAGATGTGGTGGGTGTTTTGTTCTCTGTGCGTCAATGACAAAAATTATATTAATTTGATTGGAGCATTATTTACCAATAATATGTATTGAACAGTTGAAGAACTGCCAGATATGAGCATGCATGGGAGTGGAAAGGAGACAGGCAAGAAATTTTCCTGCCTTTTGAAGGATATTCAGGGACAATCAATTGTACCTGCGATTTTTCCCCTCTTCTGGAGCAGGTAACCTGGAAAATATGGAGAGAGTAGGGTCCCTGCTCTGTGCTTTCTGTCACTGACTGGGGGAGGGACATGAGGAGATAAATACTGTGAGGAAAACAGGTGCCATACAAACTTCATCTCTTTCAAGCATTGCAGAAGAATCACTGGGCTCCCTATGTGGTTGAGTTAGGCAGAACAGAGGCACTCTGTGATTTTCAGGACATGGAAATTTTTTTTCAGATCGTTTTTGTAGCACAACAGAGCCATGAGAAGTAAATATCCACACTTAATTAAATTCCTGGTGCACAGAACATTGTTTCTTCTTTCTCTGAAGGACTCTCCACTTTTACCCTCTTCCTTCCACCAGAATTCTAAGGAAACTGTGGTGACTTGGCTACTAGTGCTGCTGAGCCAGTTTTCCCAGCATTTGAATCTTTAACAAAGGTCAGTTTTCTCAATACGACACTCCTCACAGGCAACAAACAACAGTAGTTTGTTTTGCATCCTACTACTACCAGCACTCCAAAGTCACTTTGGGATGAATAGTTTCCATAGAAAAAATTAAACCGGATCTTCTGCTCCTGTAAACTGCTTTAACACATTTGAAACTGATAGTGCTGATCTGCATAAGCTGAGAATGTGAACCAGTGTGTCTTGCTCAGTGTTACAAAGAGAGTTGGTTGTCACAAAGAAATGACTTATGATTGCACTAGCATTTTGTCAAAGTCCTCTCACAACTCCTGTGGTGCTTTCACACCAGCTATTCCTGCAGCTCCCAGTAAATAAAAAAAGAATAGATCGTTAGATATGTCACTCTTCGTTGTAATTTCAATGCTTGCTATTAGCTCTGAAGCCTCTGTGTTAGTGCAGCAGTGATGTGGTTCATGAATTGCTCATAAAAGGCCAAATATATATTTTTTGGGCTGAGATCTATGCTTCCCTTTGCTTTCTAGAGCTTGCCAGATGGTGTGTGCTGAAGGGCTTTGAGTAGGGTCCTGTCACTTATCCCCTCAAAATCACTGGAACATTTTTCTACTTAGTCAGTACCAGTAGCATTGTTCTAAAATTATGTGTATTCATTGTGTTACAGAATGGCAAATAATGCTGTCATGAGCTCGCACAACTTGCACACAAGCTGCAGGCATCTGCACCAACCAAACCTTCCTTGACACAAAAGAAATTCAACATAGGACATAGCTCTGGAGTCTGGTGGGAAATGGTACCATGAGATGAGAGGGGCTAAGGTTGAGGCTTCTTGTCTCTGCCAACTGAGGATGAGTTAAGGTTACCCTGGTAAACCTTCTTATCCCAGGGCACACAGGCATCCTCCACTACCAAAACTGAACTAAGAGCATACTTTGCCCCAGTAGGCAGCACTCATTTCTTTATCCATACCTTGAGCCTGGATGTGAAATTCCCTGATAAATTTGAACTCCAATAACATGGAGGATGACCAAAGAAGGTCTGAATGGAGCTTCACAACTTTTATGAGCAAAGGATGCTCAGAAGGAGAAGGAGGATAATAAGTAAACAACATTATTTCTCCATCACACTTGAGGTTTTCATTATTTGCAATTATTTCAGAGCAGCGATTAACAGTGAAAGTATTCTAAATTAATTTGGAAAAAAACTGAACTCATGCAAAGGGATACAAGAGAAGAGTATCTCACAGAATCACAGAATGTGTAAGGTTGGCAGGCACCACTGGAGGCCATCTGGTCCTAAATCCCTGCTCAAGAAGGACTCCCTAGAGCCTTCTCAGACTTCCCTAGAGTCTCCTCAGGGAAGGAGACTCCAATCTCATTAGAGTACCTAACAAGAGGTTGTGAATTTCCTAAACTTTGTTTCTAAGACTTCCTAAGGCTCTTCTCAGAGATGGTTTAACCCATAGGAGCAGAGAATGCTGGAGTAGTTACAGATGAAACAGTCACAGAGGGATCGCAGAAAAATCTAACTTGACCCTAAGAAAGCAGACTGGGCTGATGACCAGAGTCCTCAATGCACAGGAGGAGACTGGTGAGGAGCATGATCTTCTCACACTATGTGGCGTGGGGTCAGCACTCTGGTGAAAAAAAAGAGAGACCAGAGGCAAGTAGGCATGAAAATCTCCCTCATAAAATATCTCATGCCTGGCATCCTCCAGTGACAGAAACCCAACATCCCCAGCTTTACTCCCCAGGGCCTGCTGTGTCAGCCTTGCTACACCACAGCTCTGAGGTGACACCACTCAGGCACAGCAGGGCAGTGGTGATGGGAGGCAAACCTCTGAAGAGAGCTGGTGGGAGGACAGAAAGGTCCTGAGATGCTGCAGCAGCAAGCACAAAATGTGGCAGTTCACAGATGCTTCCAAAGGATCTTTACCACAGGCCTGTTACTAAAATGTGGTTAGAGTTGGACACCAGTAGCTTATACAGCACAGATCCTGATAAAAAACAGTGAGCAAAGATGTCAGCACTTTTGCAAACTCTTGTCAAAAGCTGGGGCTATGCATATATTAAAGAGGGCGAGAGAGAGCGCGGAGAGAGAGAGAAAGAGGAGAAAGGAAAAAGGCCCCATCACATTTGAGATCCTTGGAGCAGCTCTACTACAGTAACATGAAGCAACAGCTGTCAAAACAGCAGCCAGAGGGGTTGTATTTGTGGTTGGATGAGTTGGTTGCACCAAGGCAACCCATCCCACAAAGCTTCAGAAGTGGAGAATGTGAGAGGGCACTAAATTATCTATCCTGCTTGAGCATCACCGACTTCTCCAGGAGGTGAGATTTAATTTTCGTGAGGTTGGTGAGCCATTGGGGAAGGTGGTGGGCCCTCTCAGAAGAGGAGGAGGAAAAAGATGAAATCTGGCATTGCTACAGAGGAACGTGTGGATGCTGAGGCTGACTGCACAATGGCAGCAGACCGCTCTCAGCAGCAACTTGGAAAAGCAACCTAAAACTGTACAACAACCAGTGCCACAGCCCCAGCATGAGGCTTCTCTGAACGGAAAATACCCCTTGGCCTACAGCCCTCCATCTCTGACGCTCAGTGAGGAGAGAGCTGGCTCCCGCCACCCCCTTGCCCACAACCCAGCCCTTGGGACTGCCTTCCCTGAAGGGAACTGGAGAGGGATGATCCATCTGCTTCTGGAGTGGAAATCCCACCTGGGTGGCAAGTTCTGCTGTACTGGTGCCCGAGGACACAATTTGGACCAGAGATATTTCTCTTCATTTAGCAACAGGCACAGCACTAAAACATGAATCCCCCTTTCGTTCATGGGGCCCATGGCACAGTTCATTTTTAACTTTTAAGAATATTCTGGGAAAAATAAAAAATAAAAAAAAAAGAAAAGAAAAAAGAACAGAACCAAAGCATGTTTTTCTCCATTACCATAAAGAGGGCTTGTGAATGCATGGTATTAGTATCCCAAAAGCTATTAAACTCCTTAGTGATGGGAAACAGATGGAAAATAAGACAAAAGAATTCACAACTCATGTTAGACTGAATTGAATTCCTTTAATTTCACACAATGAATAACATATGAATAGGATTAACTTTTTTTTTTCTTTTTTTTTTTTAGTTAAGTGCTCTATACTGTGCTAACCTGATTTGGTAGCGAAAAGACTGAGCTTTGTTTTAGAAAAAAATGTTTAAAAACCAACATCTAAGATCATGAAGGAGCATGACATTAAAGCATGCCAGATGTATCTAAGCCTCAAAGAACATCAAGTCCATATCCATTTTTAAATGTACAAAAATGCTTCATGAATAAAAACTGTTACAAAAAGAACATTTCAAACAATGTACAAGTTTTTTTCTTGCCTCTATATTCAATAAAATACAAATACATTTTTTTGCTCTAAAATATGTTTACATACAATCAAAGTAGAACATGCAAATTACACTTTAAAAAAGGCTTTTAAAAACCACTTATGAATACAAACTAAAAATTAGCCAGCACGACTTATAGAACAATCTTGTGCCCCATTCGTTTGATTTTTTTAATTTTTTTGAAATACAGTATATACATATTTAACACTTCATGTGCATTTATTATTTAAGAAATAGCNTTTTTTCTTTTTTTTTTTTAGTTAAGTGCTCTATACTGTGCTAACCTGATTTGGTAGCGAAAAGACTGAGCTTTGTTTTAGAAAAAAATGTTTAAAAACCAACATCTAAGATCATGAAGGAGCATGACATTAAAGCATGCCAGATGTATCTAAGCCTCAAAGAACATCAAGTCCATATCCATTTTTAAATGTACAAAAATGCTTCATGAATAAAAACTGTTACAAAAAGAACATTTCAAACAATGTACAAGTTTTTTTCTTGCCTCTATATTCAATAAAATACAAATACATTTTTTTGCTCTAAAATATGTTTACATACAATCAAAGTAGAACATGCAAATTACACTTTAAAAAAGGCTTTTAAAAACCACTTATGAATACAAACTAAAAATTAGCCAGCACGACTTATAGAACAATCTTGTGCCCCATTCGTTTGATTTTTTTAATTTTTTTGAAATACAGTATATACATATTTAACACTTCATGTGCATTTATTATTTAAGAAATAGCTTAAAAAAATAAAGAAAAAGAAAAGTAAAACAAATCAACATGGGATTGAACTGCTTCCCCATGTTGTCCAATTGGCAGCTCTTTTCATGTTTTCATAATTTTTTTCTTTTTCTTTTTTTTTCTATATAGTGTTTTATGCAACCTAGGCAGGTATCTGAAGGAGATTTCCAATACGTGTCCTTTGTTGAAATGTGCTTCTAATTATCTCCGAACTGCTGCACCCCAGTTTTTGGATGATATGGAAAAAAGAGGCATTACAAGGACAAGATATTTGTTTTTTCAATTTGGAAAACTATCCTGGTTTTAGTGTTTTTGGGGTTTTTTTGTTTGTTTTGTTTTGTTTTTTTGTTTTTTGTTCTTGCTTCCCTTCACCCTGTATTTCTTTAGTTGTTCTTTTTATTCTTCAGGATGCTCTTTGGACGTGTTTAAGTGCAATCCTGAATCAGGGTCTGTGAACATAAAATTTAGGGAAATCTTTGTGTTTGGAACAGTGATTTTTGTTTATTTGGTGCAGTATTGTAGTGCTCAGAAGCCCTAGTGATGAACCAGCACCTCATTGCACCAGATGCTACCCAAAAAATCACAAGTAGAATGTTCTGTGTTCCAAAGTGGTGTTGTCAAATGGGCTATGCTGGAGGATACCAGGGTAGCTGATGACTATTTTCAATTTGTTTTTAATTTATTTTTTCCATATCCTTTTTTTTTTTTTTTTTTTTTGACAATTACCCAAAAACATGGAAGGTGCTTCACAGAAAATTTAATATTGAAGGGCTCAAGAAACTGGCAGCATGAAGGTCTTGGAGACACAAGTGGTAATTTTTTTTTTTTTTTCCTCTCTCCCTGAACACTTATCCCCATTTCTGGTTTTACACTGGGTTGAGGAATACAAGACCCACAGAGTGGATGCAAACCCGTGGCCTCATTTCATATGGCTCACAGCCACGTGATAATGTTTTGTGGTTTTACTGAAGCATGCTCAGATGTGTGCTAATCAGTGACACAGTGGAGGTGTTTGAAAGGTCTTTTTGGTCTTAGTAAGCAAAAGGGCTTTCACCCCAGTTTTATACAGTTCTTGGAAATGTGTGGAGAGAACCTAGAGAGTTCCTCAGTAAATCTTCCTAGTGGTAAGGGAAAAAAATCAAAAAGCTCATTACTGGAATATTGTTGGGTAATAAACTGCAGGAGTGGGATTTTAGCCTTAAGCCCTAAAACTAAATCCTTTATGATCTGCATGTAGTACATCGCCTTATGATATTATTCTGTCAGCAACTTGCTTATCATCTTTATAGACTATGCAACATGCAGAACACAAATTCTGAGTGCCATCTAACAGTGTTTTCAGTCCGCTCTCTATGACATTAACAAGCTAATCTTCCTGTCAGCCCAGGACCGGCTGCACGAGGGTGTTGTGTGGACAAACAGCCAAGGCTCTACTCCAGCACCACGCTCCACCAGCACCTTCTTGCCATGAGAAACAAACCTGGAGTTTCTGGACAGAGCCCATCCTATGCTGACAGCCTGCAGCTACCAAGTCTTGAACTTAGTTTCTCTAGGACAAACAGGATCTCTGTTTTTTTGCTCCATGGAGGGTCTGTGAGGTTGTTCCCTCCAAGTGGATGCTCTCCTTAAACACTGTGCCTCTAGCAGCATATTGGATAGCACTTTTTGGAAGGATAAGAGCATTTTTTTCCCAAAGCTCAGGAGCATGGGAGGCAGCAGCCACTCAATTATCCTTCCCTGGGGCAGTTGTATCTCAGTGTGTCCAGAAAGGTCCAGCCCAAATCCAGCCCTTATTGGCACTCTGACCCTCTTGATTTCACGATGGGCTTTCAATGACAGAATTTGTTCCCTTCAGACCTTTTCTTCACTCACTACACATTGAAATGTCTTTCAATGCTAGCAAAGACATCACTGGAGATAAAACTAAGGATAAGTTGTTGTCTGGCTTAGTTTCAGCTACTTGGAATACCAAACTTACATTTTTTTTCTGGCATTTTAAGTGACACTGTTACCTACTTTCAGGCCCAAAGGAGATTGGAAAAAAAAGGTTTATAAATTAACTAAACCTCAATCCAATGCTTTTTAAGGAAGAAGCAAGGAGTTCAATGAGGTTTAGTTGGGGTTTTTTTTCTGCAGGCCTACAACTTCAGTCAGTAACACTGTGCTAATTCAAGAGAGCTGAAAAGCAAAATTGGTTTTAACAGAACGAGCAACCAGCCAATTTATTTCTAAGCTGCATTAATTGGAAAACAAAAAGCACAAATGGGTATGATGAATGATGCAAAACAAATTGGAAACAAAATTCTGCGATCCCTCTTATCAGTTTTAAGGAGTTAGGATCTCAAAATTTGTTCCAGTCTTAAAAAAAAATTAAAAAATACATCCCCTCTTCCAGCTCCCCGACGCAATCCTATCCCCATATGCATTCAGTTTTAATAAGCTAAGGTGCTATCACAGAAGAAAAATCAGTCTCTAAAAAACAACGAGTTGTATGTTTACAGTGTTCCTCTAACACCATAGTCTTGATATGATTTTTGTAAATAAATAACAGAATAGAAACACAATATTTTTTTGTGGGGACTTTTTCTGTTGAGTTTGTTGTTTTGTTTTTTTGGTGAGTTTTTTTTTTTGTGGTTCCTCTTTTTTCTTTTTTTTTTCTTTTTTTTTTTTAGTGTCGTGCTATATGAAGCTTCCTTGGCAATAAACCAATTCAATATTTCTCAAGAAAGGGAACAGCATTTGGCTTGTGAACCGTTAAATAATTCCAATCTCCCCTCCCTTGATGGAATCTTCCCTCCCTGTTCCCATTTTAATATCCATCTTGCCATGCTAGATGTTGAGTGCACTGCAAGATTTAAAAAGAAAGGAAATAAAGTTGAAGGTACCTATTTCAAATTTCAACAATTGACTTCTTTTTTCAAAGCATTGACACTGCAATGGAACAGCTTTCTGTTCAGTCTTTGTTTTAGCTAAATATTTTAATTGGGCCTGGGAAATGGAACTTGGGTATTTTACCCAAGTTAAATCAATGGCTAACGGACAACTCGAATGAGAAATGTACAATTTGAACTGACCATTTAAAGAGACGATTTGTCACACAGAGTTTGCATCCATGCAGACTGAGAGCTTTATAATTACATTATGTACAAAAAAAAAAATTATTTTTTAGTTTATTAAGGCAACCACAACTTGGAGAACATGTCCAAAGTGGCATTAATACAATTGCAGTGGTGATACCCTTTGAACATTTTTATTTCTATTTTCAGATAAGAACACTTATTCCTTTTCTTTTTTTTTTTCAGAAATAATTGCCAAGAAAGGATCTATTATCCATAGGGTTTTTTTCTATAGTTTTTTAAAACAATCTACTTTATCTATTTTCTTTAAAAGATAATATCAAGGCATTGCTACCCAATACAAATTATTCATATCCTGGTTTTCCCGTCAATTTCACTGGGAATTGAAGATGGTAAAATATGGTAGGTTTGGGCCCTGTTTTTCAATCTATTTTTTTTCTGTCCTTTTTTTTTTTTTTTTCCTTTTATCATTTTTATATTCTTTTTTTTGGTGATTTTTCTATGTTTATTATAACTATTCCCCAGAAGTGTCTTGCTGTTCTCTACTCATATGTACCGAGCATCAAAACAACTTGGCTGATGGATGACCCCTTTTTCACATGCCATTGCCAAGTTGCTTCATATAAACGTGCTATCGTAACTGAAGATCCGTGTACACCTTATTTTAAATGCTGTGATATTCCATTGTTTCTTGGGATAGCACTCGGAATGAGTGTGCACGCGTGTAAGGCTCTAATTTTCTATTGCCTATATTGCAGCTAGTTGTAACTAGGCAAGTAAATGAGAAAGAAATATATAGTTCTAGCAGGAACCAGGCATTTTGGCTTGTGCTGTCCCAAAGCCTGGTAGATATATAAAACTGGAGAAAAAAATTCAGACAGATTATAACCAATATCACAGTTGAGAAAATTACATTATTCTTTTAAATGTTTTTTTTTCTTTCTCTCTTTTTTTTTTCTCTTTTCTCTTTTCTTTTTCTTTCTTTCTTTCTTTCTTCCTTTCTTTTTCTTTCTTTCTTTCTTTCTTCCTTTCTTTTTCTTTCTTTCTTTCTTTCTTCCTTTCTTTTTCTTTCTTTCTTTCTTTCTTCCTTTCTTTTTCTTTCTTTTTCTTTTTTTTACAGTGATTTATACTATGGTAAAGTTACTCTTAGTTTCACCTAGCCCACCAAACAGA
This sequence comes from Atrichornis clamosus, assembly GCA_013400975.1. Classification (NCBI taxonomy): domain Eukaryota; kingdom Metazoa; phylum Chordata; class Aves; order Passeriformes; family Menuridae; genus Atrichornis; species Atrichornis clamosus. The sequence continues at coordinate 189,432 of WBMZ01000730.1, read as the reverse complement.
ATCAGAGTCGAGCATGCACCCTTAGTGACAACATTCCGCTCTCTTCGAGGATGACTTCCCACCTCTGGGTACGGTATGAGAACAGCAATGCTGAGATTCAGATTAGTTTTGGAAACTGCAGAGTTCAAGCTTTTTCCAACTTTGACACACATCCTCCTCCCCTCTATCCCCCACTTTTCCCGCGCCTTTTCCCCCTCTTTTCTGGGGGGGGCTTGGGTCAAAGCGATGAAGAGGAAGATGCGAGCCCCAGCTGGCACAGCTCTCTGCAATGAGTTCTGTCTGCTAAAGGGACAGGTCAGTCTGGTGCTGCCAAAGGGGTGAGGCCGACTGTGCACCTCCTGTCCCTCGGTCCTGGCGTGCTCCACTACTGGCACCCAACATCCGACGAGGTGCACTGGCCTTAGGGAAGGCCTTCACTTTCGCTCCCTCTGCCCTTCCGGTGCCGTTTCACTTTCACATCCTCCTCTTCCTCCTGCGAGGACTTGTTTTTCCTTTTTCCAACCCGGGGTGCCCGGGGTAGAGGGAGAGGGAGTGGAGGGGGTGGAGGAGGGAGAGGAGGCGGCAGGGGTGGCGTCTCTCGAGCCATGTGTATGACAGCCTCGATGGTGGCCATGATTGTATCTTGAGTGGCTGCTTGCTCCAAGATTAAAGGGTTGAGTGTTGGTCTCTGACCTCTTTTGCTCGGAAGGTCAATGCATTTTTCCAGAACGGGCATTTGGTCTCTGGAGTCTTCGTCGAAGGAAAGGGGTTGCTTTCGAGGACGCCCTCTCCTCTTCTTGACGAAGTTATTGCCTGTCTTTGATTGTCTCTGCAGCCGCTTGGCTTTCAGGATCTTGTTCACATGATCCAGGTTCTTCTTTGTGGACAGGATCTTGGTGTAGTTGCACATCTTGCGCACCTCGCACTGGATTGCTTCAATTTCACGGCGCTTGAACCTTTTTTTCAGTGGTGAGCTGGCTGTTGGGAGACAAGGAGAGAAACACGGGTAGGTCAAACAACAGTGATTAGAAACCCTTCTTTGACTCCTTTCAGCATCATGAAGTTTAGATGAAAACACAACTTAGATATTAAGCAGTCTTCACAGATTTCTCTCTGGTTGTTCCCTCTTCTAAAGTAACAAAACTTTTGCTACAGCAATGCTTTGGCATGGGTTTGTTTCACTCTCATTTTTCAACCTCTAGTGGGAGGGAAGGAAGCTTAGCACAGCTGTCACATTGGCCCACCTTAGCTATTAAACCTTCCATGCCCCAAAGATATAATCCGGATGCCTTCAACCCAGCTTTTAATCCTTGTCATGAAGGCCAGTTAGTATGAAAAGTGTTTGTTACTGAAACTAGTGGGCAGAGACAAGATGTGTGGGTCACTTCATCTGTGGCAAATTCATTACCCCTGCCTGGATTTCTGTAGTATCATCTCTGCAGATACTAGCTGAAACTACTCAGTCATATAATTGACTTTAATGGCCCCCAAAGTAAGCTTTACTCCTGGTTCAGATCACTTACTTTAGATCTGAACGAAGTCCAAAGTAGTTAAGTCTCTTGCCAAGGTCACGTTGTGAGTCATTGTCAGAGCTGGAAAGAGTACCCAGAATTTCTTGGCTCCTGGTCCTTTGCTTAGGACACGAGACCTTGCTTGTTTTGCCTAAATTGTCTCATTGTCCTTTACTGAACATGGCATCTGTTCAGAGTTCAGGATTTGCACACAGATTAGAAGTAACTACCCCTTTGTGAGGGAAACAGAATGTATTAATTCAGCTATTGCAATAACTGGTGCTCCCTTTCACTCCTAACATATCTGTTCTGCACTGCTGGAAAAGAAATGATGGAGTTCAGAATTTCTTTTCGGTAAAGAATAAAACTTCCCACTAAATTAACCTCAGTCCACATCTGCTTGCAAACTTAATTTACACCTGACTGTCAAGCAGTCATTTGGGTTTGAAATCCTTGAAGTTTCCCGAGCAGGCAAGATTTTGAGAAAGGTTCGTTTGGGGGTTATCTCTCCCTTCATGGCTAACAGGCTAATCTTCTAGCAGTCGTTTAAATAAAGTTGCTATTGCAGCATTTTCTGTAGATAACTGGGGCTGTCAAGAGGTAGAATCTCCTCTTGCTCTCTATGGGCTGTGACAGATTCAGCATATAAACCTCATTCACTGGCCTCCTCTCTTGGAGAACATAAATTATTGGCTCCTATACCACCATGTTGCTTGGATTCAGCGAAGAGCTTGCATAAACAAACCCAAGTTACAATGTAAGAAGTAGGAGTGAGTCATAAACAAAACACAGACATATGCTCTCTTATAAATAAAGACCTGGGATGGCTAACTTCCCAAAGTCTGGTTTTCATTAATTACAAAACAAAATACATTTTCCATATGTAACCCACTCCCCACACCAAAAAGAAAAATAAAACCCATTTGCAGTTTGTGGTTCACAAAGGACAAAAGAAAAGAGGAATGCAGTCATTTTGGTACCAAAGGAAAAGAGAAAGGAAATGAAATATCCAAGTTGCTCAGGAGAAGCTAATTAGTTGCACAAAATTCCTCCCAAGTAGGTCACCCCTAAAAACTGTATATTCAAGATCCCTGAAGGCAAGTGGCAGCAAGCTATTTCCCAGAAATTTGATCAAAAAAGGTTAACTCTCTGTCACAGACAATGATTATTCTTATCTGTCCTCACTGGTGATTGACATAAGTAGTCCCAATAACTTCAGCCTTAAGCATTCAAATCCTTTGAGTCCCTCCCAGATCCTGAGAGTAACGTCAGGTCAGAAGATATAAAAAATCAAACATTTGGCACACACTTCAAAATCACTGTCCACCTTTTGCCTTTTATTGCTATTGTCAGGGCACATTTTCTAGTCTTTTTCTTTGGTGTGTGTTTTAATTCCTGTATCTGAGGGTGCTTTGTTTTTGTTTTTGGGTTTGTTTTTTTTTTGGTTTTATTTTGTTTTGTTTTGTTTTGTTTTTGGAAAGTAAAGCTGCAATTTTTCAGTTGATGATGTAAATATTGACAATGGAAAATTTAGCAGAAATACAGAAAACCTTGCAAGGCATCACGACGATACCAGGAAATTTGGCTTTACTCTCAATTTGCATCGGATAGAAAGTAAGCCAAAGGACAGGAAACAAATTGGAAATAAAGCATTAGCCAAGTACTTGCAAAGATTTTATGTCTTTACTGAGATCTATCTGTAGCCAGTTGTTTCTGCAGATTAATGTTACCACCTGGCCGTGGTCAATGGAGAGCTGGTCTGTACAGCTGGTAGAGGATGATCTCCACTTCTAAATTCTAAATTGGGAACTCGATGCAATTCAAGGAGGCCTTGCACATCCTTTGAGGTCCTGGCAACGGAAAAGAACATCACAGAACTCCTGTCTATCCTGAAACCCAATGAGCGTCTCAGAGATCGCTCAGGCCGAGTGTCCTGAGTGGAGCCTGATGGTCAGTAGACTCTGTCCAAGGGGAGCAAAGGTTGGCACCTGCTTTCGGCCAAACTGCCCAGTCCTCCAAAATTAACTGATATGCAGAGTTATGGGTAGATAACCTGCATGTAAACCTAGAAGCTGAATGCTGCTTTCAGTGTCTTCATTCATGTTTTTGCCCCTATAAAATTTGCAAGCTAAAGATCTGTTTCTTTTTGATCTGAAACTCATTTTCTCATTTAGAAAAAAAAAAACCCAAGAAACCTGTGCTGGCCTACTGCACTAATTTTTCCTTCATAAATGCTTTGGGGTGTTTATGACTTTCTCAGGGAGCTTGTTAGAAGCTACTAGCAATTCTTTTGCTTTCTTCCTAGCAAGCCTCTGAACTGGCACACTCTAGAAAGCTTTTGAGTTGTGTTATACAGTCTGCCAGTAGTCAGAATGCATGTACTGAATACGTACATATGCTTTCAAGTCAGGCTTTTTAAATGAGATATTAGCAAACCCAACATTATTTTGACTATTGAATGTCAGGGACATCTGATTCTACATTTGGTGTAGGGAGACTACGCAGAAAGAATCTGATGGCTCTTCAGGGGGAAGCTTTGATGAGGTGTGCATGTGATAAAATATTAGGGAGATCTGCCAAAGTAAACTACTATTGAAGTGAGAGCCATTAGGTGTTATCAACTCATCTGGAAGCTCTTGGTGAGCAATCTTTGATATAAAATATTTTCCTACATTGCCACATGATATACTGCTCTGCTGAAAACCAAAGCTGAGTATTAATCTTTTCCATCTTATCCAGACAGACCCTGCTCAACCCTGGACCCAAGCTGGTCTATGTTGATTTCAGTTTTTTGGGGTTTTTTTCCTGTTCCTGAACATGTTTTGCTGCTTGCACATGGAAATCTTGCTTTGGGAGGAAGACTTCTGTCTTGAACCATCTGGCAGAACTCCTTTAGAAGGGGCTGACAAGGAGGTGGGGAACAGTTACCCTATGTCTGCATGCAGGCATGTGAAATAAGGAATATGCTCCCACATATACATGTGATACAACATGTGGCAGCCCCCAGGCACCAGGGATGCACAGGGGGGAAATTTTTTTCCTGGGCATGTTGATCTCTCTACACCTCTTCTCCACAAAGGCAAAATCCAGCCCAAAATGAAGAGAAACTAGAAATATACATGATGCAGCACAAGCTTTTAAACTTTTCCTTCACCCTTTCCCCACTCTCCAAGCAACCTCTCCTAGCTGCCCCAGACAAGCAAGAACCAATGTTAGCCTTAAACCACAGCTTCACACATGTGAAATAAGGCTCACGGAGACCCAGTGTTTGTCCCCTCCCCAGGGTACACAGATGCAGTGAGGCTCAGACTCACAAATTGAAACGTCTGCAGGCCGTGCTGGGAGGTCATGCAGGATTGATATGATGCTGGAAACAGCTTCTGAGGCAAAGAGAGACATCTCCACCAAAAATACAGATTTCCAAGGGTAGCTTGGAGGAGGCTGAAGGACCCTCTCCAGCAGAGTGATGTTGAACAAGGAGGTGAGCCCAGGTAGATCAGACCCCTTGGATGTTCTCCTGGTCCTTTAACTTTAGATGGCTTTGTTATGTCTGAAGCTCTAAAATTCTTCTTACTGCCTGTCATTCTCCATCCCTTCAGAGTTGCCTGAGGCCACTTGCAAGAACATGGCACAGAGGAGGCTGCTCAAAGCTGGGCTCAATTTGTTGGCTTGGTTTGAATGGAGTAATTTTCAAAGAGCTTCCTATTAATTACAGGAAACCCGTAGCACTGTCCTGTTTTCCCATTAGCACAGTTTCTTTCAGTTTTCAACTAAATTATTTCAACATCTGGGCTACAGATAAACCAACAATTTAATTAGACTTCTGAAAATGGAAAGAATGAACTATGCAGTCAAGCATACACTTTAATCTTGAAACGGATCATAAAATATTTGTGTGCTTTCATTCTCTGCTGCTTTAAAAAATCTGTCCTTGGTTTATATATAGGAAAACATTAAAGACTAAACAGACAATCCTGATTTTTTAACATAAAAAATTATCTTTATAGAGGCTACTTTACAGCATGGAACCCTTGTTTTCACTATTTATTCAGGAAATGAGAGGGAAATAAAAATAAGTGCATTGAAACAGCACTTTCAACAGAATGATTAAATATGCAGCAATTCTCTAAATCAATGATACAAATATGTTTTTTGTGAATGTGGCATCTAAAGTTTGACAAGACTATGAAATTCCAAATGGTCGCATGTAGGGTAATGAACTGTGAATTTCCCATTTGCTGAAAATTAAGACAAAATGTAAGATTAACTTCTCTATCCATGCCAAGGAAAAGGCATGATGATGTCTGAATGACTTGGCTCAAATTCCAATCGTATAAAGATATAACCTTTCTGATCTGATTCAAAATAGAAGCATAAAATATAAGTTGATAGAAAAGCATGCCATTCTGACTTATTTATTCTGGTATTTTAAATCACTGCTCATTGCCCCAGACAATTTTGCATTTGCAAGACAGAATATTATGCTAAAACCACTGAAGTATGCAGTAAGAAATCTCATCTGCTCCTTAGTTGCTCACTGTGTATTCGGTTTGTTTGTGCTACAGGGATGGGAACATCCCAATAAATGAAAAATGGGGCTGAGAAAGGAACCCAAGTGTCTTGCTTTAGAGTCTCCTACTAGACCATACAGGCTGGTGCTGCTTGTGTCCCCATTATTGCACGAGCAGTGGCATGTGGATGAAATAGATTTGATACGCCAGGACATAATCACGGAAAGAAAGTGTTAGAAATATTGCAGCCTGATTATCACATTAAATATGCACATTTGCAGCTACCTCTCCAATCAGGAAGAGCAGGACGTGCACCGATTGTGCCGTTCCAGAAGAAAGAAGATGGGGAAGAAACAGAGGGGGTGGAGCGAAACAGCATTACCTGCTTCAGATGTTGCTGATGATGAAGGTAGGAGAGATAATACTGGACTTGGCATTGCAACACTGTCAACAGCTGCTGGTTTCCTTCTGGTCATCACATTACAGGCAGAATTTTCCATTTTACCATGAAGTGAAGTCTGGTCTGCTTTTAAGTGGGGACCTGCAATTCCTGGGGAAGGAAACAACATTTGGATGAATATTAGTAAAGTAACATGTCTAGGGAATATGTGAAAAGAGAAGTCAGTTGCTGTCCTTGCTGCATTGATATATTTCCATATTTTCTTGTGTATGTACCTGTAATACAGTCTTGATACCAGCAAGGATCATCACTGTTATTTGGTTTTGATAATTTTGCTGAAGGATGTACCATCACTGGTCTGTATAATCCATGGTAAATCAAAAAAATAATTCCACATTTCTACTTTTTCTTCTAAAAACCCAAATACACCCTGATATATGTATAAAGACAGACATGTTTTGTATCTCTATTTAGTGGGAATGTCTGTTTACCATTTCCTGTGTAGTTTATTCTCCACACATTCTTACACCTCTACTATAAAGACCTGACTTAGTGGGTGTTTCATCTGAGTAAGGAGCAGGCACCAGGAACAACCTGAATATGTAATTCCCATATAAATTACATTGCATTTATTTTTCAGGAATTCCCTTCCTAATTAAATTTGCCTTGCAGCTTGTCAAAGGGAAGTGAGGTAAAAAAGAAAGAGTTCTTTCTCATATATTTTTCTACCTACAGCTTACATTGCAGAGTAAATGAGTGGTAGATATACAGCAGAGGTCAAATATTCCAGAAAAATAAAAGTTATGCACTTATGGCTGGTAGATTCCTCCCCTAACTGTATTTCTCAAACTCTCTTATAGTTTGTAACCATTTCTTTGCTTGTAAATGTGTGAAATTTAAACTGCTAGGATTGAAATTTGAAAACCTCTTCCAGTCTCTGTAATGCTGGACTTCAACACGTCCAGGACAGCTATTCATTTTTCAAAGATAATCCTTCATATATTCCTTCTTTTTTCAAACCTCAACCTGCACATGAGCCTCTTAAAAAATGCATCGGATTTTGGTGACTAAATTACATAAAGATTCAAAAAGTCACAGAGCAGCTGAGGCTGGAAAGCTCCTCTTGAGATCACCTAGTCCGATCCATCCTGCTGAAGCAGAGTCAGCCAGAGCAGGTTACCCTGGACCACATCTGGTCAGATTAGAATATCTCCAAGGAGGAAGACTCCACAACCTCTCTCTACAACCTGTTCACCCTCAGTAAAACTGCGTTGTTTGGAATAACCCTCATTTAGGTTTGTGCCCTTTGACTCTCTCCTGTCACTGGGCACCACTGAGAATAGTCTGCCTCCATCTTCTATACTCTTTCCCATCAGATATTTGGATACATGGAAGAGATCCCCCTGAGCCTTCTCTTCTCCAGGCTGAATATCCCAGCTCCCTGAGTCTTTCCTCATAAGATATCCCAGATTCTTGATAAAAATTGTGTCTTCCTGGTGGGCTCTCTCCCATACGTCCATGTCCCTCTGGCATATCAACCACTCCTCTGAGTTCTGCACTTCTCCAGATTTGTTGAGAGTGTTCTCTATCCCATCACCCTGCTCATTAATTAACTTACTAAATATTTTTAATCCCCATATTGAACCCTGGGGTGCACCTCTGTTGACTGGTCTCTAGGTGGACTTTGTGCTACTCTTCACAATCCTTTGAGCCCATCCAGTTTTCAGTCCATCACAGCCTGTGTTTCATCATTTTGTCTTTGAGAAGATAACAGAACACAGAACTCTTGCTAAAGTCAAGATAAGAAACATCAGATTGGTGAGGCATGCTTTCCCCTTCATAGACCTAGGATAACCACTCCTGATCACCTTCTTCTCCTTCATTTGTTTGAAAATGCTCTTCAGAATTATTTACTCCATCAAATTCCAGGGACTGAGATGAGACTGAACAGCCTATTACATCCTGGCTTTTTCTTCTTGCCCTTATTGGACTGACATTTGCTCTCTTCTAGTCCTCAGAAGCCTGATCAGTACAACCTTTCAAAAACAACCAAGAGTAGCCTCACAGTGATGCCAGCCAGATCCCTCAGCACTTTTGGGTGCATCCTGCCAAGTCCATTGATGCATGTCCTGTTTGTTTAACTGTTCCCTAATCAGACCTTCCTCCAAGAATAAATCTTCTTTTCTCATCAGTCTCAGGAGCCTGGGATTCTCAAAGGCCAATCTTACCAGTAGAGATCAAGGCAAAGAAGACAATGAATACCTCAGTCTTCTGCTGATCTTTTTCAGCCAGAGTCCTTGTTTCATTCAGTAAGGGGCCCACATTTTCCATAGGCTATTTTTTGCTGCTTATGTACTTGTAGAAATGTTTCTTGTTGACCTTCTGCCCTAGGTTCAACTTCAGACAGACTTTGTCTTCCTAAGCCCATCCCTGCATGCTTGGACATTGCAGCTCTAGCTCTGGGTCACCTGCTTCCACCTCTTTTTTCTTCCTTTTCATATGTGACATTACTCAGGAGCTTCTTGGTCTTTCGTGAAAGCAACATATTTACTTGTTTTGATTTGCCACTCTGACCTGATTTGTGGTGTCTCCACAGAATTCCTGACCCAGGCCAGCAGCAAACCTCCCTACACAGTAAGTCAGGTCAGCAGGCAGGGGCCTTTATCCCCTGCAGCAGTGAACCCCCACTGCTACCCCTGGCTGCACCGGGGTAGCACCTGGTGGTTCCTCAAGGACTTTCCACAGATCCTCTGACACCTGCAATCATAGAATCATCTAGCCTGGGAAAGCCTCCTAAGATCATCAAGTCCCACCATTTCCCTCAGCACTGCCAGGGCCACCCATGTCCCCAGGTGCCACAGGATTTTAAATCCCTGCAGGAACGGGAACGCCACAACTGCCCTGAGCAGCCTGTGCCAGGGATGGAACAACCTTTCTGTGAAGAAATTTTTGGTAATAACTAATCTAAACCTCCCCTGCACAACCCTTGTCCTGTCCCTTGTTCCCCGGGAGCAGAGCCCGACCCCCCCTGGCTGCCCCCTCCTGTCAGGGAGTTGTGCAGAGCCAGAAGGGCCCCCCGATCCTCCTTTTCTCCAGGATGAGCCCCTTTCCCAGCTCCCTCAGCCGCTCCGGCTGCTCCAGCCCCTTCCCCAGAATTTTGTGCATGTTGGCTGTGCTCAGCTTCTCCAGATGCTAACCAAAACTTCCTTATATTTGCCGCTTGGAGCTGCTATGAGCAGTCCCTACATTTATCTCTGGGCCATGAAATGAGAACTATCAGGAAAGCTATGTGTTGTCTCAGAAACTACGGAAAAGACCTCTACCAGCATCAGGCACAGAGCTGATATAGTGAGAGGAGTCTGAAAGACAGGGCTACAGAATAGGCCATTTTGAGATAAGAGTCCTGATGAGCCTGTGACCTGATATCACTTTTGGATTAAAGGGAGGCAATAGCCCTGAGTGCAGAAATAGTCATGAGAGAGACACTATTACAGGTCACAGCCTGGTGGAGATCACAGAGCAGTCTCTGCCTATTAGACCACACATCTTTCCAGAGCTTCAAATCTAGTATTAAGCATCTCAAATTGTATCCATTAAACTTCAATCTCTCTCTGCTCGGCTTCTCTAGTGCAAATGAGAACAATAATATGCCCCTCATCTCAAGAGCAGTCCTGTGAAAATAAAATTATCAACATTCATGAAACATTCATCTGTTCATACCAAAGCTTCCAAATGTGAAATAAATGAGACATGATGTCACGCACTGAATAGCAAAAGGAAAATCCAGCTCCCAAATAGCTGTTCATTAGGTGAGCTCTATACATTGAATAAAGCAGTGTCCCATAGAATAAGTGAGATATGTGACTAGGTAATTACACTGTGGAACTGTGTGTATACAAACATGAGGTTTCACCACTCCACAGTGCTTGAATTTGTGCCTTAGCATTATTCATTCATGAATGCAGTTGGTGCACAAGAAATGGGCACATGTGGGTGTGTGTATCACTACACATACACATATATGCATGTGCATATGGTACATAATAATGCTAACAACCTCATAAATCCAACATCTGGTTCTAATTAAACTGAAGGGCCTATATAAAGAGCCATATGAAAACATGCAGCTGTAACCTGTTGACCTCTATTGATAAAAAAAAAAAAAAAAAAAAAGAAGTCTGTGAAGCTGTGTTTCAACATATCAAGGGACAGTCATTCATTTTTTCAAAGGTAATCCCCCACAAACCACTTATCCTCTCAAATCTCTACCTGCACACAGTGTTTGCATTAGGGACCTTGATTTATGGATCCCCACTCCTTGGATGGAGAGGCCAACTTCCTGTTGCCGTGGTTACTTAGATCTTGGTTCAAGGTTAAACTACTCCCAAATCAAAATCAGTGGCAGGCACAGCGTCTAACAGCCAGGTTATTGACTACCCTAGGATGCTTAAAGGTCAAAGACCAAAGTGCTGCTTACTGCCTTTGGGGTGAGTCAATATTTCCAATATTTTTATTCTGTTTCTTCTGAAGAAGCAGTTGCTGCTCAATTACCACCTATCTGGGTTTAGCAAGGTCATACAAATCATTGAGGAAAATCCTCCCCCTACAGAAGAGATACAAATGTAATGAATTACTTCAAAGCCTACACGGCCCAATTGCAGCTCATCACCGGTGAATTGTGGGTTCAGACATCTGTCTCTTGTTTTAGGTGCTTGGTTTCTACAGCCTGTGTCCCTCACCTCACTGAAAATCTCATCTAAATTGAGGAAGAAGAGTAATTTATGGATCTGGAGCAGTCAACAAGGAAGGACCATCAGTTTTTTTCATGGATACCAGAATGCAGAGAATCAGAGACGCTGCTGGAAACCCACAGAGCTGCAGCAATTTGCTCACAAGGCTTTGATGCACACTGCAGTAGTGCAAGGTCTCTCCCTTGAGTGGACGGACCTGCTGGTGCAGCATCATCACCTTCCACTGGACTTTTTGTTCTCATTAGCAGTTCAGAAGGCACAGGTAAGAGAAGGCCCTAGTTCAACCCACCTATGAATCAGGTGAAAAGAAAAGTTTGCAACACCACCACAGGGAGGTCAGAGTTTAAAATTCACTCACACATTCATTAACCCAGTGTACTTTATCCTTTGTCATTGCTCCAGAAAGAGAAGATGCTCTGAGGGATGGAGACAGGCTGAGCTGAGAGTTGTTCCACCTGGAGAACAGAAGGCTCCAGGGAGACTTTAGAGCTCCTTCTAGTACTTAAAGAGAGCTTAAAACAAAGCTGAATAACGACTTTTCACACAGCCAGAGAGTGATAGGACAAAGGGGAACTGTTTGAAATTAAAAGAGGGGAATTTTAGACGTTACAAAGAGCTTCTTCCCTGTGAGGGTGGTGAGGCCGTGGCACAGGTTGCCCAGGTTGCCCCAACCCTGGAAAGTGTCTCTGCCCATGGCAGGGGCTTGGAAGGGAATGGTATTTAAGGTTTCTACTAATCCAAAGTATTCTAGGATTTAATGATGTACAGTGGCAGCCTGATTCAGACCTTATTTATCACCCGTCTGTTGATCTGTGTGCATTTCCTCCAGATTAGAGTGCTTTTCATCCCATGAAAGACCCATGCCTTAACTCCCCTGAGTCCTACTGATAGCACAGACCGTGCTACCTGCACATGCAAGTGAACAATGGGCAGCAAAGCAGGGAGAAAATCAATCACTCTCTGTATAATGAGAAAGGGCATGGGGAAAGGACAGCTTCAAAAGCAAAGAAAGACAGGCATGAAAAAGTTTATCAAGAGACCAAAACAGTGATGGTATGATTATAAAGAAATAATCACCATAATCATAAATAAAAGGGTGATTCAGGAGAAGCATAATTCTACTTCAGGGCAAACTGGCAGAAAGCTTGTGTAGGAGGGAAGATAACATTGTCTTAAAACTGGCTTTTTCTTAGAGATTTATGGCATTCTTTATTCACTGGCTAAGCAACTTATGAGCTCTAACTTGTATTAATACATTAGTTTTAAAGACCTGGTAATTATTGTTATTGTTGTTAAGTGTTAACTTTGCAAGTAACATGGTCCAACTGCATTGTGCCAGGCTCTGTACAAATGGATTAATTAACTAGCCTTGCTTTACTGTTAAATCATGATCACCCTGCTTATTGCATTCATCTGCTTTCTCTCATCATTTACTTGTACAGAAAGATTCTTGGACAACATGCACCTTTTCCTCTTTAATTTGTGTACAGGGTCTAGCACAACATGCACCCAGGCTGGAACTCTTAAGTCTCAGTCCAAAAGAGAAAATATATGTTAATTTACCATTGGAAAATGGAGAAAATCAGCTGACAAAAATTAATCTCAGCGAAGTTTCTGCTAGGGAAGATTTTTCTTTAGAGTGTTCATTGGATTGGATTTGTACTCCCCACAGATTTCTGGAAATCCACAGCTATACTTAAATTGTTTATGTGTCTGACCATTGTTATTGGAAAACTCTTACAGATGTTTTGGGTTTTTTTCTCCCAATGTCTTTGCACAATGAAGCTATGCAATGCAGCTGTACAGAAATGCACATCTAAACATGCAGTTAGTCATAGTATTTGCATTTTGATAAGTCCTCTGTTTGGAATCGAGAACCAGAAGAAACCTCATATCTGGGTGAATCTTTTCTTAAGGCTGGTTTCAAATAAATCAGTCAAAAGTTTGGCATTGCATCATATTCCAGAAGGGAGAACTGAATTACTATGTGATAAATGTAGTTGAGGAAAGTAATTATTCTTCTTAAAGTAATATTATTACCTTTCTAACTTATGGAAGTCATTTCCCTGGCTTCTATTTGACGTGTATTATCATTTAAAATAACTGTACTTTCAATGTACAGCACTGCTTTATGGCTTTAAGTCTTTTTATCTTCCTCCCTTTTCCACCACCACATTAAAAACTTCAAATTCCACATTTTCTAAGAGGCGTTTTCTGTTCTGCAGATTGTGTCCCCCTGAATAAAACCAAGTTCCTGTGGTATAATAATAATAAAAAAAAAATAAATTACTCCCCATTGCCAACAGGCAAAAATTTAAGAGATGAAGTCTGCTTTATTTCAGTCCAGCTATTTTCCTACCTTTTTTTTTTTTTTTAAATCAGAATAGCTTTAGAGAAAGAAAGAGGGAGACTGAGAAAGCCATCATTAGATAGATCTTCTGATCTTTATCTCCAGTAGCACAGTCAGGAGAGCTAATGCTATGATGATAGCTTTGAAATCTCTTAGGAATTGAATAAAGAGAAGTGATAGTGATGAACTCCCAGCTAATAAACACAGAGTGCTTATTTCTGCAGAATGATCAATTTCCAGATGTCCTGAGGCTTGTCTGATACAGTTGATTTACTCATTCTCCCTCACTTCACTAATAAAGCTCAAGTCCTCCATCAGATTAAAGAAGAGCCAGATTTCTTAAAGGGGCAGAAGGAGGGCTGGCATCATGGCACACAAATGCTGGGAGACATGCTAATCTCTTCTGCCTCCTTCCATAACCACCAAGCTGTCTTAAACAGCTGCCTTCCTCTGCTGAAATCATACACTTTATCCGCTTTGGGTTAGTACAGTAATGCAGACAATTAATTTGTTATCTTGTTAGTGGAAATTTAATGCAATGATCTAAAAGAACTCTTACATATTGTGATAAACTTTAGTGCCTCCAGGGCACTTCTCCTCCACAGGACTCATTTCACATCCCATCCATTATGTAAATGAGATGTGGAAATAGTTTAGTTCCCCTAATGTATCTGTACACTGATGGATTGCACAAAGTCAGCCCTACTGAAACTAATGAGGTTAAACTCATCTTGCCATTCCTTTCTACTTGGCTGGATCTCTGTGCCTGTGTTCAGGAAATGCGGCGTGAGTCTTCCTCTCCACTTCTTTGTGCAGATAGTCGTGTTTCCTGACAGGGAGCTCAGTGGCAACTGCAGCACACCTGAAGCCTCACAGGGTTCACTTGGGCGAGCAGAGCAGCTGCTGTGGCTCTCTGCAGCTCTGGGGCTGCCTGGGGAGGCTTCAGGTCCTCTTCCACTTTGGGGACACGGGTCCCAGGGCCACGTGGAGCTGAGTGCAGTGACGTGCAAGCCTGGTTAACTACACAGTTGTTAGCGTTATCAATGAAAGGATTAAGCCCCAGGAGGAAAGCGTAAGGAAGCATTATTTTGTTGATCATCAGGATGAGTCTCAAAACCCAGCCATAAAATGTAAGTAAGGATTTCTTCCCAATATCTGATCTTACCCTGCGCTCTGGCAGTGGGAAGACATTCCCTCCTGTTCTGTCATTCCAGGCCCTTGTTCAAAGTCCCTCTCCAGCTCTCTTGGAGCCCCTTCAGGCACCTGGAGCCTTCTTTTCTCCAGTGAACACACTCAGCTCTCCCAGCCTGTCTCCATAGCAGAGGGGATCCAGCCCTCTGAGCATGTTTATGGCCTCCTTTGGACTTCTTCCAACAGGTCCATATCTTTCTCGTGTTGTGGGTTCCAGAGCTGGACACAAAACTGCATGTGGGTCTCATCACAGCAGAGGTGGAGAATCCCCACCTTCAGCCTTCTGCCCATCCTCCTGGGGCACAGCCTAAGAGGATGATCAGCCTCAATTTGAATTTTTCTAAAAATCAGGCCAATCTGCTGTCTTTTTCAAGCCTATATTCACAGTGAATTAGACTTCCCGGCAGGTGCAGTCTTGATCTTTGCCTTTTGGTTTTGCCCTGGGTTTCCTTTTCTCTGTACTGGTACAGGGAGAGTCACGGATCTTCCCTCCTCCTCTGCGTATTGCCGGTGTGGCTCAGGAGACCGAGTGGTGAGGGACGTGCAGCCTCGGTCACTGCCTCCAGTGCCGTGTGTCTGGAAGCTCAGCCTTTCGAGCACTCCAAGGTGCAGATTCAATGGAGCTGGTGGAAGCAGTTCACATTCCAGGCCAGCACAGAACAGTCGCCCAAGGCGACTGTAAAAGTGCTCCTGCCCAGTCTCCTCCAGCCCCCTGTGCGCCCTTCACAGGCCCCCAGCCTGTCAAACAGGGTTGAACTGGGATTTCAAAATGTCACAGAAGAAAACAACAAATTCTTTTCTTATTTTTTTATGCCAGGAAGTAATGAACACGTGAAATGAGGGTTTTTAGTGGAAGTTGGATCAAAGTAGAAGAACGTGGTAGTTATATGCGGGTGACGGCAATAAATAAATTTAATGAAAGAAAAATTCGAGGGGTCAAAAGATTAATTCAGAGTCAAAGGCTCAGAGTTTCCAGGTCTTGTGAACATGGTTTTAAGGTAAAGGGTTCAGAAACAAAGGCTTTTCCTGATCAGAGACTGAAACTTCTAGTTGAACAAAAAATTACAGTTTACAGTTGTTGGAGACTGACAGAATCAAGAAGGACAGACAGAGACTGACAGTATTGGAGAAATTAAATTTGCCATTAAATATCTCGGCAAGTAAATCATTTAATACACAGTGATGAGGAACTAAATTCTCTCACAGAAGGGAGAGGAGAAAAATTAAAATCTGTGAAAGCAGTGGTGTTTGATAGAGGATGGTTAGGTGGAAGAGTGAGCCAAAGGGCTCTTTTTTTAAAGCCATAAAAAACTATTAGGTGCATTAAGGGGTAGAAATGAAAAGACCTGCAGGTAGAAGCAAGCAACTACCTCGAATGAATAGTCACACCGAGATGAACTGTCACAGTGGACAAGGATTTGCTTACTGGGGAGAAAGAAAACTGAATACAGGATTTCTTTCTCAAGAACACAGCTGAGGAAAGACAGATGGGGAAATTTCAGCCTGTAAGTAAAGAGAAAAGTCAAGGGTGATGTTTTGAGTTGTTGTTTTTCTAAACAACAGGGATGGTCATTTTTAAATGTGACAGATAGAGCTGATGTCCCCTAGGCAAATGCAGCTGGGAGCAGTTTGTATTTATCTCAGATTAAATGGGACACTGGCAGCCTTGGTAGGAGAGTGCTGGCATGAAGCATAGCCAGAAAAGTAAAGTTGCTAGTGGGGAGATGACGAGTGATGCACAAGGGCTGGGCTGGTGTAATGATGGGAGTCATTCTTCAGACACATCCAGGGACAAGAAAGTGATGAAAACTAAGAGAAGTAAGCAAAATAATTAGCAAAAATCTTGCTGGGAAAGTTCAACTGAGACCCGCACTGAGAAAACACAGTGTTCCTCCACAAACATCTTCGTTCTCCCCGTGTACACACTCAGCAAAAGAAAATATCTGTTTGATGCACAAATTCAGATGATATGTTTCTCTTGCTAACCTAAATGTTGTATTTGCACGACACCAATTTAAGCAGTCCTGTGGTGATGTCTGTGTTAGAAAAGTCGGCTGTAGCAGGGAGGTTGCTCGAACCCAGCAACCCATCCGGTTGCACAAAAGGAGAAGAAGAGGACCAGGTGGGCACCCCTAATATCTGAACTGATACCCCCAGGGCTCCACACCTTTCTACCCACTGCAGCTGCAGGTGAAGGTGGCTGAGCCACCGCCGAGGTGCTTGGGGACAGGTGGGACGAGGGTGGGCTGAAAGGCACAGAGCTGATAAAAGCATCCGAGGCTGCTGATTTCTCGGCTAGCATTTTCCCTGCTGGGCAGGGCAGCCTAGTAATTTCATTTTTCTTCTTTATCTGTAATAAGCTGTGCCACAGTTCATACAATGAGAAATATTCTGAGTATGACATGCATTTGAAGTGAAATCTCAGCACTTAATAGCAGTCTCCATAGACCCTGCAATCTAGAAGCGGTACAGAGGAGTTTTTATTTTCGGAAGGTCTCATGTTGGCTTTGTTTTAAAATCTGAGTCCATTCATCCCACTGCAATGCTGATTTATCACTAAAATGAGTGCGTGCTTTATCAGCAACAGAGATGAAAAATAATGCACTCTGGGAGTGCATCTATCGTTCTTCTCTCTTCTCTTCTGTATTTCAGATCAATAGATACGGGATGTTTTTTTACCTTTCAAGATGAAAACCATAGAAATTGTCTGTAATATGAAAACTGGAATCTATTTAAACAGATGCATAGGGAAGCTCATAAGTGTTATTGACAATTTAACTCAGCAATAAAGAAGTTTAATAGCATTTGAAAACTACTAAAATATGTGAAAATTATAAAATACAGTACATTTATTTGGCTTTTTTTTAACAGCTCAGCATTCCTAAAATGGAGAAAAAGTAGTCTGATATGGAAATCAGAACTTTTCTTGACATTCATTCTTTTACTTTTATCCTGCTAAAAATCTCAGTGACACACTATTGTTTTAATACGAACCTTAAAATCTTCAGGTTCATATTCTTTTCAAAGGAAAATTCTGAAAGAAATACTTTATCGAGAGTGTTTTTCATTAAAATTCTTGCTGTAGACTGCTTCCTATAACAGTGGAAGAAGGATGGCAGAGAGACCACGTATAATAGGGTCAGAGAGTGCC
Source organism: Atrichornis clamosus (assembly GCA_013400975.1). Classification (NCBI taxonomy): domain Eukaryota; kingdom Metazoa; phylum Chordata; class Aves; order Passeriformes; family Menuridae; genus Atrichornis; species Atrichornis clamosus. Next base: position 171,588 of record WBMZ01000730.1, on the reverse strand, counting down.
TCCGCAGAGCATAGACACACGAAGGGATCTGACTGATGGAGAAAAGGTTAAAGAGGTGAAGAGTGCAAAGTGGAATGAAATAGGGAAATAGATGGAAATAGGAGACAAAGAATAGATTGGAAAGAAGCTGGAGGAGGGAAATCACTTATTACAGACATGTGTGAAAAGCAGATTGACAAGAACCAGGAGAAAGAACATACAGGGAAAAGCTTAAATGCTCTTAACCACTGACATTTGGAGTTATGCTATCAACTTCAAGGTTGCACATATATGATTGAGTCACTCTAAATTTGCAGAGAGCTTTTCTACATGGCTTTGATGCAAGCTTGTCTTCAGTTTTCACATTTGCTGGAGCCAAAAGAGAGTATTTTAGGTTCTTCAAACAGTGAACTGCTCTCCCCATAGCCTTATATGCTTTTTTTATAGCACCAAGCAGACAAAATACAGAAGGGTGGATCAGGGTAGGAATATGTTCCCTTTCAACATCCACTCTTAGAGAGTGGATCATGATGAAGCAAATATTATGTAAGCAAAGTTTTTTTTTCTTTTTTAATTAAAATTGTTTCCTAAGGTGGCAGAATTTTATTGTACAAAAGCAAAAATGGAACAGGGACAGAATCTGCTGATATTCCAACCCTGAGTGAGATTTTGGTGAGGTCATAGCCCTGTGGAAAAAACAAGGAATGTCCAGAAACTGCCAAGCACAGGCTCTCCAACCTTTATGCCTGAAATTAGGTTAATAGTGTACTTTCTTTGTCCAGGACTCTGTGTCCCAGTACAGATTGACACAAGGATAGGTCTCAGATTCAGACAATTGTTTGTAAAAGCTAGCCTTGGAAGTTTTGCAGAAAATACAGAATTCTGGAAAGAAGAAGTCCTAAGGGATTTTTATTTAGCAGTTCGGGTGTGAAAAAGCACTCAGGCCTTGTTTTTTCCTACTGGGACAAGTGCCCAGGAAAACAGCTCAATCAAATTCAGTGTATTGAATTTTGTCTTCATAAACAAATCTATGGATTTGTATTTAACACTGTCTGACAGTGTTTTCTTTTAATAATAAAGGGAATAGTGGGTTCATCTCACTTCAGGAGGCAGCAACCCATGTGTCTACATGAGAGCTATGCAGTTAAAGCTACAGAGATGAAATTAAAGCAGTCAGAAGAGTGTGTGTGTGGGGGTGTTCCAGCTGAAAAAGTGGGGTCTACTTTAGTGTAAGATTATTTACGTTCCAGACTCCATTAGCTCAACTTTCACTGACCGTAACGAAAGCTGAGAAATCTAACTCACACAGCAAAAGATTGCTGTGGTTATCCAGATTTGGGTGAGAGGAGCCATCCTCCCCCTGAAGCTCTCTGGCCAAACCACCACTCAAGTGTAAATTCCTCCTACTCAAAAGGAGAGGCTCAAATGTGGGTGGTGCATCCCTGGGCCAGGAGCCTACACAGTCTGTGCAGGCACCTGGTTGTATTTGAAATGCCCTGAGGTATTTGAAACATCCGAGGGAGGCTGGCAGATAAGATAAAGGGCTTGAGACAAGAGACCTCTGCCCTTCTGCAAGAGCAGCTGGAGGCCAGGCAGGATATCCTGGGCATCTCAAATGACAATTGACAACCACGTGTGGGCAAATGAATCGAGCCCTGAGCCTTCGCTCTTGCTTGTCCCAAGGTCTCCTGTGAGTAGGGAGATATCTCCTCATTGTAAATATCCCCTTGTCACCAGCGAAGGAGCAGCACAAACATGTCCTGTCAACCCTTCCCTGAACGGGAAGGAAAATGACTGTGGTACAAAGCATTGAGGTATATGTGCAATTTAAATGTGTATTTTAAAATGCCAAAGCATCCACTGATCCTTCAGGACTTGTTATCCCTTCAGGATTTGTTACCCACATTAAAAATCAGAAATATTTTTTTGTGCCCCATGGCAAGAGCCCTTGGCTTGACATTATAAAAAAGTGACCATATTTTTTTTCTTCCAGTAAACTGTGCATAAAGATTATTATTATTTCTACTACTATTTTTATTATTATTATTAATAATAATAATCTATCAAATGAGTAATTTAAAATTGCAGGTGAGAGGAAAACACAGGAATTTATGGGACACAGCTCTATAATTTCCAGTCTGTACAGAAGAAATCAATGAAATAAATATAACCTATCCAACTGATAGAACAAGTCATTCCTAAGTGCATAATTTGCTCCATCTGTGTTTGAAACTACCTCAAAGCAGAGAGGGCAATATGTCTCAGAATGATGAGACAACTAACTAAGCTTAACATTTCCTCTCCCCTCTTGTTTATCCATTCTTCATCATTCATTTAGTGTTGGGAAAATACTTTGGAACTAAAACCATCACGATGACTTATGCACATGTATCACTTAAATCCAGCTCAACCTCTCAAAAAAAAGCCTCTCAAGGCAGACTAAGTTATGGTTAGGTCTTAAGCTGGGTTTCTCCACAGGAATTTCTCTCCTTCCCACAAACAGAAGAGCCATTTCATCTAGAGCTGTGAATCCTCAGAGATAGAAAAAATCCTCCATGAAATGCCAAAGACGCATCAGTAAAATATCTTCATTGATGAAGATTAACTGTTTCAATGATGAAAAAAGTGTTGAGCAACTGGTGGGCATTTCCAGGGCTTGCTGTGCTATTTCTGTATCACTCTGTGGCTGTTTCTCATTCCAGGAATTAAAGAGGGGGGGTGGGGGAAAGTCTTCTGTTTTTTTAAACGATCTGGAACTACTTGGCATGTGACTTCTGAAGTGTTTAGCACAGCCTTGCAAAAATGTAATGAACATTTATCAGCCTAGGACCAAAATTTACTTGCCTGCCTTGTATCATCAGTCATCATACTAATGAAAATACTAATGACATTTCAATTGCGTTTCAAGAGAAATGAGCTGTTTCGACTGAACAGGAATTAGAAAAAAAATTAAATTTTTGTACAAAGAGTACATCACTCTCTTTCTTTATTGTATTAATTAGATGAAACATTTGACTTCAATGAAGGCTGGGGTCCCAACTGTGCAAGCCACAAAAGACATAAAAAATGAGAAATGAGCCACATCACTAAACAGAGAAAGGAAGAAAAAGAGTTAAGGACAAGAAATGAAATAGGAAACACAAACACGCAAAATGTTTTCAAGTGACTCAATGATGTCTAAGCTAAGCTATTTTAGGATTTTAGATGATCAGCAGAGAGAAGAAGTGGAGTCCCCATCCCCGGAAGGGCGTAAAAGCCGTGTGGGTGTGGCACTTGAGGACACGGGTCAGTGGTGGCCTGGGCTGTGCTGGGGGAATGGCTGGACTCCATGGTCTTGGAGGGCTTTTCCAATCTCAACGACTCTGTGATTCCGTGAATCACTCTCCTGTTCCCCAGCCCAATTCCCCAACACAGACTCCGTCTCAGGACTATTGCTAAGACGGGTGCAAGCAGAGCCTCTCCTCTGGAGCACAGGGCTGGAGACACGTGTGGCTCAGATCTCCAGCGGCACCACACAGCCTGGCCTCGCCCTGCCAGGGTGCAGCAGGACGGAGGTGCCCGGCAGAGGGAGGTGTCAGTAGGTGGAGCTGATGGCCAAGGGGTGCAAGCCCGGGTTTCACTGCAGCTGTGCACCTGTCCCTCCTGCACCTTGCATTTTCCCTGGAGATCTTATGTATTCATCACGTCGTCTTCACAGACTGACAAAGCCCAGTGAAAATTTTGCCTGTTAACTTTTCTCAGTTCCCACCTTTACACGTTTTTGCACACTTTTTTCCTCCCCCCGTCCTGTTGAAAAGTGGGAGTGAGGGCACGGCTGAGCGAGTGTAAGGCAGGGGACCAACATCAACCTGCCAGAGATGGGGACAGGGAGGGAGTGCCCTTAGGAGGTCTTGTGATGGAAGCGTGGGGATGTCTCCACGTGGCAAGAAGCTGGGACTGGTGTGAGACAGAAAGGAGGGGCACTTGCTCCCAGGCAAGGTTTCTGTGTGGCTTGGGAAAGTCCTAGTGCCTGCACCAGTGGGTGAGCAGACTTGGCAGCCCAGGTCTGATCCTGAACCGAATGCTTTACATTTTGGAAACTTTGAGCAAAAATATGAAGGGGAAGGGGATGCAACATTTTGCCTTAAAAAAAAAAAAAAAAAAATTAAAAAAAAAAAGTGACAGTGGAAAACCACAAGAATTCCTATGTTCCAATCTGCCCTGCCATGAAACCAGAACAAATAGTCTGCGGCACAGTTTTAAGAGTCGATTATAAAACACCCCATCAGAACATAAACATCCCACATTGACAAAGTAATCTCTGTGGATCTCAGTGGGCCTGACCTGGTGCTGCCCTCTTCCTTGTATAGTCATGAATACAAATGCAAGGTGAATGCTGGCTGCCTTCTGATCGGGTGACATTTTACACCCATGTTACTGATGTCAACAACTGCATGAGGGAGCAGAGAATCAAACTCAGGATAACCACTTGCAAAAAATAGAAGAGCAAGCTGGAGGCATGTTTCCAAGCAGTTTAGGCATTTCAGGACTGATGCTTTACATGGCTAAGTTGATCCCTTCTGCATTCCCACATTTACTTAGGGAAAAGCCTTGTGCTTTACACTGTGCTACAACACATTGCTTGAGCAGAGGCTGCCCTGTCTCAACAGAAGACCTGTTCTCTGCTCTTGCCATGTCTCTTTGTGAGTGCTAAATCAGCGAGGGGGAATACCTCAACAAAACTATTCAGATGTCTCTGAGATCAAAGCCTGCAACCTTTGTCTCTGGTATGCAATGGGAGAAAAAACTACACCTTTCCTCTCATTCTGTTCAAACAGTCCTTTCTCTTTTCACACAAACAAACAAATAAACAGCAAATGCCCTATTCCCACCTGGTGTTGCTGCAATGTTGTGTTTGAGGCTTTAAAAGCGTAAAAGTCAAACCATTCAAAATGATGGGTCCCACAGCAAATGTAACACGGTCCCAGAGGTACCTACGTAGTGTATGCTATTGCTGCACATGGTATTAACTTTTATGCCTTCGTCTATATATGCAATGTGGCTCATTTATGGTTGCTCTGGGAACCACTGTGTTTACATAAATTTTAATTTCCTGTCTTTTGTTTGTTCTCTTTATCATCTTTCTAAAACAAAATTTTCCTTGTGAATTTTAGTGCTCAACCAATTACCCGCAGATGGAGGCACAGGAGAATTGACATCCTCTGATTTTTCCATGTGGCCCTGGCAAGATGCCTCCACTTCGGTTTGGACCCACCGTGAACGGCGGAGCTCCAGCCGTGACACGGTATTTCTACCAGAGCAGGCCTGTTCCCACGGGTCGTGGCAATTTTGGTCCAAAGTCTCCTGGGATCTGGCCAAAACCTTCCTGCTGGGTTGACATGGGCCGTGTTTGCTATATCATAACTCATTTTCCTGGTTTTGTTTTCCTTTTAAAAGCACGCAGCTTGTGAGGTGAATGAATCTGGTAGTTGACTTCATACAGCCACACTTGAGTTATATACCTTCAGATTTTGGTGGGAAAGCCCTTTGTCACCTACCCTGATAACTAAAGCAAGGTGTTTACAGCTGCTTGAAAAACATCTTTTGTTCAAACTTGCAAAACTAGTGCCTTGCTCAGCAGAGACCTGGTGGCACCATGTTGCAAAACATCACCATAAATGATTGAAACTGTAGAGATGCCAGTTGCACAGAAAAAAAAATCCATGATGGTCCAGCTACAGATTAATGCAGTGATCTTCATGAACTTGTAATTAAAATTCAGTGTTGACAGGACCAAGCCCTGCTACTATATTTTAGGGAAACACAGAATAACAGATAAAGCTAAATTATAATAGGTCGATGCAGCAAATACAAGAAAAATATGGCAGTTCTCAGCAGCTGTGATAGGAATCCTTCCTCTTCTTGAATAATAAAGGCTTTTGCTAATTTTAACCAGAGCCGAATCTGAAAAACCTGCAGTTGCATGTGACTCACAGAGCCCCAAGGGAAGGGGAGGTGGGGGGAGATATGTGTGTGTGTGTGTACGTCTGTGTGTGTAATCTAACAGTGCCCAGAGCTTTTGAGATCCTGGACCACTTCAATCACACAGGCCAGATTCATTAAAAACCCTGGCTACATTCCAGCAGTTAAAATTGAAGCGGCATATTTATTGCATTTTGCTCAAATAAATCTGAAAACGTGTGAATCATATCCCTCGGAGAGACGGAGAGGAGCAGCAAACAGTCTCAGGCTGGCGCTCAAAGCGGGGTATGGTGGAGAACAAAGATGCGGGAGGGTCATCCTCGCAGGGCGCTGCGGGATGCCTGTTGAGTCACGGGGCTTGGGAGGCTGAGGGCTCACTCAGTCGCCATTTTCTCCACGGCTGCTTTTCTGGCCTCAAAACCCTCTGTTTGGTTTTCTCTGTTTTATATATACCCACACACACACACACACAGAGATAGAGACACGAGCATATATATTTTAAAGAGCGCCTCAGCTTATGCAACTCCACTCTGCGGTTCTCTGTGGTTTTCCAGATGCTGCTCATGATGCTGGCACCTCACCCCAGTTGCAGCTGCATTCAGCTGGGATTCAATTACAGCCTGTCTTGCAAAGGCAGATTGGTTTTTCAAAGATAACATATTTTGGGAAGGAATTGTAGTCTTTTTAAAAATTTTTTTTCCCCTCCTAAAAAGCAATTTTTATTAAGAGGGGAGAGGCATGCCTTATAGATTCATCTTGCCAGTTGCTGAATGGCTCCATACAGGTCCTTAGCACCCTCAATACTGTTTTACTTCAGCACTTTTTTAGAGAACACGCAGTACCCTGCGGGGTTCAATTCTGCGAGAATAAAGTGCTGGCAGAGCAGGCTCCAAGCCTGCTGCTCCCACGGGGAAACTATTGGAAACAGTATGTAGATAACCGTTTTATCACCACTGAATTTACAAACAGTAATCAGCTTAAAATTAGCAAGCCTAAGTATTGATTTTTTTTTTTTCCCCCTACAGAATTTTTAGGGAAGGAGGTTAGTTAGGTGTTTGCAAAAAGCAGGAGGAGATTGGATAGTCCTCCAATGCTTTCACTGCACCATGGACCTTCTTGTTCAGGCAATGTGTAGCTCTTCCCAAGATGGTGCTGGGCACAGGGTTGTTCCATGGCTTGGCAGCAGGGTGGGAGGGGAAAAACAGGTTAGCAAGGCTGTGGTGTGCTCTGGGAGACTGGCACTGGGATTAAGAGCACGCTGGTCGGCACAGGGGCTGGGATGTCAGTTTTCAAGCTTCAAGTCCATGTTTTCAATTCATCATGTTTTCCTATTCAACTATCAGCTGCTCTAATGAATGCAAATTAACAATGTTCCTGCTTTCTTCCAGCTTTGGATGGCGCTCAGAGGCTGAACACAGTAATAGAATGCAGGACAGAGACATCACTGCTTATAAAGCACCTTGAGAAATCAGAGAGCAATTACTCCTGACACTGCACAAGCAGCCTGAATTTCGGGGATGCCATCTGCCCATGGCATGTGTTCTGGTGGAATGCTTGGGAGCAGCCAATAGCAGGGACCTTGGCAACCCAGGTGATAAATCGGAGTTTTGGTGACTAACGCTGTACAGCCACTCTGGCAAGCTGGCCTACAGGCTCCTGCCTCAGCTTCCCTTGTTGGTAACAGAAGCAGAAAACACCTTACCTTGACCAAAGGGTTGACAAACATAGTATGCAATATGAAGATGAAATAAAATTGCTTGTTTTAACGAAGAAATGTTGGCTATTAAATGAAAATATGTAAAGGTTTCTTGCTGTTTTTTGGATCAGACAGGGAAACAATAACAGCCTTCTTTATTAGATTAGCACAGCTCTACCCTTTCTCACTCCTTCTATATGTGCTTTATTTGCATGCCATTAAATCCAACTGCTCTTTTCAAAAGACTTTGTGGAGTCTGTCAATTGCAGAGGAAGCGGCTTTAACACAAAGGAAGAGAAAAGACCTGGGAAATAGGGCTGCACGATTTTGATGAAGGAATTTCTTCAAATTATAATGAAGACCAAATAGGCAAGGCAGGCGGAGCAGCAAGGAGGGCAGTGCAGGCGTGGTGCAGTAGCAGAGACCCTCAGAGTGTGTCCTCCTCGTGCCACTGCAGGGCTGATGGAGCACTGAGCTTTCACAGGTCTCTCCCTGCCTGTTTGATGTATTTAGCTGCAGTGGGAAAGCTTGCAGGCGCCATGAAGGAACCACACTGCATCAAAGGGATGTAGGAGTGGCTTGCAGCTGGGAGCAGCTCAGCACAGCTTCCCCGAGCCCACCTGGGCAGCTCCTTCTGCCGAAGGGTCTCATGGGCCTGGGCACAGGTAGAGAGGTGAGAGGTGGAGCTGGGGTTTGCTTCACTAAAGTTCCCTGCTCTGGGTTTGATTTTGGGAAACAGCACCCAGTGGTGGTTCAGTTTGAGCTGCTGTTTGATCTAAATGCCAGAGGTTAATAACAGCTTTGCATATGTCTCGTAATGCCATTTGCTAGAGCAGTGCAAAAGGGTTTTTTAATATATATTAACAGATGTGGTTGTCCAGAACCGCTGGATGAGAGAAACAGGATCCCTACTTCTAGTGGGTGAGACAAAATCCCATTGATTTTGTATCATGGTTTTTCTTGAGTTTTAATGGGCAGGCAAACACTGTATCTCAAAGGCAGACTTTCTATATTGTACCAGGGGTATTTTTGAGATAAAGACAGAATGTTTAATTCCCTAAATAATCTTTCCTTTTCTAATTAGTGAATTTGAAGACACAAAGAGTAACTGGAGGTCCAGTCCAGTGGTCTTAGAGGATCATCACCATCATAGCAGTGGGATTCTGACATGAGATGGTAGCACAGGGACTACAGCAGAATAAATAAGGGATTTGATCCATAGAGGAGGACAACACTGCAGACTTTCAGCATCTCTGAAATTCATTCTACGTGTGATATTCATTCTATGTAGTGAAAGGAACAGCCATTCATAATTATTTTAATGACCTGATCCCCAAGTACACTAAATAAAGCATATTGCAAAGTAGGAAAAGGGAAATCATTTACCGTTCCCATGCAGGACTCTTATAGCCTGTACCCCTCCACTGCCTGTATCTGTGTATCTCCATCTGCATTTTGCTGATTGACTAGCAGATTGCTGAAAGAGTCTTGGTTGTTACATGCTTTTCCACATCAGAACATCTACCTCAACAGTATTACTTTAAAAAATAATATTGACCAAAAAAACTCCTAAACAACAAACAACCCAAAACATAAGGTATAAGTCCCTGCATGTGTTGACAGGGAGGAATTCAGGGTAGGCAAGGAAATGTTGTCTAAATATTGGCCCATCTGACTCTTGGAATGTGTTTAATAAAGACATTTTTCATGATAGCATGGTACATTAAAGCCTTGACCAGATTTCTATTGACTGCAGTGTGCTTTGGATTGGTCCAAATACAAAATAAAATAATATAATATAAAATAATATAATGTAATATAAACATCTACTTTGTCAAGTTGATGAATGTGTATTTAGTTGAAAAATTTCCACTAAATGGAGTGAGAGTTGTGAAGCTAAATCTCCATGCCTGACTTCAAAGATTTGGCCAGAGAAACATATTTATTAAGGCTAAGCAGGACTTGAGCGAACACAGTTTAAAAGTAACAGCACGGGCCTTGAAATGCAGTGCCAGCTCTCTGCTAATTCCCTCTCGCCTCATCACATATATTTTCCTTTAAGGAAAAACAAGGAGCTGGCAGACCACTTGTGTGGCGTGCTATTTGCCGCCTGCAAATAGAACCAGGCATGCGGCTGGCCTCTGAAAAATGCACTTTGTAACTGTAAGACCGACTGACCCTCAACTGCGGCAGCGCTCTGTGGCCTCCACATGCAAACAATCATCTCTTGATTCCCAAGGCATCCAGCCTCAAACACGCTCTTGTTTTCAGGAGAGCTCCAGTTGCAGGAAAGGCACTGTCCTGGCGAGTTCCCCCTGCCCGGGGGCTGCTCGGTATTTCTGCTGCTCGCCCGAAGTGTTATCAAAATAACAACGGCTTGCAAAGCAGAATTATTGCATGTTGGTTTTTCACTGTTTCGGAGGAGAGGCGATGAACCCTCGGCCGTACAAATGGGCTTTTATTACTGCCCTTTTGGCACATCCACCAGAAGGAATATTGAGGAATATGATATGGGAAATATACAGCACCAGGAGGTGGGATGAAGTTGATCAACCACCACTGCAGTGTTTCCCAGGGCGAGTTTCAGTGAATCAAAAGCCATCAAGGAAAACTGCTTAAACCTCTGTGTTCTCTATAAGCACATTACTCTATGTTTGCCACAGACAAATCTGCTTTATGGGCTACAGGGAAGACAGGGAGGGATCTTAAAAGATGAGACTGAAAAAGTAAATGACCTTGAACCATATTTCAGATCTTCATCACCGTAGCAAAAATCTGCACTTCCACTGCCACCTTCAACCAAAGCTGGAATTATTCAGATCACTTTAGTATATCAGTAACTTGTAGGTGTGAGGTACACAGCAGTTGGGCAGCACACACCACACCTCTACACCAGCACTTTGGGATGGTCTGTGATCAATCAGAATCATAGAATCATAGAATCTTTAAGCTTAGAAAAGCCCTCTAAGGTCATCAACTCCAACCACCACCCAGGTTCTGCCAAGACCACCACCAAACCCATATGTTTTCTTGGAGAAGGTGGCATAGGTTGCGATGGGCATGGATAAAGCTGGTGACTGCACTTCCTTCCAGCCAGGGCAACAACTCGTCCAGTGCAAGCAGAAAGGATTTGTGGTTTTGCTGATACATTTAGGTAGATTAACATCAAGTGATTGAAAGTACTTGATGGGTACAGTCAGAGCTTTGACTCAGCCCGGAGATTTGTATCTCAGGATGGAGGTTCCATTGACTCCTCTCCATGGACTGCAATTACTGACCTATCCACTTGTCACTGCCCTCGCTCATCCCAAACAAAACAGTCCTTAATCCCTCCTACGGAATGAGACCTTGATGGAAGATGGTGAGTCATTCCAGCAACCCAGAGCCCTGACCTGGCATGGCCCCTGGGGAAGATGTAGGATCCACTGAATCTCTAACAACCCGAGCCACAACCCACACTCCCTCAGGACTTTTTTTCCAGGTGATTATGAGGCTTCATTTCACTAAGCACGTGACAAATTAAACACACACACAAACACACACACACAAACACCAAAACTAAAAACAAAAGACAGAACTTGGGTTTGTGTAGAAGGTGAGCCTTGAAGGCTAGTACTTCAAGGGCTAGGGAGATATTAATATTAATTAGGAATCTGAGCTTCTAAACTGTTAAACATCTCCCTGTAGATCCAGTGAAGGCTTGTGGTAGAAAATGGCTGCCCCTACTTTCCCTTGCAAGAGGCATTCAACAAGCTCACAAGAGTAACAAATAACACAGGCTAAAGCAGAAGAACTGTGGCTACATGCAAAGCAAGAGCCACGAGGGAATTTCCTTTTCTGTCTGAATCTTGCTGTATTAAAAACAACTGGACAAAGATTGCAAGGGAAGTCCGGATGGTAATCTGAGCATCCTGTGCTGACCAGCATGCAGAAAGACTATGGAAAGAGAGAAGCCACATAAACAAACACTGCCAGCTACTGCAGCCATAACAGCTCGTAATTTTATTGCAACATGTTTTTCTTAAAAGTGGAAGCTTCATGAAATGAGTGATGAGTGCACGTCAGACGTCTTTAAAAAAGAACCCAAACCAACAAAATACAAAAAAGGAAGAAAGAGTTTCTTCTGATGAAGATGAGAAAAAACTCTTATTGCTCCCTGCAAGTGCAAGAAACAACAAGTTGAACACAATGGAAATTATTTCATATTTGTAAATATTGAGAAAAATTGAGTCATTCCACAAATTGTTGGTGTCTGAGAGTGTTAGAAGCTTTTGAGATGTTACAGCATTTTTAGAATATTGGGATCATGTCTTCAGATGATAATTCAAGAGAAAGAGGATGACTCACTGAAATGCTTTACTGGGAGGCTGTGGAAGGAATCAGCTTTGCCTGCAGTAGTGATGAAGTTTTATGTTTATAGGGTTCTGACAAATACTATACATGTGGTTACAGAGGAGGTACATACACAGTGATTTTTGAGCTCCACAACTGAAAAAGTGGACTTTTATGGATTTTGAGTGATGTATAGGCTGTTCTTGCCCAGTATGACAGATACCACCCCCTTGAACTAAAACATAGTTAAAAAACTCTTGTGTGAACACCTTATTACTTTCCCCTAAGGACTTTCCAGGGACTATCCCTATCCTTCAGCCTGGATTTTGTTTCTTAGAGTAAAATCACACTCCAGGACTGACTGATCTTCGTTTGTCTCCAAAGGGAGAAATTATTGAGACTTTCAATTCATTTCCCACATTTCACATCCCCTTGCTCTTTTGCCCTATAGGAAATGAGGTAGAGAAGGCAGGCTGCGACCAATGTTACACATTGCTAAGGAAAAATCAGGTTCCAGTCTACTGAAAAGTAGCTTTCCCCTAAGAACATCTTTCTCACTCCTTATCGTTCCTGCAATCGTTGACTGACTTGTATTGAAGGGTTATTATGCCAAATCTCTGATACTAGATCTCTGCTCAAGATGCAGCTTTTGATGGAGAAATGTCTGTGTAATTGGTTGTTGTAGCAATCCTACAGCACTTTTTTTTTTTCCCCTGGAAGAATCCAGTCTCGTTCCAATAGTTAACCAAACACAACTTGTATAGTTACTTTATTGTCAAAGCCCAAATTTCAGAGGGGAAGGATGATGAAATTATTGCAACAGATATTCCTCAAAGAATTTGGGTTACAGAAACTGAAATGAAAATTAATATCTATATGTAGAGAGATATATACACATATGTCCCCAAACCTCGAGTCATTCATATCATCAACTATCACTATGAAAATTAAGTACTACTTTATTTACTTAGACTTCACAGGCCATGACGAGTGGGAGATAAAAAACAAGTTATGTCTGGACATTAATATCTGTGTTTGCAACTCAAAGTTTGTTTTTCCTGCTCAGAGTCATATCTGTCATTTACTTAAAACCTGAACCATAACAAGGCATACATTGATCTTCCAGTACATCTTCAGTGTTCCTTCCACAGTCTCCTCTTTTCTTTCTTTAACTGTTTCCCAAGTTTCCAAACTAGATTGCATCAGTTCAGGAATAGGAGGCCTGAGCCTCTTCTGTTTTTGGAGAGCAAAGTGACTTAGCAGAGAAGTTGGAGAGGGAAGAAGACAAAAAGCCACAACTGAATGTCCAGGGATCCTGTGGTTATGACTCGTCTGCCTACTGAAAATGCTGTTCCTCATTTTCTGGTGTGTTCCTTGAAAGCACGTCTGCGTGCGTTGGTGGGTCTCCACAGTCCAAGTTTAGGTCAGATATATTAGAAATGGAAAAGCCATATTAGCTCAGCTAGCCCATCATTCCAGCTGTCCCAGAATAGGTCAATTCATTCATCCTTAAATGACTGGGCTTTCCCAGCTTCCCTGGGGAACACTATTTCAAAGTCTGATAGGTTTTCCTTCTATGAGCCTCTCCTGATGTTAGATTAATTTAGTTTTGGATACTGAAGGGGAGGGCTTAAAAAATGTCTTCTGATGTGGGAAGGACAGTGCCGCGGGTGCTTATTTGAAAGAAGGGATCTTTCAAGCTGCCAAGCATCTGCAGAAAAGAGTTTTAAAGGACCCTCAACTGGCTAAATGAGGCACTAGGCACTTTTGAAAAGCTGTTTTTGTATATCTATAGATGGATATAAATATGTAAATATATACACGTGTATATGTAATACAAAAATCAAGAGCTATTAAAAGCTGGTGTCAGGTCAGAGTTTATCCTGAAATCTTTATCTGAAATGTTTCTGAGGGGTCATCTCACTGGTCCTTCTGTCACAGGCTTGTCACTGCCTCCAGGGACAGAAGAACAAGTGCCCTAAGTAGAACTGAACATGACACTTTGCTGGAAGTAAATATGCTGCATAGCCTCTTTTGTGCACTTTAGCATCATACAGCAAGGCTTAGCTGTGGAAAGAACTCTTCACAGCTATGATGAGCACCCTTCCAGGCTGTACATACGTGTTGACCTAGATTATCTAACTCTTGTCTGTGTATGAGAATAAGAGCTTTAATTGTAAGGGGACAAAGTTCTCTTCAGGCTGTGCGGCACTTGCTGCAATGACAGCAGACCTGCTCGTGTGGCTGGGAAGAAGCTGGAGGAAGCAGGAGGAATATTCTGTCTCTGGCATAGCCCCATTCAGAGCCTTTTAGGGTGGTTTGTGCTGAAGCCAGTGCAGCAGTATTGCTGTGTAACCCACATTACCACTGCTGTTTGTCTTTCTCTACAGGCACTCGGTGCTGTAACTCCCCTGTCCTGGCTCCAACTTGCATTACTCACTGAACTCTCTTCAGTCTCTGTGGTTCTCTTCAACACTGGCTTTGCTGGCTTTAAGAATTAGGGTTCTAATTTCCCTTATTGGCCTTGACAAAGGAACCAGCAGTTCAGATCCGTTTTTTATCTGGCATTGGTCTTACGTGCTACTTCTCTCCAGAAATTTACCTCTTGCTACTTGCTCACAAAGCAGCTAATTTATCCTGGGGACATAGTAGTAATTAATATTTTTAAAAAGTTTTTCCCATGAAATAAATGCTATTGTCCTCTGGTAGAGACAGGGATAGAAGAAAATGTTTGGGCATAAATATGATGCCACCAAGTTTTTAAATTAGGACACCAAGGCTGCCTGTAGGCTGAGAACGAAGTGGGATTAGAGACAAAACACGTGCACAGCATCCTGACATATTTCATGGGACTGAGGGTCAGAGTCCATGATTCATCCAGCACAGCATGGTTAATGGATCTGCCAGCTGACCTGGTCAACAAACATTTGCCAAAGGCGTGTTGGAGGTGGCCACGCTGGCTCCGTGCTGATGGCACCTGTTCAACAGAAGCCCTAAATTATCTGGGCTAAGGATGGCTGCTGCACCTTCCCTCTGGCAAAGTGAGGGGCTCTTTTCTGGGAAATTAATCAGAGGGGAAAAACATCAAAACACCCCTGAAGACTTTGTTGAGGTTTTCTTGTCAGTCTTTCTGCCATCCTTTTGTCTTCCAAAGTTTGCGTGTTTTTGAGAAAGACCAGGTAGATATGCATGAACTACATGGCACAGGTAGAAGAGAAATATTGTCCTTGGCCCCTGTGCAATAGGGGAAAAAGTAGGTTTTAAGGAGCAATTTAGATGCTTTTCTATCTTCTTTTTATCCATTAGTGATTCATTGGAGTGAGAAAAAACATTCACTGCAAAGCATCAAAGAGGGAGGGCAAATGATGACTCCTTCCAAATGAGCAGGTTTTGAGCTCCTGGAGTTGTGAAATTTCTTCCTGCCTTCTAGTAAACAGAGATATTACTCCATTGAGTTGAAAATAATGTGACACAGCCTGTGGCTGTGATATTGTTGTGATTTAAATACATCAAAAATGGGTCACCATGACTGCAGTGGGCAGACAATGGGATTGATGTGGATGTGAGAACAGACAGGTAGGTCAGTGGGCAGGGAGACAGAGAAACAAATAGTGTCCTGTAATCCCAAACTAGAAATGAAAAGCCACAAGGGTGGCTTTGCCCTCCTCCACGAGTTCATCCTGAGTAAGTCACCAGGTTTCCTATTTACCACCACCAATGCAGGGGAGATCTGCAATCATGAGCACATAGGCAGTGGCAAAGTTAGTCTCTGGAAACCATAAAATGTCGAAGCCTTTCTTTTTTTTTCTCTCTCTCTCTTTTTTTTTCTCCCCAGCCATATGATTTCTGCTGATGGGAGACCTACAAAGAAGCAGGCCAGCACCAGAAGAATGCCTGAGGCTGCTGCAGATGGCCAGGTCCCTCAGGATCTCAAAGCCAGCCGAACAAACAGGCTGTGGCACTCCAAAAAGTTCACAGCATCTCCATATCCTGAGCCACACTGATCTTAATACCAACCCCTGCTCATCAGAAATGCCCTCAGCACCCCGGGAGCAGCTTAAACCCAACCATATGCAGCTCTCTGTGTGATCTCTCCACAAACAAGTGTTAAGATTATGCTAAGACCCCATGTGTTCAGCAGACTCCCTGCTCCTATGGCTGAACCAAGGTCGAAGCTGTTAATTTTACAGATGCTGCTAAGCCAGAACCTGAGTTATGAGAATCTCTAAACATTAGCACAGCTGTATGCTTTTGCCCAGTCTTTGCAAATATCCCTTCTCTTTTTAATGGACTAGTAGGGGGTTCAGAGCCCAAATTCAAGTCAGGGATCTCAGCAGGATTCCAGACTATTTTGTGTATAAAGGACTTAAATGATACAATATGGATTCCTTAGTTGGTCTCTTTTTTTTTTTTTCTTTCACATAATTTCTTTCCAGTCTGTATCCTCAGTTCTGGGTGGCACACAGACTTTCCCAGACACTTTTGCTCTCACTTGAGCATTTACTTACATGTGTTTAGAATATGCTGATAGCTTTTGAGACAGAAAATGTAATCAAAACCAACCATAACCCATAGTAGCAAAAATCAAGTGTCTTTAGCTTAAATATTTGCTTCCCCAGAAAAAGTTGGGAGAAACAGCTCTTGCACTTTCAAGTCACTGGTGGAGAATTGCCACCTACTACAGCACAGGGAAAGAGTCATAACATATCTAATATATTATTCCCAGTCCAGCACGATATGCCTAATTAGTTGGAACATAAACAGCTGAAGATAAAATGCCAAAGAGAGACTTTGACTGCATAGCTGTGAGTTCAAACCACATTGCCATGTTTCAAAGAGCTCTGAAGCAATAAGGATTGAAGCAACACAAACACTTTGTTGCCCTACAGAGTATGGGAGGGTGAGGAATAGGACCTGAGATTACAACCTTGCAGTTGACTTCTTTTCTGAATTTTTAGCATATCAGGAAACCTCCTGGTTTCAGTAAAGTTTTACTGATTAAAGAATCAACAGACACATAAAAAGTGCAAGCCAATGGTTCATTAAACAGAAGCTGGGTTCATCCAAACCCTGGTTTCAAAGCTAAGCTGCTCTCTGTTTAACAGCGAGCAGAGACTCTTTTTTATGGAGAAACTAACACAACTTTATGATGGCACTAAACAGATACAACTGTCTTCTTATCTTATAGAAGAAAGGGTGCCTGCTGAAATAACTGCATTATTGGATAGCTACCGTGTTCCCACAGCACAATAAACTCAAAGTTCAGATCAGTGCCATGCCAATAATGAGCCAATAGCAGTCATATACGAGCACAGATAATCAGGAGAGAAGGTAGGCAGATACCGCTAAACTTTTATGGCACTCTTCACTCAGATATAGGGGAAGATGTAATGACTGCAAAGAATCACATTAAGGGCTAAAGAAAAGAATAGAAAGCCTCTGGCTGCTCCAGGGCTTTTGCTGAAGCTCTGGAGTATCCCTACTCCTGGAGCAAATCCCTCTGTCCCCTCCTGCAGAGAGGTCCACCAGCGACAATGCATTAGTGATGTTCAGCTCCTCCTGTAAGACCTTTCTCCAGGAGTAACCCTGAGGATGGGTCAGGAGAGCTGTGTGGATACAGTGACACTGAGCCCATCCCTCAGACGCTGGGTAGGTGTTGGTGCTCCCAGACTGGCTGATCCTGCTGTGTTACTTGGCTGGGTGCAGAGAAAAGCATCTTTGAGACTTTACTTCCCCCTGGACTAGCCAGCCAGGAGAAACTGGGAGGCAAAACCATCCATCTGGACTTTAACCCGTCCTCCAACTCCTTTGCCCATTTCTAAGCCACTTTGGCACCCACATGGTCAGCTCACACTCCCCCACAAACACAGAGGAAGCCCACTGCTGATATTACAGTATTTACCCAGCAAAATGGGAAATGTGAGTTTAACCCATCCTCATCCTCTGGGGAAGCCAATCCTCTCCCTCCCAGGACAGTCTCAGAGCACTGCCAGCACTCAGAGGCAGCCAGAGGGGACCAGCTCAGCTCTGGAAGCTGCAGCACAGGGGTGAGCAGCCTGCCAATTAAACTTACTTATTAGCCTGGGAGGACAGACCTGCCTTGAAAACACCCCCTGCATCCTGCTTCCAGAAACTGGAGTGCCACTCAGCAGACTGAACACAGTTTTCTACACGTGGAAACACTGAGATCTGAGCAAGTCCCTTATCAGTAGCAAGAACTGGTCATTATAGCCAACAGAGTTTAAGGGCAGCTCAGCCCAACCTAAAGCAGATGCTTTTTGGATGAATGACGTCACTGCCCACATTGACCAAGCTGCACTCCTTCCTCATCCACCTTTCTCACTCCATGCTGGACTGGTTCAGTCAGTGGTTCTGGCTGTGAGGCCACTTGCACAGTGCTGCGTTTCAGGTGCTGCAGCCCATCACCTGTGCCATCAGCAGAAATGTGTAATTCAAATGAGTTAACCAGAATGCTGCATTCTTTCACCTGCAACACAACCCCATGAGACAGTGGACATCTCACATCCATGCCAGCTACAAATTTACAGCACTCAGGGGAGGATGACATAGCCTCTGTTATCCCCTTCCCCTTCCCTGAGCCTGTTGCACGTGTGGTTCTCGCCTCACACTCTCTGTAGGCAGCAGGAAGGACAACAGGCCCTGGGATGTGCCTCAGCAGCCTGCAAAAAAGTCCTTCTGCTTTAAATATGCTTGGTGTAGAAAGAGGGTCTGATTCTCATCTCCACCACGGAGCAAAATCCTTGCAACCAGGGGGATGAGATGAAAACGAGCCTGTGAGACAGGGACTGGATGCTTGATTGATTTATTGCATCAAAATTTAAGCTTTCAAAGCCTTTCCCTTCACTTTTTTTGTTTTACCTGCTAAAGGGTAGTTGCTCCAGTCTAAAATAATCATAATCATCATAAAAGGAGTCAAGCTGCTTCTCCCCTAAATGAGTTCATTTTTTTTGGATGCCTCTCTTATAGCAGGAGGATTGAAGCAAGGCAGATAAAAGCTGGAGGCTGCAAATAGAGAGGGTAAAGCCACCCACACATTGTAATAACAACCAGTATTTTAAATCTGGCACTACCTTTGGAAACATTTACGGTCTTAAAACATAATTATAAAGATACGGGGGCTGAGGGGGGCGGTGGGAAGAAAGACACACACTGAAAAGAAGAAAAATGAGTGAAACAACTGTTTAATTTCTTGCTGTCATTAATACCAGAGTATTAAATAAAATCTCGCAGATGAATAAAATGACTCTGCTGAGACAAAAACAAAATTCCATTGGACTGGGCCTGGTTTTTGCAAATAGCAATATGTGTATGCAAAGGAATTCCTTGTCCCTGAAAATGTTTACAACTCAGAAATAATTGAAATCAGAAGCCAATCCTTTCCACAAAAAAAAAAAAAAAAAAAAAAAAANAAAAAAAAAAAAAAAAAAAAAAAAAAAAAAAAAAAAAAAAAAAAAAAAGAAAAAAAAAGACTTTTTCTGCATTTTTTTCTTTCCTTTTCTTTCTCTTTTTCTGCTTCTCCATTTCTGGAGGTAAGATTCCCTGTAATCTTAACCCTTTCCAGTTCAGATCAGGGGAAAAAACAAAATTGCCTTAGCGATGTGCCAGGCTTTCCGTCAACAATTTCAACAATAACAAACCCTTCTGCTTAGGTCACTTACAGAAGGCACGTGTGGCAATACATTTCATTTTTAAATTTTATTTTATTTTATGTTTTTCAAACAAAGACTGAAAAACAGTTTAAGGATTTTAGTGAATCAAACCTCAAAGGGCCTCTAAAGGCGGCAAAAGTATCAGCATTTCTCAGTTGTTTTAGACACTTTACAGATCATAATTAGAAAAGATTGAAAGATTTACAGGGAAACAATCTTATTAGAAGAAGAAAATATCCTAGTGACTCCTGTTTTGCCTGCTTTCCAGAATACAAGGATGTACAGTCCAAATTCCTCTCATTTCCCCTTCCCATTCCTTTATGAGCACTTATTTAAGCCTATATGCTGTGAATGCAATAGGTATTTCATTTTTCTTTAAACTTAGTTTATTACTTCTTTTACGCCTTTTTAGACATATATGCATTGTACCAGAAACAACAAATGAAGCTTTAATTTTAAAAATTTTTTTATTGGAAAGCATTATCCTTTCAGATAAAGAAACCTAACGTGCAGAATGGTACTTGAACCAGCAGCAAGCTCTAGGAGGTTTCCTGAAGGGCCAGATGCTTTGGCTTCTAAGCTGTTTTGCTGTAGTCCTAAGAAAACCATTGCCTGTTTTCTTTCTTTAAAGGCATGTCACAGAAAATAGACTACTGTATGTTAATTTCCATGTGACCTGAAGCTTTCAGTTGGCATGACAGGGAGAGGGAGAGCCTGTTGTAGACATTTTTCTTTGTATTAATTCCCTTCTGCTCAAAGTGGTAAGCAAACCTGGGCAGTTGAAGATGTTTTATTCTGTTTCTCCTCAAAAACACCCAAAAGGGTAACGCCAGCTGTGCTCCCTTTGCTTTTTTGGGGGATGGCATTAGGAGGAGGCAAGTTTTCAACCTTGGAGACAACTCCCATCACATTGCTTCTCCAACATCCAGGAGATCATCTAAGGTTTTTACTAAAGTTAGAATCACAGAATTTGGGTTGGAAAAGATCCCCTAAGAGCATTGAATCCATCCATTAACCCAGCACTCACAAGGCCACCACCAACCCATGCCCCCAGGGGCCACAGCTACACGTCACACTTGCAGGGATGGTGACTCCACCACTTCCCCAGGCAGCCTGGTCCAGTGCTTGACCACGCATTCCACGAAGAAATTTTTCTAACATCCAATCTAAACCTTCCCTGGTGCAACCTGAGGTTTTGACTTCTCAGAAGAGGAAGTCCTGGTCACTGATCAATTCAGAGAGACACATCAATGCTCACACACAACAGGGCAAAGGGATGTTGACACCACTGGATTCAACTTCATGGAGAAGTGCTTGCACAGTTTAGTTTCCTATAGTTTTGGATCACACACTTTTTTCAGGGTTTTGTAATTTATGTTTGGCCTCTTTTTTTCATCTGAGAAGGTTGCAATGAACCTTTGTGGTCTTTTTCTCATTACTTACCTAAACACTACTTCAAATTATAATAGTCATTCAATGAAAATAATTTGTTTGGAAATGTCGAAGGATAAAGAAGAGCACTGGCATTTCTCTCCCTCCTGATTTACATGAGGACATTTTTTGTTTTTATCTAAAATGGGATCCATTTCTCATTTTCAGTTACCACTGGACCCTGAATTGCATCTGTCCTGTCTGCAAACCCCCCAGGTAGGGACTTCACAGGCAGGAAGAAAGCCTGGGTAATAAGGATGGTAATGCATGGATTTTGGGCCAGACTGACAGCCTCAAGAAAAGCAGGTAGGGGATGGTCTTGGGGTCAGAGGTCTCTTGACAATCTGCACACACACAACTGAAAAACCAGAGGCTCCAACAAAGACTCCAAGATGTCAGAGTTACTGTGCCACGTTTAGAGTATTTTAATTAATTAGTAAATTAATTAGTGATCTCAAAACAGTGTCAGCTGGAAAGGGATATCATGTAAGCACAAACTAGACTGTGATTTGTTCCAATTCAGTTTGGTTTCAGGGCATATGAGATTTTCCAATAAGATCAGGTCATGCGTGTCTTTGTCCATGAAGATGGAGAGTGGCAGCACAGCAGCAAGGCAGCAATCTCTTGTAAGATCAGTGTGTGGCTCTGTCTCATAAGGTTGTACTGAAAACTGCTGAAGATGAGGTGAATTTGTACTGAGAAGACACAAAACTAGAGGTCTGTGGATTTCTCTCACTGTATTCAACACTCACTGACTGCCTACCTTGAAATTACCACATGCAACTGAATGGAGACAGTACGTACCATCATATATTTTTAGTGTCATTAACACATAAACATGTTGTAGCAATTTCAGTCTGTTAAACAGGCCTGGGATTTGCAAAGATGCTGGCATGTATGTTTGCTCCCCACTTCTGAAAGTGAAATGGTGCTAATGATACCCAAAAAAGCAGTGAAAAATATGTGCTATTGTATGACACAGTCGCCAATAGACAGGAGTGACCTTCAGATGCAACGATTGTATATTTAAGTGCCTACATTTCCCCAGATGCTTGCTCCAAATAACAACAGCCATTAAGACAGGGTCACAACGGGCTGAATTGCAAAAGTACCACATTTAGCATACGTGTGGAGGCGTGTTTGTGACATTTCAGCTGTGTCTGATAATACCTGGCTGTGTGGCCTCTTAGGTTTGCAAAAATCCTTATCTATTGTCCCTTTAGGTAGCATTTGCTGCTGAACGGCCTCTTACTGCCTCCAAAACGTGGTGCTAATTAACGTGAACCAAGTTACAATATGTGCTAAAGATTCCAGCTTTGTTACTTATTTAATGAGCTTTGTGGGATTTGAACATGAGGCTCAAAGTAGCAGGGGAAACCTCATAATTAGTTTCAATTAGAAGAAGTTCCTACACGTTACAACTATTTGATAAACTGCAGAGAACTATTGAACAGATACAAATCACTAGTGTTTCATTTGTTATTATACTTATTTTCTTCTTAATTAGTACTGATTGGCTTATGATCCTAATTAATGCAAAGGAATTTGGAATGGTATACAATGGTATGGTTTAGAAGATGCCAGAGTGTACAACTGCTAAATTATTGCTAATTGTTATTTACACGAGGACAGGAAGACTTAGCACTGTGCTGCCTAATTAACATTAAAGATATGGTTTCCATTTTCAAATTAAATGAAGGCAAACAGGATAAAATCATTACAGTTACTGAAAAAATCCTCATCCTTCTCTCTAAAAGTTGATAGTTGCGTTGCCAACAATTTCTGTTCTAAAAACAACCCAAACTAGCCAAGAAATAAAAGACCTTCAAGAAAACGTAACCTTCATCCAAAGTGGACACTATCAAAACCTTTTCATCTGCCACTTCAAAATGTTTAATGCTACATCCATGACAAGCATATACTACAAGCAGCAAGCACTGTGCCAGTCTTAATTAGGGAAGCCTACAATGATTTTAGCAGCCAGTACAGGTGTACCCAGCCTACAGGATTGCTCTGCTTCAGTGCTTACAAAGAGCTGGTGTCTTCAGTTACTCCCTCCAGAGCTGCGTGGGAAAGTGTCCAGCCTTAAACACCGGAAAACTTGGACTAAACTCCTGGATTATATCCTGGTTTGGATACTGACCACTCACCAGCTGCCCTTCGTACTCACTTCACCTCTGCTTCATCTTGCTCATGGACAACACCAGTGGATTTTTGGTCAATCCACTGGCAGTGGTAAAGCACTCATCAATATATATTTACATACCCATTGCCAAGGTCTCTACAGGAACTACTGAATTCATTGAAAACATAAAATGCTGTGTCAGTGTTGCAATTATCTCCCTTTTTAAAAATTTTTTTTATTTTTAATCACTCAACATTGGAAAGAAGATTAAAAAGTCTCAACATTACTGTTTATGGAAAACTTGTTATGTGAGAAAGGAAAAGCCCAAGGCATTTTAAAGAAAGCTCCAAAATCTTTTTTCTTTCTTTATATCAGTTTTGACGGGTCTCAAACAACATAATGTGCAGTGACTGTCGCAGGACTTCTGTTTGCACTGTGATTTCTGAAAAAATAGACATTTTATAGCAGACATTTCATAGCTTTAATGCTCTTTTTGTTGGTTTGTTTCTTATCCTGCTCTCCTGCATCTCACTATCAAGGGAATAGCCAGGATGACCTAATAGGTCTATTTTGCCTCTAATTTCCATGATTTGATGAAAAACTATATTCTGCACACTTCTCAGCCCCATACAGAAACATTTTTCTTGGCCACAGGTATATGTTTAAGGATGTCATTCACCTCTCAGGGTTTCTAAAGGTTACATTTTAATAAATATGTAGGCAAGTGTACACTTGGTCTTTAGCACCTCCAATTTTCTGGGTTTGAAAAAATTTGAAATTAAAAAAAAAGAAAAATCTACCCAAAATACCTGAAAATAAGGGAGACTGTAGATATTGGATGTTTTCAGATCAAATGCTTGTATACACATACACATCTATGTTATAAACATGCAAGCATATATAGCAGGCCACTGCCACTGCTTGTCTGAGTTGTCTTGTTCCAATTTGCTTCAGGGCTCAGAGAGTTTGTGCTTCACTGCCAGCAAGGGGCCTTTCATTTACCAGATCAATGCAGATAGCTCAGCATAGCCCTGCAGTGCTGCTGAATGAAGATGCAGGCTTGTGCATGAAAAATACAGTTTTCCTGAAGGAAAATGAGCACTGGGATCTGAGCAACAGACATTTTTGTGACCAGCCTGCTCTGAAGGCTCCAATCCAGCAGCACAGACCAAGTTCACTTGGATTTCATTATTACTTTCATGAATTCCCCTTTTAAATTATAAAGGTGGCATTTTTCCCTATTAGGGTTTTAGCCTGCCAAACCTACCAAAACAGGGCTTGTTGAAAACGAAAACTCAGCCTGTCGACTTTCCTGATGTCACTTGCATGCCTGAAGATTATTTTGCGCTTCAGGTAGTTGCTGCAGCCTGACGGCCTTTAAAAGATTCAATTTTTGTGTTGAATGCTGTTCACTTCTTTAATTCTCACCGTAACTCATCCCTTTCCTCCTTTCCTCAATATGAACAGCTCCACTCTTCCTCCCGAGCCCCCTCATCACTCTCTTACACCTGGTACAGCTGCTGGGTGCCACCCCAGGCAAAGTCTTGGTGGCACTGTGGTGGTGGGTGACATCAAGATGTCACTTGTTATATTGGGGACCCAGTCAGAAGATGTCAAGTCTATTGCCTACTCTACTTTTCCCCGGACGATCGTCTCCCATTTCTACAATGTTTGCCCCAGATGAACCATTCTAACATACTGCAGAACCACACCATCTTTACATGTCCCATTCCTGGAAGTGTCCGAGGCCAGGCTGGATATGGCTTGGAGCAACCTGGTATAGTGGAAGCTGTCCCTGCCCATGGCAGAGGGTGGAACAAGATGATCTTTAAGGTCCCTTCCAACACAAGCCATTCTGTGAGTCCATGATTCCATTCAGGTTTTTTGCCTTCTACATGTACTCTCTGCCCTTGCCTCTCTTTCTGCAGACTCATATATTTTAACCTCTCTCATCTCTGGATCTCTCCAGGGACAACTGGCTCTTGTTCTACGCCTTGCCAGCACCCTCAGAAACATTTCTTTACTTCACCATGTGCTCAGGACTGCCAGCCATCCTTTGCTATGCTGCAAAAATGCACCAGCTTGCAGCTCCCACCCCTCATACCTCTGTGCCCCTCAGCCCACCTCAGTGCCCTCACAGAAGCCTCAAGGTCTTGCAAGAAGAGCACTGAGAGAGACATGAAAAGAGCCCTGAGGGGAAACCATACAAGGAGAGGCTGAGGGGAGATCTCATTGCAGTTACAACTTCCACGTGAGGGATAGAGGAGGGGCAGGCACTGATCTTTTTTCTGTGGTGACCAGTGACTGGACCCACGGGAATGGCCTAAATCTGAGCCAGTGGAGGTTTATTTTGGATATTAGGAAAAGGTTCTTCACCCAGAGTGTGATTATGCACAGACACAGGTTTTCCAGGGAAGCGGTTAAGGCCCCAAGCTTGCCATTGTTCCAGAAGCACTTGGACAATGCTTTCAGGCACGTGTTGGGTTTCCTGGGGCCTTGTTGTGCAGGGCGTTAGCTGGACTCAACGACGCTTGTGCTTCACTTGCTGCCCTGGATATTCTACGATTCTGTGCTGAAGACAGCCACGTCAGCTAGGCTCAACTCCAGCCCACCACAACAGTGCTGGCACGGGGGAACAGCCCTGGGCCTGCCAGGGCCCGAGAAGAAACGAGGTGTCCCCATCAGTGTGCCTTTCGGCATGTGTTCCTGGCACGCAGGGCCCCAGCGCGGTCCCGCACCTCGTCTCCTCGAGGAGAGCACAACGGGAGGCGGCAGCAGGGCTCTGTGCCTTGCCAGCCTCACAGGTGAGATCCAGCACATTTCCAATCCCCATTAAAATTGTCTTCTTGTCCTGGCTAGGAAACAACTGGGTCTTATTTTTTCTCAATGGGTTTTCCCATGTTGGAAGACTTTTATTGTCTGGTTTAAAACATAATCTGGCTGGGACTGAAATTAATTGCTGCTGCATTATTCATTTCACCTGAAGCGACAACAGGTCTATGTGTTTGCCCAATACCTGTTACTTACCACAGGAGCATCTGAGAGGCGCTGGAGTCCTATACCTGTTAATTTTGGTTCGGTCAATTGACCAACATTAAGAGTAAAACAGAAAAAACACTCTCTGTTCTTCGTTTATAGGCTGGTGAGGGAGGAAAAATGCCTCAGGAACAATGTGGATTAAAGGAGACATTCAAATTTGGAGGACGTTTCCTGAGCATTACAAGAAATTTAGATAAGGTCACATTCAAGAACTCCTTGAATATGTATCTTTCAAATCATTTGTACCTCTCCAATGACAGACTGACAACATTAATAAAAATCAGAGACTGTGAACTAAAATCAGAGTCTGCCTCAAACTTACACATATTCAATTCACAGAGCACTCCATGCAGATAGCTCGCTGGACTCGATGCCTTAAGCTAAAAATCAACTTCACATTCTCCCTCCCAGGCTGCTGCAGTTATCATAAAGTTGTTCCCATCCAATGGCTACAAAGCAGTCTCTGTAAAATGAGAATATTGCCGTTCCTGTTGCTAGTGGAGATGATCCTGTTACAAGAACAGCATGAAACAGGCACTAATTCTTTGAACTCCTTTCGCAGACCTTGATGTAAGGGTCGACGCAGGCTGGCTATAGAACACTGTAGATGTTTGCTCTGTTATGGATTTACTGTCCTTGCTGAAGAGACGGAAAGATATTTTTCTGAGAATATTGCATCCAGTACTTTTCTTGTAATCATTAAGCTCAATTACCTTTTCCCTAAACACACAGGAGAGCCTTGGAGGGGGCCATTTGAGTTTGTACTTAGAAATTTATCTTGGATAGATTTGTAAATAGAATAAAGCACTACTTTTATTTTATCAAACACTGTGATTTTAAAAACAAGCTTCATGAGAGTACTTGGTTTCTCCCTGATTTTATTTGAGATTTGTTGACCTTGTGTAAAGCAAGCCTTGAGGACTCACTTCACTGCTGATACCACGTCATTTTAACAACTTTCCACCACTCAGGGAACAGGGCAAAACCCATCCACTAGGTAAGGATGACTCAGATGGAAACCATCTGATCACAGGATCATAGAGTCATTAAGGTTGGAAAGGCCTTCTAAGATTGAGGCCAATCACTAACCCAGCCCTGCCAGGTCCACCACTAAACCATGCAACCTCTGTACATCCATTTTCTAGACAGACCCCAAATATTGCCCAGGCAAAAGTATCTGTCGTAAAAGCATCAGCCACCCCATGAGCAAAAGGAATGCACTGATTTGATCCTAACACAGGGTTAGAAACAATAATTTATTTAGGAGGAAGGCAGCAGCAAGGAAATAATACATACAACACACATGTGCAGAGGCAATGTTTTTAAGAACCACATAAAAATACATAGAAATATGCAGGATGCATACTGCTCTTGACTCTTAATGCACAAAGGCTTGAGATCTATGGAGGAAAATTTCTACAGCAGAACAAAGTCTCTTTTTATTACACAATTATTGATCCAATGAGTGTTTTTTTTAGAACAGCACATGGCCATTTTCCTCATCTTTTGCTGGTAACCAAATCTTCCTCCTCCTTCTTACCCTCAGTTTTACTGTTATTGGCTTTAAATTAAGCCAGCAAATGATGGAATTTTTTCACAGCCTAACCAGTAAAATGGTGAAGCATAAAAAGAACGGTGTCAAATCATATCCTCAAAGCTGATTAAAAGTAATCCTGCAGATGCTAAATATGGATTACCACAGCAATTACTGAAAATTCATAACCTTGCTAAAAAGGCATTCTAATGGAGTTCTGCAGCACACTGTAGTTAAGGGCTGTTTGCTTTTTTTAAAACAATTTGCAGTAAAATGTGTGGAAGTGTGGTCTTATGCAAGCTCCATCCAGTTCTGAATGAAAAAATTGTTTGTGGCTGTTGAGAGCTCTCCCATGGTATTCGAAACCACCACAAGCTGTGTTTTGGCTATCTCTATCTGCTATTGGACCAACTTTGACCCACATTATGCCCTCATTACACCTCTTTTACAGTTTAAAAAGGTTTGAAATCTATTTCATTCCTAATTTAAGGCCATTTCATACTGTATGTTGTTCTAGGATAAAGATACTTATTGCATTAAGGTCTGTATGTTCAAGCCTGTCTATTACACAGACTCTATTTAAAACACCATTACACCCTATCACTGGTGATAAGCTAATTATCGAGAACCTGGCCATTTTTAACTCACAGCCATTAAATAATATATGTGAACACAGTAATGATGAAAACCTTTTCATATCCACTCTTTAATACAGATTTAGCATTATTTCCAGTGACAGTCAAATCTGTGCTGGGCTTCAGCAAATTCTTATATTGGCAACTCCACCACAGCTGTCATTTGAACCAAATATCAGTGGTAGAAGTTGTCTTTTCCATGTCTGAGCTCGACAGATGGAAAGAGAATGTCATCTCCCAGCTTCAGACAAGTAGATAGAAAACCAGAAGAGGTATGGATAAGTGCTCCTCTGTATTTTGCAGACCTTTCTGGCAATGGAACTCTGTTGACAACAGCAGAGAACTAGGAATGTAACTGCAGTAGAATGTTATTGTCTTCCTGAAAATAATTTTTTCTAGATTGAAGATTTATGACTTTTTTTTTCCAATAACAAAAACCAGATAAATTTGTATTTAATGTTATTTTGTTTAAGTGAATTAATTCCCTGTAGTTTGGTTTTTTTCTTTAAATACATGAGATGTTACAGCTGTAGGCCTTTTTTCTTATCTTCTCCACTTAAACAGGAAAAATTAATAAGAATATTCTACTCATGAAGAAAAAGTGCTTCAGTGCAACCTAGAGAATTCCTAGATAAGAGCGTTATAGAATGTAATCACAAGAATGAAATAATTTGATCTAAAGTTTGTTTAAGGTTAACACATTCTTCTTCCTAGTTACTTGAAGGCAGATGGGATATATTTGCAAGTTTTGAAATCAGATGCCTCAATTACTTTTCCTTTCCTTGATAAGGGAAATGTTACTCTGCATATGGGGGAATCTGATTATGAAGGTTCAAATACTTTGCCCTTATCTAGCATCAGTCCATGGATGTCACATTGAAACGTGATCCATCTACTTAGGTCTGATAATATCAAAGCAAACAAGAAAGAAATATGTTTCAGCTGATAAAACCATCTTTCCTGTAACAACAAATGAATTTCATGAATCATATACTTAAGAAAAAAAAGAAGAAAAGATAGAAATAACACGAGAGAGATAGCCTGAGTATTTATTTTCACACTTGCTGCAGTCTCCTACTGCCCACTGGCTACAGTTGTGTGCTCCCAGCAGATCAGGTTGGTGGTGGTCCCAGTCCCACCAGCAACCATGATGATAAATAAGCTCTTTGTTTGCTTCCACCAGCGCAGATTCCCAAGGAGATTGGGCACTAATGAAAACTTGCAATACAGGCTTAAGGGAAAGAAGACCCAAAATTGCCCTGCTTAAGCAAGATCTGTGCTTCTCTCTACACTCTTCCAAGGGCACTAATGAATTTGAGACATGAGGACTTGCTGTCGCATCCTACTCTTTTCAGTTT
Source organism: Atrichornis clamosus (assembly GCA_013400975.1). Classification (NCBI taxonomy): domain Eukaryota; kingdom Metazoa; phylum Chordata; class Aves; order Passeriformes; family Menuridae; genus Atrichornis; species Atrichornis clamosus. Next base: position 141,828 of record WBMZ01000730.1, on the reverse strand, counting down.
GTGTTCAGTCTCCACTAAACCGAAGATGCAAAGCTAATGAAGTTAAAAAGTTAACTTAGCTTTTTCCAGACTTCTGATGTATTGTCTCAAAAGAGTTATCTTTTGTGCCTGTGCCTGTTGAGGGAACAGAAAAGGCTTTTAATTATATCTGTAGATGATTATCCCCATCTCTGAAGAAGGGCTCTTGACATTTTTAAAGACTAGGCATCTTCTGTTGCTCTAGCAATGGAGTGTGTATGATGGAAACAGAGTGTTGCCTTTCCAAGTTGGTAAAGTGACCTATGCTGCTAATGGCAAAGCCCTCAAAGCTTTCTGTTTCACAGGATCCTGCAGAAATACAGATCAATAGCTTCAATTTGATTCTCACCATCCATCTGTAAAAACAGTATCATTCATATGTCTGCTGTCAACACAATCGCTCTCTCTGATCCAAACAATTTGTTGTTTCTATTTGTATAGGAAAAAAACCCTCTGAACATTCCGATTAATTTGAAAAAGCTACTCCTTTTCAACTACTCTGTGCTTCATACTACTTCTGTGCATCAGAGAACAGTTATCACACAGAAATTGCATTATTATTTCTTTAGAAAAAAAAATACAACCCAAAACCCCATATCATGGAGTGGCTTTGAATGATTCTTTCACTGCTACACTAATCGTGACCTTAACCTCAATAGCAGATAGATTTTGATGTAGGATACAGGTACTTCTAGAAGGTAAGAGCACTCTTTGCCGTGCTGGAGATAATGCTGGAATGTTGTATGGGGTTTAAGGAGAAAACAACTTGGGGAGAATGACGGAAGTTTTGATTTGCAGGAAAATATTACATGAATTGCTGAAGTCCAAGTAAATGACGACTAAAGGTAGAGATGATAACAATCTGCAGGTGTTTGATGGAGGCAGACATAGAGGAAGAGATTTTCTTAGGGTCATCCAAAGGGTAAAAGTAGCAGCAATGCTAGATGGTCAAGCTAAATTAATAGCTTTTCTCCACCTCTAATAGCTCTGATTCTATTACATTAAAACAGAGGAAAAACTACAGAGAAATACCAAAACCATTTCTAATCCAGACCTTCACTGACAGATTAAATAGTACAGTAGATATTGCAATTTCTTCTTCTGTAGTCAAATGTTAATTAGATTCCTTGCAGCTGTCTGTATATCCTGAGTTGGCTGATGAGCACATTAACAATGTGAACTGATTCAAGAGTGAAAACCAAACTTCCTTATGAAGGATAATGACACATTTGAAGCACAGACTGGTCCCACCAAAGCACAAAACCCGCTAGTGTGCACTGGCTCTGTTGCATATTTTATGCCATGTGCAAATGGCTCTGCTGCACTGGCAGTGAACAAATAATCCATGGCCCTCGGCTCCCCCACTAATGCTGATATTGAAACACTTAAAATGCCCAGAGAAACTGGGAGTTAATAGTTTCTTTTCCATATTTTCCAAAGAGTCATAGTAGACAGTCAAGTCACCTGGCACTTGAAGCGTTACTCACATATCCTTAAAATGAGGAAACATTATTTCTCTTGTTATTTTTGGCAAAACCTCATAGTGTCCTTGCCTGAATAGGACTGACATGCAAACTATCATGTCACTATACCAGTGTTAGTGCCATTAACTCACAGGAATTTTGTCATTTTCCTGGACCGTTAGCCAAGTGTTCAACTGGAGATGGAGAATTCTGTCCTGTTACCTAAGATTATCTTGAAAATTGTTCCTTCATAGTCAGTTTTATTTCAATTATATTAAAGGTAAGAATTAAAGTTCAAATTTGAAACACATCAATTGAATTCTTCTCAGAGACAAACAAATGGAATACTAAGAATGGGTGTCTCACTCAGCCTTGTGTTCCTTCTTTTAGATTAAATTATTTGAAATCACTTCTTAAACATGCAATCCTCCCACCTAAATCCTGGGGCCAGGATTTTGACATACACTCCTTTACTAAAATAAATGAAACTTCGTAAGTAATGTTTTGCTTGGCTTTGAAAATTCTATCTTTTATTTTAGAACCTGGCTGACTATTTACATAACAGACTGAGACAGCTCTAGCTGTAACTGTATATTTAGAATAAATGATGTATACATTAAAAATTTGGGGCACGACTTTTAAAACATCTCCTACTACATCCTCATAAAGTAGGACAGATAGGTGAGCTGATATCACCCCCAACTCAATCAAACAGGAATCCAGTTGCCATAATTTCCACTTGCAGTGTATTTGACAGCAGTTTTGTGGGAACTGTCTAAAAATGTCCTTTGAAGGGAAATAGTGCAGCAATTGCATTACTTTCTATAAGTCTGACGTTTTGTCCTTTTCAAATAATGAAATTAGACCTCAGGTCTGAAAAACAATCCTGTAATGGAAGGGGAATGGAATATATGATCTAATAAGTCCTATGATTGTTACTTATGATCTAATTGCCAGTTAAATAGAAATTCTTCTTTAAAATAAAATCAGATCTTATTTCATTGCTTTAAAAAATTGCTTGAAATGTGACGGTACAAGACGAAAAACATTTTATTTTTGCACTTTACTGATGCAGCCTCTATTTGAGCACTGTTCTTGCAATAACCACATAAAGCATTCCTGTTCAAAGGTTCTGTTATTGTCACAGAGATGAATTATAAAGCAACTTTATATTGTGCAATCTGCAGATTTTATTGACAAAGTTGTCAGGAGCAGAAGAACTGGGAGTCTCTCTGCTTGTCATGGGATAAATAAGAGGATCTACAGAGCTCTTAGCTTCATTCAATTTGTTTAGATACAAGTTGACTGGGAGCATTGATTCGACGCGAGACCAGTTATGGATTTTTTAGAAAGGTATACACAGAGTGGGGAGTAATAGATGGCTCTAAAGTGAGTACAAGGCTGCAATTCACTCGGGAGGCTGCAGAGATCATGCAAGCCCAGCTGTATAAGCATGCTGGATCAAGGGCAGATGGATCTGATACTCCAACAGAAGTGTTTTCTCTGCCTACTCCAGCAGCAAAATATTGCTTAACCTCTTCTCCCGTGGGGGAGCACCATGATGAGTTTTATTTGTGTGCTAGAGGATCTTGATCCATAGCCCCTCATTATTTAAAACTTAGTTTCCCACCCAGAGAAAGTCTCAGATGCTGAGTAATGGAATTACCAAATTCCAGTTAATTTGTTGGTTAAGACATGCCAGAGCATGAGATTAACATGATATTTTGCTTTCTTATCTGTCTAAAAAGTACTTGCTTGCTGAAGGCATCCTACAAAGTCAGTACAGGTAGCGTGAATGTTCAAATAAAACCCAAGATCCTAAGATCCTCTCCCACATCATTCTGAGTAAACCTGGCCGTGAAAACTCTACTTTCTTCCTACCTGAGGTGTCAACTCATTGGGAGCCCAAACCAAGCGTGGGTTTCCCTAGACAACGAAAGCCAACATAAAAATCAGTGGAAATAAATGGCCAGGATGGTGGCTGAAGAAGATCAAACTCTTAACAGAATGTTCAGCAGCAGCCAATGTTTTAGTAGCAGTGGAAGCTCCCCTGCACTTATCTGCCAGATGAGCTTATAAAGTATTTCTGCTGGGTACCTCCAGTGGTGCTGTTGTAAAGATGGATGGTGCTCAGTGCACGAGATGGAGGAAGAAGCAAGGGAGGGTGGGATTTATCTCATATTCCAGCCACCTAAAAGTTATATATCTAATCTTAAGCAGTCATCTAGTCTGCTCCACAAGGACAGGAAACTGTCATGTTGATTCAAATCTTTAGTCATATCTCCAAGAGGATCTTAACTGCAAACCAACTCATTCCAGGCTGAAAATCCATTACACTGCAATTTTCACTGAGTTCCTAGCTGGATGGGATTTAATCGGAAATCTCTGGAATAAAGGATTACTTCCTTAGGCATTTCAGCCATGTAGGCACCATCTATTATATCAGTTATCAGGTTTTGACAATTCATAACCCATGCAAGACAGTTCAAATTTTTTCTTTGTTGCTCTGCATGCTGTTGAAGTAATTAAAAATGGAAAATGCTCTGCAACATTTTGCTGGTAATGGTACTTTAAACATAAAAGCTCTCCTTCATCCTTGTTGAAACTCTTTGGATTTGCACTGGTATAAATTACTTGTTCAACACCAGTGTAATTTTTGGTTTAATATAACACTGGAGAGAGAACAATGTCTTTAAGAGGATTTTTTTTCTTTAGAGTTTATTTTCTCTCAGCCAGATCTCTAGGTAATTCTGTTTACTTTTCAATTCCCAGCATTGGTGAGAAACCTGTAGTGTTTCGATCTTACAAATATTCTTCACAAAATGCTTCAAGGTCTTTATCTGACAGATAAGTCTGTTCTTCTGTTTTATTATTTGTTCAGGCAGAGTTATTCCAAACTAAGAATTTAAACATTGTGTTTCTCACCACAAATTTAAGCTGAAAGGCAAAGGCAAAATGCAATCTTTCCTTCCTGGGGTGTGATGTCTCAATAAAAATCTAAAATAGAAGATGAACTAAAATTATATGATCCATTAAATGTAACTTTGCTGGCTGTTTTCAAGTATTCTGACAATTTTCCAACATCATTCAATTTTAAATAACAGATCATTAAAACAAAGCCATGAGAATGTTATCAGCTGATTTCTAAAGAGCAGTGATTTAGGAGATCTGGCTCCTATTTCTAGATATAATCCAAGTTTGGGAAAGACACTTATCATCTCTGAATCTTCCCAGAGTTTCATAGAAGGATGTTGAAGAACTCCAGCCTGGAGCACTGCCTGTTTCCCAGCATCAGCAGCACTCAGTCACTGATGTTGAAAACGCTAAAGGACTGCCCATGGCAGATGGAAATACAAAACACCAACAAATCATAATACAAGGATGCTCAGATTTTAAGGATAGGGATCACATCTCCCTGAGTATCTTTTTATCGAGCCAAGAGATTTGTGAGTGAATATACACCAGCAGGCAGTTTTGATCGGCAATCTTTCAGGAGTGAAACACCTGCAGTGTGGTAATCACAGTCATATCTTCTGTATTACCCTGACTTTTGTTTGCGTTCCTCTCAAATTGCCCATATTCAAGTGTATGAGACTGGACCCAAATATCAGGCCTTCTCTTCACATCCGCATATCATCAGAGAATCACAGAATAATTTGGGTCGGAAGGGACCTTAGAGATCATCTTGTTCCACCCCTCACCATGGGCATGGACACCTACTAGACCAGATTGCTCCAAGACCTATCCAGCCTGGCCTTGAACACTCCCAGGGATGGAGCAGACACAGCTGCTCTGGGCAACCTGTGCCAGGGCCTCAGCACCCTCACAGGGAAGAACTTCCTGACATTACTCTAAACCTGTCCTTTGTCAATTTGAAGCCATTGCCCCTTGTCCTGTCACTCCAGGCCCATGTAAATAGTCCCTGCACATCTTCCTTGTAGGCTTCCTTCAGGTACTGCAAGGCCACAATTAGGTCACCTCAAAGCCCTGCCTTCTCCAGGCTGAACAAGCCCAATTCCCTCAGCCTTCAGCAGGGTAACATCTCTCATTCTCTATGCAAATGCTGGCTGCTGTCTGTGATTAATCTGTCATACTGTTTTCCATCAGCCTTCCACATAACTCTCAAATTAAACACTTCTTCACTATCTCCCATGGCATTTTTTACACTCCAATGAGGTTTCCTCGAAACACCCAGAGAGTTACCTCACTGTTTGCCTTCCAACTCTCCGTTTCTGTAGCAGTACCTATGAACCCTTTCAGTCACATCAGTGTCCTTCCTGTCAAACTGACCAGCACAGCCTCTCCAGCATCCAATTTTACCCTCTATCTTTGGTTTTGTAATTAGATTACAGAGGGGTTTGATCCCTGACCAGCCTTTGCTATTGCTGGCTGTGATGATAATACAAACTGCAGTGTTTACACACAAGTGTTTATGCTCACAGGTTGTCCCTGACTGCAACACTGCCATGACCTGCTAGAGGCCAGGTCAGCCCAACCTCCCCATTGCAGACACTGCTGGAGTGGGATGCCAAGTGCCTGGGACACCCAGAGATTTGAATTTGCAAGATGTGACCTGTGCTTAGACATAAATGCAGAGCAAGCGTTCAGGGTTGTAGCCCAGCCACTGCTACAGAAACTCCAGGAACAACACTCTCAGGCTGGCATTGCAAAAATCCACAGTGTCATTGAGTTGTGGTGATGACAGGAGTACACCTCTTGCAAGATACAGCTCATCACAGGGTAGTTTCAATCTCTCTTCCTCTCCCATCTTCCTTTTGTAGTAAGGAACTGCAAGAGTGTTGTGGGAGGAAAGGGCTAATTTGGTTAAGGGCATAAGATTAATAAACTCCACCCCTTATGAAAATATCCTGTGATTTTTAATAGCCATTAACCCTCCTAAAGGATCTAATTTCTTAGGATTTAATTCACAGGACTTGTTCTGCCTGTAGTAAAAGGCCAAGCACTCAATAGATCTGCATTAACTTGGTAATGATCCTTCTGGCATTTGAAATTATGGCTAGACTGATCTGGGGCATATGGCTTAAGCTGCTAAGCCATTGCCTGTTGTCTCTGTTTTTCATTTGACTTGGTAGCTTCCTGAGGTCCTGAATTCATCCTTGAGGATAATACAAGCTTTTCCTGGCATTGAGTGAGCTGTCACAACTTACCTACATGACATTTGAGCAGGGTAAAGGAGGATTACCCTAAAGGCCTGACTTAACCCAACCAAAGTTTGACCTGTCACATTATATTTCAGTGTCATTTTCACGTGTGGTTCAGTTATTTACACATTGCTGACTGTTTTCTTTGGAAAGTTTCAGATACTCAACAGGAGCCAGACTTTAGCCCAAGGTTAACACAAAGAGCAAACAAGGGTAGTCCTAGTACCTGTCTAGAAGCAGCTTACTGACATGCACTGGTTTGGATAGTAATTTGAAAAAATGAGCTTAGGAAGTGTTGGCATGGGAAATGCCAAAATTCAGCCTCTTTACAAAAATGAACTGCATAATACTGCTTTAAAGTAATTATATCAACTGCATTAAACTGGGGTGAAGGACAGGAAAAGTGGGTCTGGCCTCTGCTAAAATGGTTGATAGCATAGGCTTGTTGTCAGGGGGAAGGAAGGAAAGTGTAATTCTCTTTACAGCTCTAATATTCAAGTTTTTCCTCCTAGGCAGTGACATGAAGTTCCAGAGAACTAATGGCACTTGAGTCACAGGGCTCAAGCCTGCTGCCTGCACTGCCTTCCTGTACAGCATCACATCAAGCTTCAAGAGCTGGAGGAGGAGCACCTTGGACCTTTTTTACCTTAGCAGAGATGTTACTGGACTCGTTGGAGGCTGTGGAGAGGAGAAGCAAGGTGTGTTGTCAGTCAGGAACTGGGGTCTCACATGCATCCTCCAAAATCCCCCATCTGCAGCGCTGTGTCCCTCTCCAGGTCACCCTCCAAGGCAGCTACAGGGGTGGGTCAGTGCCTCCAAATCACTCATTTGCTGCTCATCACAGCAGTGACCATTTCAGCAGAGAAGCATCATCAATCACATCTGGGACCAAAGAAATCCTGTCTAGGAAAGGGGAGTCTTCCCAGGGTCTTTCCTGTAAATGATGAACTCCTGTCTGCAGCACCCCTTTTCTTTCCAGGGAAAGGCAGGGCACGGCTGTCTATCCCACATGCTGCAAAGCCTCCCTCTGGCAGAGCAGCTGTAATCAGCACTGCTCAGCAGATCACGGCAGCCACTCACATCAACTTTATGGGTTACACAACCCTCATGCTCATGCAGATGTTGTTTGCAGAATGCTGGAGACGAGGCCGGCCAGACACTTGGCACCAAGACCTGATCTGGGAGATGAGGAGCTTTCGAGGCTCATTCCTAACATTCATTATTTTCATATTTAATAAGAAAATTGACACGACACATCAGGGAGATTGGTCAGTCAGCTAGTATGGAAACTATTAGTGCAGGAAAATGAATAGCCTGGCAGATAAATGTCTGCAACGCCCACACACTCCTTGGAAGATACTTAGAAATAGGGTTATTCATCTGAGTTTATCCCATGGTCCCTGGGTATCATAGAAGTGGATGAAAGTGGCTGAAACCTTGTGCATTGCTTGTTGCTCGACCTGGATTCTCTGTGGTGAACAGTGAGAGCTTTTAAGGCAGAGTTGTCTCAAGTCTTGAGATCCAGCAGGCAGAGCTCAGAAAATTTTCATCCACACTTGTGTGACACAGGGTATGTTCCTGGATGAAAACTTTATGGACATCAGTTTCCAAATGATGGTTTCAAAGGGAATCTGTGAGGTTACTGGTTTTAGAAAGTCATTTAGGTGTTGCGGGTGCTGGAAATCTTTCTTTACAAATAGTTTTTTCCGTAGTCACCGTCAGTCGCTTTCTAGCACCAACACAGGGAAAAAATGTCTTTAAAATTTTAAAATAAGAAAAGTTGCACTATCAGTGGCTCTTTTCTCTTGCATTGCTACTTGCACATTAGTCTCAGTTCCAGAAAATCAAAAAGAAAAAAAATCATCTTTCATTTTCCTGTATGGTTTGCTTTGTTTTTTTTTCTACTGCCCACACTTTGGCTATATCTACATCAGTAAATTAAATGGGCCAGCACACCCTGCCCCTGAAAACAAACTGCATGGCTTATTTTACTAGGACCAAAGTTCCCACCTGAAACATGATCTCCTCATTTGTGTCTTGCTGACTGAAAACCATCCCTGGCCCACTGAGTCATGCTCAGGTGCTATTTGGAGAGAGCTACCAGCCACAAGCCAAAGCACACCTGAGAGCAGGTTACCAGCCACTCAGGAAAGTCATTCCCTGTTCCCTTTCCAAACACCAGCACAGACAGGTAGATGTCTCTGGGTCTGCAGCAAAATTCATCAGCTCAACACCATAAAGACCAGTGGATATTGAAGAGATTTGCACTCATATTCATGACAACAAAACTTTCCCCCAACTCTTAGGATGTAATGAGTCACCTCCCAAAGTTGCTTCCTCCCTCCAGTGACTGTAGGAGGAGCTCAGATGACAAGTTACTACGGGTTACCTAGCTTGAATTCTTTCACTTAGATATAAGAGAAAATCCCATGGTAAAGAGTAAAGGACTTCCTCCATTTTTTAATCTGAATGATATTAAAACCAACCTCTACTTTGCAGGGAATGAAGAAGTTCTACTTAGAACATATGCAGTTCAGTTCTTTCCTGTGAAGTTGCCATATGGCAGGGGAGTGATGGGAAGAAGAAAAATATTGACAGTGATGATATATCTTATTACAGAGCATACGGACCAAATTTTCCTCTCAGTTACACTAGTGAAAATCTGGAGTGAACAGCCTTGTCTTGATAGGAAAATCAGATCAGTCAGTGGATATACAAAGCCAATTATGAGAATGAAACAAAAGCAAACTTGGGAAACATTATGGTATAGTAAAGAAGACATGTGGTAGGATGCCAGAAGACAGGAAGCCATTCAGCCCAGCACGCTTACTCTTCCTTTGAAAAAATCATTCCATCTATAGTAACCGCAAGCGGTCATGATCTTGTTTCATGCCTGAACTTGGCAAACTGAATGAAAGCTGCCCAAAAACATCTGTTCTGGGTTCCAAACATTTATATAGCCCTTTGTTAGTGTACCAAAGATGGCATCGCATCAATAGAAAGGAAGCACTGTAGAGGAAAGGAGTTCAAGGATGCTATAGGTAAAAGTCCAAGATTAACACAAGACCTGCAACGTTTTACACACCAATAACTATCACTTATTTCTTGCTGAACATCCAGCTGATCAAAACTTCAAACTATATTTGACAGACAAAACGAGAAACTGCTTCAAGAAGAGAGACCATGGTGCATTCCTGTTCCATACTATTTACAGATTAGTATTCAATTCCAGATTATTTGAAAATACATTGTGGGCAACTTAGCAGCAAAAAATGCAGCAGTAGTAGTGTTTCTCTATTACATTACAAAGATATAAAGGCAAATGTGTAGCAAAGAAGACTTCCGGAAATATAATGTATGTTTAGTAAACAATAGTTGTATTATAGTCTTGCAACCAACTAGCAAAAGAACTGTTTTATTTTCAGGACCCTTTCAAGAGTGTGCGAGATAATCAGATATGTACAGACTTTCTGGACCTATATGGCAGGATGATATATGGCATTTACGTAAACTAGAAGAGGTGCATGGAACTCAGCCAGACAAATAAAAAAAACAATTAAAAACCGAAGTAGAATTACCACCTGTAATTTAACACATAAAAGAGTTAAACAGTAATTTAATAAATAAACTATGTATTTTTATTCTTGGAGGCCTCTGAAGACTGAATTCTTACAGATGAGTTCAAACACAAACTATAGCCAACTCAGTGTCCACAGTTTCTTTGGAGCCAGCACGGAACATTTGGCCAGAAAAAAGCAATGCCAACTACCCAGGGCAAATCCTATACTTTAATTTGCAAAAGCAAAAAGCTGTGATTTATACCTTTGAAAGGAAGAAGTTAAAAAAAAAAAGGATCTAACAGTACATTCTGTGTAGGTTTATTATTTTGCCAACAGTTTGTGGGTTGGATGATGAGGTACGTTCCTGAAGATTAGACATCACCATTTTTTTAAACAAACAAAACAGCAGGCAAGATCAAAATTCCCCTAAAGCAGAGGCAGTCCTTGCGAAAGTTCAAGGCTGTTGTGGCTCTCCCTTGGTTCATTTGAAAAAAAAAACGAAAAAGAAATTTATCAACGAATAACATTAATCAGCTCTGGCTCACGGGCAGCATTTTTTCTTCCAGTTGGGGACAATTAGAGGCACAGTGTCAACTGGTCATTAATTAGGTTGTGTAAAGCTCTGTGGATACACATTGCTTTTTGTGACGCCAAAAAATTCTCGTGAAAAATGGGTCCATAACATGTAGACATCTCCAGGTTTCTTCTCCTTTTAAACGCAACAGTCTGCTAGTTCAGAGGAAAAGACATAGAAAAAATGGACACTGGATGTAAGTAGTGCAGTTCCATGGACAAAACCAACAGACAAAAGAAAACCAGGTGGAGTAAATGGTGAGCTGTCAATTAATTTGTTCAAACCTGGTAATATCATTTGTAGTATGTCTAAGGGAACGGAGTCTTGATCTACATAAATATTAACTGATGAAATTTAAAGTGAAGATTTGTGACAATATTGCCATCACAAGCTTGTCCAACAGGATTTCTTCAGGACTCCTAAACTATCCACCTTAATGTTTGTCCTTAACTAGGTGATCCACAAGTACCTTCATGATAGAATCTCAAGATATAATTCAAAATTTGGCCAGAAGCTACGGTTAAAAATGGAATATTGTTTCTCAGAGAGGAATATTTTTCACTGTCATGACTTCCCCTAGCCACCAAAGGCCTATACTAAGACTGCAAATTAAAAGTCCCACTAAGTATATTATCATTGTGCAATAAGATATTTCTGCCAAAAAACCCCCAAAACACATGAAATCCCAAGGGATGAAACAGTGTCATTCTGCAGCCTGAAAAATATCTCTTATTTCTGAAAAAAAAGGCATTCATAAGTTGCACATTGTTAGATGGTTATTATGGGTTTCTTGGCAGTCAGTCCGGAAAATCTATTTCTTCAGTATAAATATATATATAGATATAACCTTAGTTAGAACAACATAAATTTGGGAAGCAAAAAAAATTACTTTTAGAGCAATTCCAGATATATGTCCTAGTGCTAGCCATAGTCTTCCAATCCCTAAAATGTGTGCGGGATTTAAGAACACCACTACACAACTGTCGCTTTCTTCCTTAGAGGTAGCTGCTCATTAATGAATAAATTAATTTTGATTGTAAACTTCATCTACGTTGGCAACACCAAGTGCTGAAGGCATTCATGTGATATGAAGGTACTTTTCTCAAAGTTTAACTTAGTATATATGAGGATGCATACTTATTAAAATCTTAGCCCTGCTCATGTTTTTTCTCTGCTGAGCCTCATATTTTCTGAATCAGTGCTATTACTCTCGAAATTATTTCCACGAGGACTCTCATCTTTAATGTTTTTCTCCCTAATAGAATGGTCACATTTCAAATTTTACTTCCTGTGGAATGATTTTGAAAAACTATTATAAAGACAAAAACTACCCTGTGAGTTCCTAAGTGTAGATGGCAAGAGTATTTATTGGTATGCTGGAAGAGAAACAAAAGGGATATAAAAAGTGATTCACAAGGACAAAAACCAATCTGTTATTCAGGGGAAGGAGGAAAAGATGCCTTCCATGGACATATCGTGCCACTTTTTCTTCTACGTGTCTTCTCTTCAATATTCTTTGGATGGGATACCCCATGAGGCAAATGCAGTACAGCAATTATTAAGTTATTCTGAAAGATGGTAATTAAATAAAACAGAGAATTGTAGCACATCAAGTTGATATATGCTTATAGAAATACTTGTGTCTGATCAGTCTTCATGGCAACTGGATTTTTCTTATTTGTGTGAGTTTCTTAAACTACATCTTCTGCCTCCATTTCTTTCCTTCTTTTTTTTTCCCCCCAATTCAGTTTTGGACTGTTTTCTAGGACCTTTTAAGCCAATATTATGCCCCACTGACAAATTTTCCTATAGGAGTGTGATAGTCATCAAGAGAACAATATCATTTGGATGAAATAAGACTCCCAAAGGAACTCCTTAAGAGCTGGAAAACCTATAAAGTTCCTGCTGAAAGGTAACCCAACTTGTGATTTTGTCTTTTAAAGTAAAATATTAGGGATGCTTTATAGATTTGAAGCATTTCTCATTATGGGAAAGGGAGGATCACTGCTTTCTTAGGCTATCAATATATATTTGTGAGGCTGCAATAATTCTTCCAGCGAATTTCATGTTCCCATTGAAATGCCTTCACATTTTTTGAACAAAGCAAGAATTACAGAATGAAACTATGCTGACAAGATCTAAAAATAAAGTCTCTTGCCAATTGCGTTAAAATAAGTACTGCTAGTATCTTGATGTAAATAGGAAGAGAACCATATCCTAAAAATTACTTCTATTGCCTCTGGGCATAATCACCCAGGTGGAGAAATGGCACCTGCTCTTCTTTAAGTCATTTATCATTTCTGTGGAAAAAAAAAAAAAAATCTCTGGAGAGCACATCCCTATCTGTAGAGAAGAGGTCAGTACTGCTCTATTCCTGTCTTCGGTATCTCTGCATTACTCTATGGTTGATGGTGCAATAAGAATTATTATAAATAAGGATTATGACACTCATGCACAACGATGCATTTAAGTCTGTTGCAATTAGCTGCCTCTCGCTCTGACACCAACCTTCTGGCATTAGACCTCCCTGTACTTTGGTTTATCTGCCCGTGAAATGAGGATAGAGATACTGACCTCTCTTGTAAAACTAGTCTGAGATTTACTGCTGAAAAGCACCAGGTACAAATTAGGCAGAATATTTAATAGCATATGTAAGTAGAGCACAGACTCCACTGGCTTGTGAATTCTCATCGAGAGATGCACTCTTGTGACATTCAGTCCTGTCTGAACTTGACTCCAAGTGGCCAGTTTACCTGGGACTCCACTGACTGACAGAGAATCTGTGTGTTCAAGACCTCTCTTATTCCCTGAGTTAGACATTGTCCTTGGGGGCAAACGTAAATCCTACTTTGTTAAGGTCATAAAACATAAGGATGATAATCATTGAAACATAGAATGGCTTTGATTGGAAAGGACCTTAAAGCCCATCCAGTTCCACCCTCTGCCATGGGCAGGGACACCGTTCACTATTCCAGGTTGCTCCAAGACCCATCCAACCTGACCTTGGACAATTCCAGGCAGCGTCTTTGATATAATAACAGAAAGGATTACGCTTTCTAGTTACAAAATAGATGTTGGAAAAATGATTATCCTTCTGTGGGAAAGATCAATACAAAAGGATAATTTATTGGGTCCAATCTAGTGGACAGAACACTACCAGGACCAATGCATGAGGGCCGGGTGGCAATGTCAGGATTCTTCTTGCACAGTGTCAGAAGAAAAAAAATATCTGACAAAAACATGTTATGCACGTGAAAAGAGGTGTCCTTGCTGCAGGAGACCTGCTGGTAGGATCACTCTAGCCTTCTGGATGTCCATCCAGCCCTTCTGGATGTCCATCCAGCCATTGCCTCATGATGACCAGTGGAGTGACAGCACTGTTGGCTGTTGAGTGACATCACTTGGAGTTATGCAGTTTAGTAGCAGATGCTCCCTCTCCTATCTTTACCCTGTAGCCTCTACCTGTGTTTCACATAGTAGTGGAGGCAAAGTGCTTAGTGAGTAAGTTTATACTATTTTTTCATTAAGAATTTACCTATAGGAGGAATTAAACCTGACTAGGAACCTAATGAACTGTTTTGTAATTTGATGAAACAGGGTGACCTACAAAGCTACTTAGTCCAAGGAGTTTTTTGTGTGCTAATCTGATGTTAGGCACAAGGAGGACTTCAGGGATTCCAGCTTCTCCTGGGTGTCTTGCCCACCACTGAAACTGCAATACTATAATTAACAATCATACTAGGGAAATGGAAGGCCAAAACCTACCTGGGGGACTACAGTGCTGAGAATGAGAACCTGTGCTAGCCAACACTGTCACCGGGGAATAATTAAGTCCTGTGCAAATCCTACTAGGAGTCTCACACCTCCACCTATGTTCTGGCACATATTGATGAAACACTGGGTACAAGTTGACTGAGGATTCCGCTATGGATGGTTTAATATTGAGAGTTAAAAAAAAGGAGGAGAGCTGCCAGCACTTTGGGCAGCATTCTTGGAGTGAGAAGTAATGGCTCTTCCCTGTAACGTTTTAACTAGCGTAAATATATCAATACCATCCACATTTTAAGTATGTTTCTTTGTGATTCATGATGAATCAGAGGATGCAGCCGCCCTGTGCTCTGCTCAGGTACGGTGTGAAAGTGAAGTAGAAAGTGCCGTCAAGTCATAATAACACACTTAGTTTGTAAACCTCATTTCTTTCCCTATGTTTCAAAGCCTTACCAGTATTAATTAATTAAAACCTTGCAACAGCTCTGTGAGTTGGGCAAGGACTATTATATCATTATATCAGCCGGTGAACATGGAGACCCTGAAGGCCAGATTGAGATTGTCTGCTTTAGGCACTTGATTTATTTATTGCAACACCTAAAATAAAATAGGTGCTTGGCTCCGTCAGAATGATTCAGATCACTCAGGGCAGGTGCCTACGCAAGCCACACAGGCAAGGCAGTGACAGATGCCTCTGAAGTAGGACCCAAGTGATGTTCACACGTTTCTCCATCAACTGGATGGTGAGCTGTAGGTCCTTCATGGGATGATTTACTGTGGTTACACGCAGCCACTCAGGCATAAGCACTAGGAAATATTATTCTCACAAGTGTGGTTGGGTAATTGCTTAATTCAAGGCTCAACAGTGCGCAAACCTGCTTACGTGGGAATCAAAGTATAAATTCCCCTCTGAAGGGCAAGCACCTGGGTAATGGTATAAATGGGAGGAAGCACAAGATGTTAATGATTTGAGCACTTATCCTGAAAATAGATAAGTAGAAATCTCAGCTGTCCAGCCCGAGGAGGTCTGGCCCCAGCATTTCCCATTGCCATGACTATTCCAGGAGACAGGTAAGGCTGGATGGAGGCACTAAGGGCAACCACTCAACAACCAGCAGTGTGAGAGGCAAAAGCTAGAGAGATCAGCCCAGTAAAAAGTGAGGTCTTTTGCATGTAAAGCTTCTATTTCAGAGCTTTATCAGATAAATGGCATGAATTGAGTTAGGCCAGGGAACAGGCATTTCCTCATGCCCCAGACTTAGCTGCCACTCAGGAATGCCTGGGTGCTTCCACCCTGCCAGACTGACATGTCTGGCATGTCTCCTGTATGCTGGTGTCCAGGTGCCCCACACTCTGCAGTCATTAGCAGGCCATTACAGAGCCATTTGTTCCATCTGAGAGGAAAGCTGGGCATGGCCAAGCTGACCTGGGTGCTGCAGGCTCGGTTCCAGGTACAGCCTGGACACACACCACACGGCTTTGGCTCTTCACCTGGTGCAATACTGCAATGCTAGCCTGAATTCCCAAACCCCAACAGCCTTCCTGTCACTCCCCAGAGCACACAGGAAAGACATGGCTGCAGAAAAATCCCCATTTTGGCATCTATATTAGGAAAAGAAAACCCAGAACAAACAAACAAAAACCAAACAAAAAACCAAGCCCACAAATCCAGAAATACTTAGAATTTCACAGCAGGTCTAAAGGAAGATATTGTCCAGTGGAGATCAGGATCAAGTGCTGTGCAGTGTGGATTGGTCACTCAGTCTGCTCCCAGCTCTTGGCTGTGTGAACACAAAACAGCCTGCATCAAGCAGTTGAGAGGCAGAGACTCTCTTTCTGCTTTGGTCCACAAGAAGACTATGAACATGCTGCAGATTTCTCCTACTCAGGTGTTCTGTGCTAGCTTGATATCATCTGAAACTGGTGGGTTTGGTCAAACTGTGACTTAATGGAGTGGGCCCTTTTCAACACCTTGGGAGATATCAGCATCTTCTTACCCATATGTGAGTCATGATGCACTGCCACAGACTGTCAGTCACTGAACACAAGTGAAACCATATGCTTATGTGTTTAAGTTACTCTTCAGTCTAAAACACACTGTCCAGATTTATATGTAGCACTCAGGTTCTCTGGGATGTAGGTTCCTCTTCAGGTGAAACAGACGGAGCCATTCCCTGGGACTTAAACACATCTAGCTCATTCTCACAGGGACTTAAGTTGACTCATGAATGGTCTAAACTACGTTCACTGACTTCTTCAAGCTATGCAGTGTCCTAGGAACAGAGCTCAGAAAAAGACTCATGAGTTCTGAACCTGGGCTTGAACCTGATTTATTACTATTTTTACCTGCTAGGCATTCTTTGATGTCAACAAGACTCTTCACTGATTAGCAGCAGAGAAGGGGGATTTGGGTTAATGCATGCTCTGCCCACTCTTTAACATGAATGGCTCCTATTAGCTCTTTAACAGTTTGTCTTTTTGTGCAAGAACTTGCACAGCTGACTTGGCTAAACTTTTAATGGGTGCGCTTCTCATGTGGGAGGAAAAGTTAAGCACTGCTTATTGTTACTGAGAATTACACACCCAAATGCCATAACTCCATCCAGAGTTCCCAGGCTACACTACTATATCACAAATAAGATCTTCCTCACCGCCTAAAGTAATGTCATGATGCAGTGTAGGAGCCAAGGAATGCTGGGTTTGCAAAACACACACATTGCCTCAGATTGCAATGAATTAATTTAAGAGGAGATCAGGCAGCAACCATTAATTTCAGTGCAATATATTTCACTGCTCTTCTTATTTACTGAGGTGCTGTCTCAGTAGATCAAATCAATGAAATTACAGCAGTGTACTAACAGCAGCCGATATCTGCCTAGTATCTCGGGGAGGCATCCCTTTATCAACTGCTTCCAGTTTTTGCCTGACACATCTCTACTGTTCAGTCTGTTCTGTTGCAAATAGGAAAGTTGAACTTCTCCAGCGAAATTGGCAGGGTCAGAAGCTGCTACGGGCGCACACACTCACTGCCCTGAGAGCAGTAAACTCAGTCCTACTGTGCCAAAGGAGGGGTGCTGCTCTCCTTGGGTGCACTTCTGGAGGCCACGTGTGGGGCGTGCACACCTCTGCCCTCAGCTGAGGTGGGAAACTTGTTCAAAGTGGTTTTGAGGTTTCGTTGAGAAGCAAAACAGGAAATCTGCTTGAATCTGGAGTTTAACTATTTTTTTAATCTTGTTGATCTCCAAGACTTTTTTTTTCTTTTTTAGATAAAAATTAAATAAATATCTGGACAAACCTTCTGCAACGGACCTCATCCCAGTTCTGGGGTTAGCCCAAATTTTTGCTGGTGCAGGCTAGACTTCAGGCAGCAAAGACACCCTGAAGTAGTCCAAGGATTTTTTTTCTTTCCTTTTTTTAGCAAACCAAGCAACTCAAAGGCTGCGTCAACTTACTTAAGTGCTCTTTATGCCAACTAATCATAGCTGGCAAAAAAACAATGCTGACTATTGCTCGCTTTCCTGCCTACAGTGGAGGTGGGGAAGGCCAAAGACACAGAGCTGTAATGACAAGTCTGTGCCATCTGGAGAAGCTCCGTATCCTCAGCCCAGCTGCCTGGGAGCAGAGGAGGGGCCACCGAGTTGCCTCTAAAAATAGTGAAGAGGACAACGTCAGAGGGGTGAGAAGCATCAGAACAAGTCTTCCTGAGCCAACATGCTAACCCGCACACACAGTACCACCACCACTGCTGAGAGCATCTGGTGCCCTTGTCTCTTCCATCCTCAACCTCCCCTCTGGTAGCTGTGGAAATCATAAGAGCTGGTTTCATAGCCTCAGTAATGTGGGCCCTCCTCAGCTCTGAGAAAGCTACAGTGAAACAACCAAGTTGCCTAAGGAGGTGGGGATGGGAAAATTATTACTACTGACCTCGATGTGGGACCTAATGACATAAAATTCTCCATCAGCAGAATGACAGGCTACTGAGCTTTGTGGTGCCTGGCTGATTCACATGCTGTGACTGGTGAGCAAACTCTACCTAGGTGTCTCCACAACTCTGTTTTCTACTCAATATAAGGCTGAGTTTAGTTCAGATTCTCTGAGGAGATATTCTGCTGTCATTCACCAGCAACTGCACTAAGACAAATGACTTACTGATAGGCATAACACAAATTGGCTGAGCAGTATTTTGCAATTGGGATCTACCCAACAAGCTCCTCACAGTTTGCCCCCAGTTTATTTAAGTTGCTTGTGTATGCTGCATAAGGCATCAGCAATGCTTTCGCTGTTGCTCCAGCATCACTCTGACGTCAGCACTTTGATTTGATTTTCTGTCACTGTTCCTACAGATTAAATTTCAACCAGTGACCCACAGCTTGATAGCTCATTAGCAAATCCCTTTGAGCCATCTAGTCCTGGCCTTGCTTGACAGTTAACTCTGCATTGCACATACTCCCAGAGCCTCCTGAAATCTGCACTGAGCCATGAGAAAGCTCTGTCAGACACAGCGCAGCTGCAAAAGCCTATGGGGATCTATGCCCAGGTGCATGTTTTCAGTGACAAATCACTAATGATTCCTATTATGAGTCCTTGGGTCTTTTCAAGTCATTCAGGTTGTGTAAAGCCTCCTCCATGGACAGTCAAAGCTTTCCTTTCCCATCCCTCCCCTCAGCCCTTGATCTGTAGGGGAATTATTCTGACTTCCTCCTTGTTGAGACCTTAAAACAGGACATTCTTACTCCTTTTGTTATTCAACATTATTATTGCAATCAGGAAGACTGAGCTCTTTTAAGTTTTCTCTTGCTGTGACACATGAATATAAAACTCCTGGAAGGCAGTGGGAGTGGAAGAGCGACCTCAGATCCTGTTCTGGAGGTCACAGACCCCAACTCTCACTTTTGCAGTGGAGTAGCACAGGATGCAGGTTGCTCTGAGTGCATTATGATCCCTCTCACTGACAGATGCCAGAAGCTCAGCTTTTCCCATGCCCAGCTTTGAGTCACGTTGATCAGCAGGTTAACAGCGAAGGTGCAGACACTGCTTTGTTTTACCTCCTTCATGAATCTGAACAGACACTCTTGCCTTGCACCTAGATTTTCAGTGCCTTTGAACAAGAAACTGAGTTGTGTACAGTCCAGAGCTACAGCACACACTTTTCCCTCTAACTCTGCTAAAACTGGCACTTACACAAGTATCCAGGCTGGCACCATCAAAGTCTTAACAGACCCACTTCCTCCAAGCTAAGAAAATCTTATAAATGCTGAACCAAGTCTGATTTTGGCACCAGGCAGGTTGAACGCAGACCCAAGGACCCTGGTGTGCCCAGTGTCCTGCTCTGGTGTGCCACTGAAGATGCAGATGGAGCTTTCCAGCCCCACACTCTCTTTTTGTCTCAGAAGATACTTCACTCCTGAAGTCAACCTCACCAATTTCAATGGGGAGATGCTTGATTTATGCTGGGGCTAGATGAGAATCTGGCCATGATTCTTTATTGCCTTTTAAAGCCAAGAGCCCAGCAGAGGCCAATTGTGTCTGACGTGAAGCAGCTGCACACCCAACGTGGAATCTGCACAACTTCATAAACTAGCAGTGGCCTGAATAAAAACTTCAAACAAGACATTCTGGCATTGGCCAGAGAGAGTGAAGATAAATAGCTGGGAGATGCCAAGTTGCGAAGGAAGAACTGCTTGTCTGTTGGACAGAGAGCAAAGTAAGAAGCAGAAATTAGGCAGAGTGCTGGGAGGCTTGTAACACTCCCAAAAAGCAAAAGGGTCACAGCATTTAATTTGATTAATTCATCGCTGGTCTAAAAGACTTTGTACTGAGCCTCAGGCAGCGCAATAAACATACAGTCATTAAGAGAGGAAATAAAAGTTAGGTTGGGTGATAAATAGTCCAGCTTCCTCTCCTAGTCCAGTTTCCCTCCTGTTTCTTCTCTCCTTGGTCAGTGCAGACATTGGGAAGCAACATAGTAAATCAAGAGGTAGCATTAAAACAACAACAACAACAATAACAAAACTGACTGTATTTCAAATTCCTTAGTCAAAACACTTTCAAGGAAAGATTTCCTTCCCTTTCCCCACCAGCAGCCTATTCCTTTAGGATACACCACAGGCAGAAAGGAGCAACAGTCATGCTAGCCTAGTCTCCTCTCCACAGGATTGGTAGAAGGTTTAGTGGAAAACAAGAAGGACATTTACTCTAAAGGAGCCAGATAACGCTTATGGAAGTAATTTCAGTAGTTTTGTTTGTACTCCTAAGCATTCAGAGGCCCAAACAGCTGTTTTGATGAATATAATTGTATTTACAAATAATGGGGTTTTTTTAAAGCTCTGATGGTAACTTTTATGGGCCAGATGGCACAAACACTCACCCTGTAACTGTACAGTTCTTGTCCCTCCCCACAGGACACACTGGGAGGGAACAACCTCCTGCTAACACTGGGGCTGGAAAACTTCTGCAGCTGCTGAAGTTATGTGGGCGCCTGGGGTGTCCGAGGAAACCACAGCAGAGGCAGAGCTGGGGAAAAGGAGGGTGACTACTAATCCATACGTCCTCAGTCAATGAAGTTCTTACCTGGCTCTTCTCCCATCCACTTCAAGCACTGCCACGGCTCTAACTCTGCATTCAGCGGCATCAGTATCACAGAGCTCACAAGGGCTCTTTATGGCAGGAAACTGCTTTTAGCCCTTTTACCCAGGAAGACACTGAGGTTTACTGCAATTAAGACATTTTTCTGCAGTTACATGAGAAAACTACGATATGGAAGATGGGTCTTCAAATCCTAGATCATGAGAAAACTACGATATGGAAGATGGGTCTTCAAATCCTAGATCATGCAACAGTCTTTGTCTGAATGGCACACAATGCCAAATGAAACACAGGTCTTGTTGAGTCAAATACCACCAACAGAAGAAAGCCAGTTATATATGTGTGTTTTACTGGACATCTATTCAGCTTCTTTCTTCAGCTGATATTCACTTCTCCTTTCTTGTGCCAGTATGTAAAGGTGTATTCATGATATGCAAGACCTGGCCAGTACATTTTATGTCTCTAAGCTAGTCAGATGAGAGAATGTTCATCACACATAACGTTCACAGACTCACAGAATCACTAAAGCTGGAGAAGACCTCCAAGATCACTGAGTACAATCATTCCCCCAGCACGAACCAGGACCATCGCTAAATCATGAATCTAAGCCCTATTTCTACATGTTTTTTTGAACATTTCCAGGGATGGCGACTCCACCACTTCCCTCAGTAGGCTGTTCCAATTCTTGACAACATTCTAAATGAATAAATTTTCCCTAAAATCCAAACTAAACCTGCTCTGGAGCAACTTGAGGCCATTTTCTCTTTTCTTACTGCTTGTTACTGGAGAGAAGACCAATCCCCACCTGGCTTCCCCCTCCTGTCAGGGAGCTGTGGAGAGCCAGAAGGCTCCCCCCGGGCCTCCTTTTCTGCAGGCTGAGCCTCCCCAGCTCCCTCAGCTGCTCCTCATCAGACCTGTGCTCCAGACCCTTCTTCAGCTCTGTTGCCCTTCTCTGGACATGCTCCAGCACTCAATGTCCTTCTAGTCATGAGGGATCCACAACAGTGGGTTTGTTTCTGCTGTTACTGAAATAGTGTGTTCACTGCAGAATAAGGAACCAATACTGTGATTCCATAACCATGTAAAAAAGTAAATTATTTGTGGAAAGTATTACTATACAAAAATATAATCAAAGTTTAATTAATAAGGTAATTGACTAACTATTTGCCTATGTCTTCCACATACACTTAGAAGAATAAACATGCTTATGCAGTACTGAGATGCTGATCCTTTCTCAGTGTAGAACTGTGACTGATCAAGGTTAAAGCTGATACTGATTCCTTCAAGAGTAAAACCAGCACCATACAAACCAGATGAGGAGGAAAGGTCAAATCAGAAGAAATTCAGCTTGTAGCATTGCTGGACCTTGAGGGGGAAAGCCTGGGAGGCATGTAGGTAAGTTAAGCATTAATTTGTAAAGCATGTTTGTCATGCTAACTATCCAGCATTCAGAGACTGATGACTACTGCTTTCCTAATAGCTGCATATGATTAACTTTGTATTCTTGTAAATTCACTGTGCACAGTGTCTGTGCTGTATCTGATAAAACCAATGTACTAGCTGATCTTTGAGCCATGATGCCCAACACGAAAGCAAGACAATCCTTGTTTACACAACCATCATTTAAAGAAACAGGAGGCAGAAACACCGTGACAGTAAAGTAGCACAGGCCTTGATTGGCCTCCCTACAAAGAAAAGCAGAAATGCAGTCCTGCATGTAGCGACTCTCAACCTCTGCTTCACCTCCAGCTACATCCTGGCCTGCAGTGATTGTGGCTAGGACATAACCTGACAGGTTGTGCATGCAAATTGCCACCTTATCTATGCACCTTAAAAGGTTAAATGTGCTTTTCCTCAGTATTCCACCTAAGGAAGAAAGGAACAGGTAACCAATCCTGCTTTTTTTTTTCAAGGCACGAGCTATGGCACTGAGACTGCTCCTCAGCATTGGAAGCCTCTTCTCCAGCATCATGTAAGAAAGTGAAACAGGCAGACACAAAACAAGGAGATGTGGACTGCCGTGAGGGCCTCTTTAAAACACAGCTCTACCCTCAGTCTCCCCAGCCCAGCTGCAGCACCAATCTGTGACCTCTCCCCAGGTCCCTCACTGGGGCTTTAGTAACTCCTGGAAAGCAGATGAAAGGCCCAGCCATCCAGCTGTGCACAGTGCCTCAGGTCACAGAGTGCCACAGGGACCCCAAAACCATTTTGCAAGTGCGTGAGGTGTACCTCTGACTGTGGGGAGTGAGAGGAGGGAGTCCATGCTTGGTGCACACAACCTGAAAGTTCAGTATAGGATGTGCCTAAGTGATGTCATCACCGTGGCAAGGCAGGATCTGAAACACTTTCTGCTCTATTCTTGCCTGTAGGCCAGGCTAATGGCACTGGAATAGTCTTCAGCTAAACAGAGAAGCAGTGTTTAATTAGTTTTGATTAATTAGTATTTCCAAGTGCAGGAGGGTTAGATAAGCACTACAAATTTGGCAAAAATAGCAGTTTCAGAAAGAGGCATCAGGAAGCAACAGGTCACGAGGAGTAGGTGTGAAGAGTTATTAACTAGTGCTTACGGAAGGGACTGCATCTTCTCCAGAACAATGGTGTAGCAACAAGGCAGTCTGCTGGGAAATTAGCCATTTGAACTAACACTCCACAATTAACTCCAAGAGGTCCCAGGGTATATAAACTGAGTCAAAGCTCACAAGGTCTACACTAAAGAATGGTCCGTGATAGTCCAAGTTGGTGCAGGATGAGGGATGGACTTTTGCTGTAACCAACCAAAGTGACTGGTGACATTCCCTCTATGGGACCCTTCACTTTTGCCACAGATTTCTACATCGAATCACAGAATCATGGAATCGTTAGGTTGGAAGGGACCTTTAAAGGTCTTCTATTTCCAAACCTCCTGGATTGAGCAGCGACACCTTCCACAAGCCCAAGTTACTCAAGCCCCAACCCAGCCTGACCCTGAACACTTCCAGGGATGTGGCATACGTAATTTCTTTGGGCAACCTGTGCTAGGCATATTTCTTGTGCCAGAACTGCAAAAAGCTTCTATAAAAAGTAGGAGGGACAAGTCTTCCCTTTGCATCCTGTATCTTTCTAGAGAGTAAAATCATACATAGGCTTTAAGGCTGTACAACAGGACTGTTTTCTACTGTTTGTAGGACCACTACATATCACCAAGGAACACCAAACTTCTCAGAAATAGCTCAGCGCTGTTACAACACAGACAAAATTATGAAAATAACAACAATAAAATGGTATCTGCACCTGCACACTACACTGAAACAAATTGCTGTGCCTGAGCACCAAACAACAATAAATGGTTCTCTCATCCCTCTTATCACAGATATATCCACCAAGTGTGGGTAGGTTTTGCTACATATTTTATCACCAGCAACATGCAATGAAGTTGCAAGTGCTATTACTGAGCATACCAAAATCCCCATGCAGTAAAGATAACACTGAAATTGTGATATAAATCTATTTTCAGCTCTCATCTGAATATTCAGGATGTCTCCTCTTATCTCTCTTATACATTATTTTTAACTTGTGAAAGATGACAAACGCTGGAATAAAAGAGAGTCAGGCTATGGAAATCGCCTCCTGGGACAGACATATATGTTCTCACAGGGCACTTAATTTTTTTTTACCTTGTACCTTATATTTTTATGATTAGTCAATCCCTGTTTAACCACCTCAGGGCAATGCAAGGTGAGTTAGGAGAAAGAAGGTCAAGGTTATCATGGAAGAGTGTAATCCTCCCTCTGTGGGAACTGGTTAATAGTTATGGCTAGACTCAAGCATAGACCTCTGTTGGGAATCCCAGTGAAGGTCAAAGGCAGAGAGGAAAAAAAGCTGCACTGAGATCTTAGGCAGTCGTAAGCAGACAGATGTTCCTAGGCTTTAATGAGCACTCTTGGCTCCAGGTCTTTCTTGGCAGAGCTGTTTAGTTTTAGCATTTTTCCTTGTAGTGCAAGGTATGGCTCTGGTTATCTGGCTCTGCTTAGCGAACTGCTGATGATTTTTCCATCCAAATAATAGCATGACAATGTAGAAATAAATTAATAATCTGATGGATTAGGTCATGGGGAATGCTGTGCAGCTGTGATAATGGAAAGCAAAAATAAATAAAAATAATAATTTCAGTTTAAATGAGAACCGGTTAAAAAAGTTAAAACTGCAAATCTAATGGAGTTCCTACAGCAAGTTCTAGCCCTCTGTCTTAACACTTTTGTCATCATAATAAACTGGAGAATAAACTGAAGGAAAATAACATGGAATTGACTTTTTCTTAGCTAATCCC
Organism: Atrichornis clamosus; assembly: GCA_013400975.1. NCBI lineage: Eukaryota > Metazoa > Chordata > Aves > Passeriformes > Menuridae > Atrichornis > Atrichornis clamosus. Next base: position 116,392 of record WBMZ01000730.1, on the reverse strand, counting down.
ATCTTCAAGTCAGCCTGGTGGGGATCATGCCCCTGCTTTGAAAACTCATTTGAGTTCAACAGTGTTGGGAATTTTGACAGTTTGTTATGCCTTAGTGAAATATATTAAATTGAAAAGTACAGATTTAGCAAACATCTTCTGCTCAAAAAGCAAAAAGGCTATGAATCCAACTGTTACCAAACTATGAAAACTGTGAACTTCCATTAAAAAAACCCCTGAAAAATAAACTTTTTAAACATTTTGAATACTTTTAATATTGCCTGCTAGGACACAACTTCCTTAATGAAAAAGCCACTCCAGCACTAGGCGGAGAGTACTTTTATTTGTCAGGCATTTTGCAACTTGGGTTAAGAGACTGATTTCAGTCTCTTTCTCCATAATTTTGGATGTATCATTTCGAGGTGTCACAATTGATTGAATAAAATGTGATATCATGAATGGGAATGTTTTCATGGGATGATCAGTCATTTCAGACTGCTTTTCACTGCTACAGTACAAATCCTGGTTTTGGTGAAGGAATCGGAAATGTTTAGGTGGCTTAAACATGAGCAGTCTTTGGAACTCAATCAGTTACAAGTCAATAAAAAAATTTAGAGCCTAGCATTGGCAGGTTATACAAATTCTCTGATTGCTATATGCTCTCAGTTGATTCTTTTTTAATTTTGGAGGCTACCAACTACTTTTCTTTGAAGCTCTTTTTCAGCACATCAGAATCTCATCCACCACTGGTTGATTCAGCAAAGCTCACCCTTTTCCAGAACTAAGTGTGAAATCTGCTTTGTGATAAATATCTGACGGTGCAGGAGCGCTGGGCTTGCTCCCAAGCAAAATTCATTTATAATGCAGGAAAACACCTGCCTCTGTGTCATCACAAAAGCAGCTCCCTATTGTAAAGTACAATTCAGCCTCTCAGACAAGATTCAGATTCTCTTTTTCCCCACTCTGCAGGAGAAGAACAGATGTCCTTAGCAGCCGAAAGGAGCTTCCCCCCTCTTCATCTACCCAGCTTATATTTCCAAGTCATGAGACCTAAACTCTTCACAGTCAATTGGTGAGGGCTTATTGTTTCCATGACACCAGTCCCTTCCCACAGCCACTCAATGCTCAGGATAATTACTTTACATGGCACCTGCTGATGGGAGGTGACAGATTTACACTAGGATTGTATCCAGGATCTCCATACAGTCAGCCCAGCCACCACAATGGTGGGTGCCTCTGGATCTGCAGGACATCACACCAGTCATGGGACACTGTGTAGCAGCACAAAGTGCTGTGAAACAGCTCAAAGGCTTTTAAAGCTTTGGGCTTAAAATATGGCCAACTTTCTTGTTGATCTCCCCGAAATTTGGATGAAGAATGACAGACAGCTACAAAAAGCTTGAGGTTATTTACTCATAAATGTATTTGCTGTAAATGGTGAGTTCCTCTTTGTTCAGCATCAAAATTTAAGTGCAGTAAGGTAAAACAGAATAGAATAAAACAAAGCTTACCTGAAGAGGCTGAAGAATCAAAAGTACTTCTGTCCTTCCTATTTGTCTTGAAGGGCTGAATGTCCTTTTCCCTGTAAGTTCCAAAGCCTTCAAAGCTTCTTCTTTTATTCCCACTTGCATCGTTGTCCCGCTTCTCACTTGAGGAATTCATTTCACCAAACATGTCCAGGGACTCTGACCTTCCATTACTCTCAGTATTACCAGAGTATCTCTTTGTGCAAGAGTCAATGGGATCACTGCTTGAATCACTTTTATCTTTACTCTGTGACCACTGCTGGGCATCAGAAAGTGATAGCGTAGACAGCGTATCCACTTCAAAGTTACTCTTTGAGCCTTTGTGCCCAGTTTCACAATGCTGGTGCTTCTGCTTCTCCTTGTGCTTGCTCTTCTCGTTGAGCAAGGAGAGATCTTTGTCTGAGCTGCTCAGCCTTTCGTTGATGGTGTGGCTGGAGAAGCCAGTGGACTTGCTAGCAAAGAGACCGCTCAGATCTTCGTGTGTCCCCAGAATCCGCTCGTCCTTATGCTTGTGCTTATGTTTGTGTTTCCTTTTGTGAAGTCGGCCACTTGAAAGGCTTGTTCCTCCAACCTTTGGAGGAGTCAAAGAGGACTGCATGTCTCCAAGGCCCATTCCCACAGGGGTTTGTAGGTGCACTCCGTGTTTTGCTTTGTGTTTGGCAGTGGTGGACATCTTCATATGAGAGCTTGCATGGAATTGTGGTGGGGGCACGGTAGGTCTCATAAATGGGGAAGCCGCTCCGAGCGTGTGAGACAGGTACAAAGGAGCTGGATACTGACCGTAGTAACCAAGATTCATCATAGGCATTGAAGTGTAAGGCATTCCATAGGGTGCATAGTAACTCCCACTGGGAATAGGGTAACCGAACCCTTGTAAAAAAGGCACCTTTGTCATGGTGTCATTGGTTTTGGCAGGTCTACCACGCTTCTTCTTAGACTTCATATCAGAGGTCCTGCGAAGATAGAGCAATGGGTCATACTGGATATATGGCACAGGGTAGTAGTGATCAAAATTAATCCTGAAGATGCTGGGATATGGATTTTCATGATAAAATGTATAACTTCTATGGGAGATCCTGAACACTTGAAACTTATTGATGAGTTCCTCAAGGTCTGCCAGAAACTGGAGGTCGTCTCTGTTCTGCAGGCTTTTCCTTTTCCTCTTGTGCTTTGGCTTTTTAATACTCTCATGAGAGAGAAAGTTATCCACAATGAGATGCTTCTGCCGGTGACCATGCCTGTTCTTTGTGCTGGTGTCAGATGGGATAGCCTCTGGATTGTCCAGGGTGCAGAAATCAAAGGAGTATCTCCGGCGGGATTCTGAACTTTTCTCGGCTTGGTCAGAGGTGCTGTTGTTGTCTGTACCTATCCCACTGTCGCTCGGAATGGTTTCCTCGCTGTGAGACTCGCTCACTGGCGACAGCGTGACTTCTTTCAGAGAACCTATTTCACAGAGGTGAGAAGGTGAATTAGCCATTAGCCTGGGCGGAGACAGCTTCCAAGTTCCACCGTGCATTCCTTTCTGGGTTTTCGTAGGAAGAGCACTGATAGGTTGAAGATTTGGCATAGTTTTTAACTCTGAAAAATTTGTTTCAGTGCTTGCAGGGCTGAGGTTGCCATTAATCCCCACTAATTGTGTCGAAAGCGGATGAATAGCTGCTGGTGACGATGCCACAAGTGACTGCAGGTTGGAAGGCACTGCTGGGTTTTCTGGCTGGCTGGAAACAGGCCTTGAGTGCTTGATGGCTGTCTTAGGTTCTTCTGGCTGAGGCTGCAGCTCTGCCCTTGGCTTTCTGCCCCGTTTTTTACCAATGTAGATAGTCCCCCTCTTGCTGACATTTATCTGCTTCCCTAGTCTGGCATCAATGGTGGTTGGCCCAGCACTAGATGGTGGCTGGACTTTTGCTTTCAGAGCTATGCTGCTAGAGCAGGAGGACAAGATCTGATTGAGAATATTCTTCCTCTTGAGGGTTTTCATTTTGTTAATGGTCTTGATGGTTTTCTTATCCAAGACGCCAAGTTTCCCGACCTTTTTGTGAAATTTGAGTTCACTGATGGACTTGTCCTCCCCGGGGACCATCTGGGCAAACTTGGCCAGATTCCTTCTCCTCTTCCTTTTCTTTGTTCCTGGAAATTCACGATTGATTGGACTCACTGGGCTGGTGGAAGTCCCCTCATGAATGGTTTCAACAGTGAGCAAAGGCTGTTTCTTTGGTCGTCCTCTTTTTTTCTTGACAGGTGTGATCACAGTAAGACTGTCTGTGTTGGTATACAGAGGGCTGGACGGCGTGATGGGATAGGCTGAAGGAGGCTCCACCATCAGCTTCTCAGATGTCGTCAGGGAGGTCTCCCGAAGGATGGATTTAGGTTTGTTGCAGGTCCATCGACGCTTAGCCGCATGTTTGGGGTGCTGGACCTCAGATAATTTGCCAGCTGTGGAAAGGTTGGTGGGTAGGAGAGTGGATGTCACAGCTAGAGGTTTTCTGAGTCGGGCGGCACTGTTGGGGGACGCTTTGTCAGTGAACACACCACTGTCAATAGTTGCTAAGGGGGACTCATTTTCAATCACTTTCCCTGGCTTTGTGGCTCTAAGATCTTTTTTACTAGCCTCTGCTTGAGAGCTGGTCCTGTTTGCTATTTCACTGCTCAAAGCAAGCACAGAAGGCAGGCTTTTCTCCTGGATAGTTTTCTCTATGGATGATTTTATGGATTGCCTTTTTTTCCTTTTGTGGCCAGACGCATCTGTCGTTGGAGACTTTATTGGGATAGTAATTCGTACGTGATTGGTGTCACTTTCACAACTGCCAGCAGAAATGGGATTCTGCTTGGAGGGTGATGTATCCAACATGCTGTCCATCGAGTAAGACTCCTTTTTCCCTTCCATGCTGTCATGGGATTTGCCGTCAAATGCTTTCTGAGCGCTCTTTACCCACTCAATGTCTGTGGTTTGGATGGTTTGACTCATCAAGTCCTTTTTGCTGGACTTCTTCTTCGTACTTCCAGCGGGCTGATCGGGGGCCTCCAGCTGCACACCTCCCTCCTGGTCTCCAAGAGGCAAAAGCCCATTGCACTCGGAGGCACTGCTGGGCTGGGCGGCTGCGCTGATGCCGCTGGGTGATGGGACTGCGCTGCAAATGGCCAGCTCTTTGCTACTGACCGACAGCTGCCCCCACGTGCTGCTGCCGCAGGACTTCTTGGCTTGGGATTTGCTGTAGGAAACTCCTGGCTCCAGGGCGGAGACCTTGGTGGCACTAACTGCTTCTCTGCTGGGCTCTGTGTTGATGAAGCAGCTCTGAGAAGCGGGTCCAGCGTCGGAGCTCGCTGACCAGTCAATGTGGTGCTGGTTGCTACTTTTCTGCTGGTGCTTTGATTTTAAGGTGTCACTGGTGAAGTCTTGCTGGAGGCCCGGATCATAGTGCAGAGCAGAATGTTTTTGTGGCCTCTCGTAAACCTGGAAGGTAGCAGAAAATAAATAGGAAAAGAAATTAGTTCACCAGTCCATTCATAACCTCTGGTTCCAGTTCTTTATTTGTGCAGTGAATAACAACAATGCCTTTGTAAGGGTTAGGAACCTTTAAAAAGTCTTCCTATGCTTGAGCCAAATTTGCATTTAGATTTCATGAACAGTAAACAAGTTTTGTTTGGTTTCCCTACTCTAAAAACAGTGGAAATATTTCTATAAATGCAGAATTGCTAAGGGAACATATTCTATTGATTTTTAATTTAAAACACAAGTAAAATATTCCCTTTCAATGGATGAATGGTGCAACTCAACCTCCTGGTGAGAATGCCTTTTTCCTGAAAAATAATCACTCACAGATCTTGAGGCTGAACAGCAGCAATTAAACTCATTATTGTAAACAAGAAAACTGAAAAATTATCTTGGAAGTTGTAACAAACAAGAGGAAAACCCATGGGCCCACTTCCCTGTGAAGGCAGATTCTGCAAAGATTTGCTTGACTTTCCACATGGAAGTCATCCCCAAATACTTAGTGCTTAAAATCATATGCATAGCGTCAAGTGTGTGAGGCACACTTGGCAGGTTCAAGATTTGCATTACTCCCTTTCCATTTTAAAACTCTGCTATTTGCAATGTTAGTGAGAGATATTTTCAACATGATTTCTAATCTGACAGGAGCTCTTCAAGCCGCAGGGGTTACAGCAAGGGCAGAATTATGCTGAAGACACTTACAGAGCAATAGAAAGTCTACTGTTTTTCTCTTGGTGGGCCTCCAGCTAAAAAAAAATTCTTTTCTACAGCTGTAACTTTTTCCTTTTAAAGAAAAGAAACCCCTATCTATTTGGTTTTTTTCCTCTCTTTGACCTGTTTTTTTTATTTTCAAGCTTTTATTTTGTAAAGCTCTGGGTCAAACTGTACAACTGATTTTGTACACCTAGTACTGGAACAGTACACACGACTGACACTGTTCTGAATGTCAAATAAATGATGAGAGACTTAAAATAAAAGCATAGCCAAGGAAAGAACAGTTGAAAATAACTGCTATGTGTCTCATGTTCCTGCAAACACCCTGTTACAACTAAGTTTCTCTTAGTAGCCCACTAGATCTCCCTTTGGGATATTTGCAACAGGAATTTTGGGGCAAGGAGGTAAAAGAGCATAAGAGGGCTCTGAGTTGAGAAATGAGGTGTCCCTCGTTCTGAACAACTTCATAGGGTTTGAAAAGGACTAAACAACCCCAAGCTCATGGTGCATTATTTAGTGACCACTGAACATACAGGTTATTGACAAATTGATGCTGAACTATCTGTCATGCCCATATAAAAATGTACATGTGGCTTTCCTGGAATAGGCAATAACTATGAAGTTTTTCTGGTCCATTGTCTGAGCAGTACTCAGGGACTCTTAAATCCTGTGGATAGTTCAGCTGTTGTGCACATGGACCAGTCCTACTCAGGGAAAACAGAGATTTCCAGGAATTGTGGAGTGAGCGAAAGAAAGCATGCAGCTGCGGTGGAGCTGCAGATGTCGTGGGTGAGCGACACCCGGTTTCTTCAGCCTGAGAAGAGAGCTGAAAGCATAAACAGCCCTTAGGGAACGAAGCCTCCTCCTCCTCCTCTTCCTTGCAGTGGCCTCCCACGCATAAGCCCTGCAGCGTACAGCACACACAACCCAAACTGATGCCATCCTTTGGAAAAGGGGGCCCACCAGCGCCCACATCTTGGGATGAGGCCAGGAAGGGGAAACCAGCAGCACCAGCACTGGAGTTTTATAGATTGTTTTATTTCAATTGTTTTAAACTGATCACAAAGCTCCAGAGATCCATTTTGCCTGGGCTGTTTGGGGCTTCTCCTGCTGCCCAGACACCAGGCTGGTTGTCCAGTCAACTGGGCACAGGGAGGTGTGCGGGATGTGGCCATCCCCTGGTGAGGTCCAAGGGGACTGGAGATGGCTGCCCTCCACCCCAGGCTCACATAAAACTTCATCTTCCCAAGGTACCATGATTTATGATGTGGAGAAGCCCTGGAAATGCTGGGCTGAGGCCTCTCATGGGCCCCAGGACTCAGAGTGAGGCAGATCCAGGCTGTTTCTGAACAGATCCCAGCCTTTTGGCTGCAGCCAAAGCAGCTCTTTACATCCACGTTACTTCCCAAATGCTGGGCTGTGAAACTAAATGGCCTGGAAAATTTCATTTGGAAGAGGAAAATAGAAAAAAGATAAATATAAGAAAGAGGGTTACAGTAGTGAACAAAAACATCGCACACTGGCAACACCCTGGTCCTTCCACCTGCACCACACACAGGGAGATCTGCAGTCTAGAAGGAGCAATAATCTCTGATCCGTATTTTAAGGCAGTTAATAAGGGCTCAGAGCAGAGAGGCCAGCTGTAGATCAGTGATGAATGCTGATATATGGCTTGGCTCCTCCAGCCTCATTTCCCTGGCCTGCACATTATATAGCGATGATGCAACTCCCAACACATCCCCAGTGATAGCCCTGTCATTACTCCAGCAGCACAGGCCACCACCACATCGATCTTAAAATTCATGAGAAAGATATGCCTATGTCATCAAAGGTGCTAACTCTGGAGGCATTTAATCACACAGATAAGCGCTCCAATTTCAACAGGCCTTTCAAAAAATGACCAGTCTGCAGGATCAGGGGACTCCATTTCCTAAGTGGGATGTCAGAACTATATATCTGCACAAGCACATTACAGTCTGCTGGGTTTCCTCATGAAACTTCTCCAGTGTAACATTTACTATTGGCCCTACCTTGCCAGACACATCCATATCACCCAAAAATAATTCTTCTGCAGCACACCAGCTACAGATCATTTGGCTGCAGCAGGTTGGGTTTCACTGGCTGCAATGGATATGTGGGGACTGTGTACCCAAAAGCACTACTAAATCAGTTGAAAGTAATGCAGCCAAGTGTATTTTATTCCCCATGTATCCATCTGGGTTGCAGTCTGATCCCTTTGATCCAAATGTTTAGGCTTCAATTTTCCTTGCTGGGTGAGCACCATCCCAAGAAACCAACAAGACCCAGCTCAGCTAAGTCAAGACTCTGCTGAGCTCACAGAGGATGCCAGAGCTCTCAGGATGGTGAGGACAACCAGGAATCCTCAGACTCATGTATCTTGACACCTTTCACACAAATTCATTACTTTATTAGTCAGTAACTGTGCAATATATTCCAGCTGCATAGGTCTTGGCAAGGGGCAGTTCCCACGGCAGCCAGCTGAGACCAACATCAAGAATAGTGGACTTTTTCATGAAAACAGAAGGATTTATCTTCATTTACTTTTTGGTTTATGAGGCCCTAAAAATGTTTCAAACTTCAGTGCCCGCCTCTGCTTGTAGTTTGTGTTTTCATTAAATGGGATTTTCTTCCACAGCCAGCTATTCTGAACTGAGAGTCTGCTCCTTCTTCTATTGTGGAAGTAGAAGAGTAAATTAACCCATGTAATTTTACTACAACTCACCATACTTGGTCCATATTTCCCTTGATATTCCGTTTATTGGATGCGTTTAGTAGGTTAATAATCCCATCTTTCTTTCAAAGAAAATAAAATACCCATAAGGAAGCTCATAGATTTTGCAACTGCAAAGGAGTTTGAGCAATGTGATCCAACACACGTCAAACCTTAGACCGTAAAAATAAAATGTGAATCAGCTTATTAGTAGTATACAATTTGAATGGCAAACTCATGAGTTTCAGTCTTCAGCTTCGGCAGCGGTGGGTAGACCCATGAGCAGGGTACGTGCCATAGACTGGTGACTGGTGATCCCTGCTCAGAGGCAGAAATAGGTTTTAGGCTATGTGCTTATACCTGCTTGCCTGTTTTCTGCACCTGCAGAGGTGATTGCTCCCCATAACATTTTTATTCTGGCATGCAGCCCTTGCAACTGAGCAGATGAGGCTGTACCAGTCCCACGAGGAACAGCACCCTACTCTGCAAGCAGTATCTAGCAGCAGAATCCAACCCTCAGGGACTCTTTTAATTTAACTACTGGATGCTTCAGTCTGCCTCCCTGTTCCCTTGACTGAGCTTCCTTCTAAATCCACATGCTGCTTCCTGTTCAAAAGCAAAAAGTGGGAGGAGACGACAGCAACAAAATCAAGGGTCTAGTAAAATACAGATAATAATTACTAAAAAAATCTGACTAAAAAAGAACAAAACTTAAAAAACCCTCCAAAATTATGATAAAACATACAGTTACAGAAACCCAATACCTGAAAAAAAAATGTGAGTGCTTAAAAGAATGGCCCTTCCTTGCTCCAAACGCACCTTTTCGAGGAGGTAACACACATAAAGCTTGTCAAGAATCTGGCTTGCAAATCAAAGTTAATACTACAACGCCCCCTCTTTAAATCATTTGCAGATCCATCTGTGTAATGGCTCCTCAAGTGTAAGTCCCTATTAAGAGGCTTTATCTGGAGAGATAAGCAGCTGGTTCCCATGTCACTAATTGCTGTCTGCTGTGATTTTAAAACATCTGCACCATTGTGCTCTTCATTTTCATATTCTAATCACCCTGAAACTTGAAAAAGGTACATCATTGATTGTTTCTGTGGGTTAATTAGTACACAGTCTCCTTGTAGAGACAATTTAAAGGCAGTCAGAACCTCAATCAGCAAGTTTGTTTTAAAAATTAATAACATCGGGAGCGTCTGTGGGGATTGGCATCCACAGCGACACACCAGTGTGCTCTGGGGACATACCATCCTTTGTTATCTTCTTCATAGGCTGGAAACAAAAATAAAGAAAGAAAAAAAAAGAAAAAGAAAGAGGAAGAGAAAAAGAAAAAGAAGAATGGCTTTCCTAAACACATAATTCTAAACACTTAGAATCAGGGTATTGGGAAGTGCTTGCTTTTATCTCAGGGACACCCCTGCCCCTCTAGCAAGAACAAATCTCATCACAAAGCCATGTAATACCTCTGTGTGGTCTAGGAACTTGTAAACCATTTTTGGAAGCAATTTTGCCGTCTAGGATCTGGCATCCCATTGGAAATACGTGGAGTGAAGCTGTGATGTATGTGGGCATTTGCTCTGCTTGTCACCCGAGCTGGCAAGATGCTGGATCCCCAGGTGTTGTCTTCCAGACAAGCAGAGGAGGATTTTAGCTCAGGCACAGCACTCTGCTGTGGCAGAGATGTTGCATGCAAAGTGGACCTTCCTTGTACCCAGCCAGCTCAGAGGAAAAGCAGGCCTGAACTCACACTGGTTTAACTCAGTCTTATACTTGAAAATACTTCAGACAATCCTGATAACAGAACTCTGGTGTCCAGCAAAAGGTCAGCCTGAGATTTTCCAGGCTGAATGAATAAATCTGCAGGCACTGAGTGAAAAGGCAATGGGCACCTGCATTCTGAAAAATCAGACTCTGTTCTTGTCCTGAGCTGCTAAAAACTGGAGAATCTCCAAGTTATTTGTTCCTCTTGAAAAAGCTTTATCTTCAGTTTCTGTTTCCTAGACATGCATGAACACATGTTACTTGAGAAAAAAAAACAACAACCCTTTGAGAGAAAGAAAAAAATGAGATTTCTAGCTTCAACACATGAATAAATAATCCTGGCTCAGCTCATACTTTTGCTCAAAATTGAGCATTTCCCCTTGTGTCCCAATGGGACAGCTGTAAACTGCTCACTTGCAAGCTCTCATCAGAGCTACAGGTTGGAGATATTTCATGTCTCTTGGTGAGTGCACTGAGCTTTCCCAGGGTAGAATTGCTCTGTAAATAAAAGATGCCAAGTGGAGGAGAGAAGAGGTTCAGGCGAATATAACTTTATCCTGATGACTTACAGGTTAAGCAGCCATTGACATGAGGTGTGAGATGCCCGTGATCAAGTCAAGCCAGTTCATAATTGCAACTGTCTGAAATGGTCTTAGGAATGTCTTCAGGTTCTCACCAAGAGGGAGGGATACAAACCAGCAAATGACACTTGCTGAAAGTATAAACAGTGGTGTCTTCTGAGGAACTTCACTGAATCTAATTCAGAACTGATGTAGGGGCTTTAATTAAAAGTAAAATACCAACAGAAAACACATCAGCAACACTCACACAAAAATCATTGCTATCATCATTCCAAAAGAGGGAGTTTTTCAGAGAATTGTGGCAAATTTACTACGCCCAGAGTTTACTCCTTCCACAGCTCCCGGGGTCTCAAATAGCACAAAGTCCAAACAAGTAACACACGCACAGGAGTGTGGATCACAGAATCACAGAATGATTCAGGTTAGAAAAGACCTTAAAGATAATCTGGTTCCAACCCCTGATCAGTCACCTGATGTATAAAGAGAGGCAGGACTTAACACGAAAAAGCCCTTGAGAGCAAGACACAGCAGAGGGTGGGAGTGGGTTAATTAAAAGCCAAACAACACCTCTTTGTGTCCATTCAGGAAACAAAAACATCCAAGACTGTGGTGTGTTTTTGTGATTGTGTCAATACAGAGAAAGTGAAGTTCAGGCTTTTGCATCATGATTGTTTTGAGAATCCCTTGTCTAAAGCACTTATCCTGAAGCAAAAGATTCAGCAGAGATTACTGAATGGTCCAAAGATGCTCACGTGGTTGTGAATTGTAATTTTTCATGCATTCTTGGTAAAGTGTCGTGATTTTCTAAACAATTCAGAAATTCCAAAGTTATTTCAAATCCATTTTGCTACCAGCTTTAAACTGAATGATTTGCACATTGTTTCAATCTTCTGTTGTTTTTCAGACACTTCTATTTTCCACATACAGGGATTGAGGACTTTAGTCAAATTGCAACAACACGTTGAATTTATAAAGGTAGGATTTGGCACTGCAGGCTGACCTGCTCCTTACTGGTGGAATAGACCCATCACTGCAGATATATTTTCTTTATCAAATGTTTAAACAACCCAGTTCTTTTCAGAGCTTTGCATTGAGCACCGAGTCTGGGAAAACTCTAAACAATGGGATTTCTCTGTCATCTCCAGCAAAGAACCCATCATCACCGACATAACTATGCAGTTTAAATATCGTGTTTAACCATAACACACTTTGCTGCTTTGGTTTAGGCAGCCGGGAGAGAACAACGGGGCACCAGTTAAGGTGGACTACAATGGGACTCATACAATTTTGCCCATTCAACTGCTGAGATAGCCCTGGTTTGGCCCTTGTTTGGCCTCGAACCAGTGCAAGGATTTCTAAGTGAACATTTCAGACATGACATCCACAAAGCCAGAAGTTGCAGAGCAAGGTGCCTTTGCTAAGCTGAGTGCTTTCATTTGTTCAAAAGCCTTGCTAATGAACTTAACTGCAGCAGTGATATTAAGGCTTTATTATTCATATTTAAAACATATTTCCATCCCTTCAGAAGTGGTATCGTTCTGTGGAGCTCAGCCTGCTCTCCCCAGTGTGTAACTACAACATTGCTTGTCCAGGTTTCCAGCTCATCTTTCTCTGTCACTGTGCTCTGTAATTTCAAGTGGTAGAGGGCAATGTTTATCTGTACAGTGGCTTGGGCAAAATCAAACAGCAGAAGCACCCCAAGACAGACTGGGACCTGCAGAAATGGGAGCAGTAAAGGGGTATGAATATCAGAAAGGCTTGTGGTGTTAATCTGGATGTTAATCCCAGAGCCACAGAATCACAGAAAAAGCTGAGTTGGAAGGGACCCACAAGGACCATCGAGTCCAACTCCTGGCCCTGCACAGCACCATCTCCAAGAGTCACACCCTGTGCCTGAGAGCGTTGTCCAAGCACTTCTTGAGCTCTGTCAGGTTTGGTGCTGTGACCACTGCCCTGGGCAGCCTGTTCCAGTGCCCAGCCACTCTCTGGGTGAAGAACCTTTTCCTGATATCCAAGCTAAACCTCCTCTGACACCATGTCATGCTATTCCTGTGTGTCCTGTCACTGGTCACCAGATAGAAGAGATCAGTACCTGCCCTTCTGCTTCCCTTCACGAGAAATTTGTTAACTGCAATGAGGTCTGACCTCAGTCTCCTCCAGCTGAACAGACCCAAGTGACCTGAGCTGATCCTCATACAGCTTCCCCTCAAGGCCCTTCACAATCTTCATTGCCCTCAGCATGTCTGAGATTGCTAAATTGGAAATAAGGGTGGGAGCTGCTGTGCACTTTAAGTTTCTGCTATAATTTTTAAAAGCCTGCAGTGCTTGATTTGCATTGAAAGGTTTCTTTTATCCTTCATTTAATATAGGAATTGCAGCATTACCTTGAATACTTTCTTTTCCTTCCAAGGGATTGGAGAAATATAAATGGCTTTTCCATCGAGGCCAGTGATTCTTTCCACTAGAGTTAAATAATTTGATTATAAATTGAGTCCTTAAATGTCAAGGAGATGCTGAATTCACCTGAAAACAGGCATTTAGGGAAGCTCATAAAAGCTGTGAGCTGCAGTCCGTTAGCTCATCATTCTTTTAGCATGCACTTCATTTAGCAGTTACTGACCGCCAGATTAATTCTTTCAAAGCATCCTGATTGCAGCTAAGGTCTAGCATGAAGTATTACATGGGCAACAGCATTAGCAAAAAGCCCAGAAATATGCCAGAACATCTATCAGGCACGGCTGGGTTATAAACCTTATGAAAATTTTCTGGACAGGTCAAATATACAATGTCCTCCAACTTCCCTGAATTAAGATCTGAGTCCTATTCCATTAATTCAATGAAAGCATCACTTGTGCCTTCAGCACATTCACCATGAAAAGATGAACTCCAGTGATCCACAGCAAAACATGGGAGGTTGGTTCCCTTTGCAAAGCCTTCCTAGAGGGGCATACATGTTGAATTTCTGGCTCCACTGGGTACACACTGAGAAGTCACTGCACTTTGTGCAGAGCCAGTGGATGCTGTGGGGTGTGCCATCCAGAGATGGGATGTGGTCTGGACTCTCCCAAAGACCTGGTCTTGCATCACACTGCAACGTGGGATTCTTCTTTGTTTTCACCAGTAAATTAGTGCCCTTCTGACAGAAGGAGCACTCTCATCTCCCCTTGCACCGCGTGCAGTCCTTACAAGAGTCCAAGCAGGCATCCAGTGGAGCCTGTCCCATTTGCAAAAGGCTACAGGGTGAGTGGGGATTCAGAATATTTATGCTCCAATTTCCCCCTTAGGTGTGCCTATTTTTCACCACTGTTATCAAACAAAAAGTTATCCTTCTTCCCTTTTCCCTAGAATCAGTAGCAGCCCCAGGAAGTTATAACTGGGGAAATTTCCTTGTACTCCTGCCTTTGAAGAGGCCAAAGCATGGCAGACATCTCTGTTTCTGGACTAGAGCTGATGCCTCTGAGACACCGGTGCAGAGGATCTTAGTCTTCAATCAGGCGATTTTAAATTCCTAGGATCATTAAGGAATGGTGGAAGACACGTTTGAAGGATGCCCAGCACTGCACGGGGACTCCTGGGGCATGGACATGTGCTCTCAGAATGATAATGCTCAGCTGCAAGTCCTCTCCCCAGATCATAGAAGGGGTGATTTTAGGCAGCAGCAAAATCACAATCTGACCTGGCTAAATCTGGCTGTTTTCCTATAAGAACCAATTTTACCATGCCCTGGATTTGGCTCCCTGCAGGTAACTCCTCCACACAGATGTTTTTGCAGGTTCCTCACCACACCCATAGGCAAGTCTTTCCCAGTGGGGGAAATTCAACAGGCTAGCAATAATGCATTGGAGCAACAAAAACAAAAAAATAGTGACATAAAATATCTGGTGGTGCTAGGGGATGATGAGTGACACCGCATTTTTGGGACATTGCTGTGATTTTTCTGAATCACATCTATCTCTGCTTTGATGCTCATCTCTCATCTTTTCTTCCTCCCCTCCCTCCCCAGCTATGACAAAATTACCTTTGCTAATAAACCTCCAGCTCGAATAGCAGGTTTTATTTAGTGAGCTATAAAAACAGTCATTTCTCAGATCATAAAAAGGGCTCAACCGGACTGCATCATTTTGCTGAAGTGAGTTTTCTGGTGGAATGATTCTCTCTTCTAAATGCTACAGTCCCCCACTACCAGTATTTATGTACCAAAATAAAATGCAATTTTCTGTATTTTATTAAGTGTGAATCTCTAGTGGAAATCCATTTGGGAGCTGATCCCAAGATTTAATTGTCTTTTGATTTTATGCTTTCAAGACATTCTCAACAGTTTCCACAACATCACCAGGCTAACTACAGTTTTATTAAGGTACAGCAGCATTACTTTAAGGCCCTGACCAAGTTTAGCTTTGTCTTCCACACACATAAATCTACAGCAACACAGATGAGAAAAAGAAAGAGCAGGAAGCAGTGGTCTAGAAAAGAAGATTGCAAAACATCCCAAGCACAGCTTAGTGCTTAAATGACCTCCCAGACTTCTCTAGCTTCTCACCTAACAAATTAAAATGGAGTCCTGAGTCTTATACCCATGAGACTGAATATGTAGGTAAAAGCATTTTAATATAAATTCAGGCCTGGGATTAGCATCCAGAACAGAATTGGCATCAGGAGAGCAGCTAGGTCAGAATGGGCCTATCCTGCACTGAGAATGTGCTCTGGAGAAAACCTTACACTCCTGAACTTGTGCAGAAATCCAGTGACTTATATGTACACATTCCCTTTGGGATGGGAGTCATTGAGACCAGATAGAACCATGGAGAGGTTCCACGAGCACTTCAGAGCATTGCCCTTTTAATTGCCTTTGTTCTAGCAGCTCACCTAAGTACATTTCTCTGCTCTAACACGTCAACAAAGCAAAACCATCCTTAGCCCTGCTATTGCTTCTTCTTAAGCTAGGCCTATAAAAACACTGACGCTATAGAAACAGTCCCCCATCCAAACAGCTTGGCAAATGGGGTAAATCACAAGCAGCAGGACACATTTTAGATATCAAAGTGCATTTGCCCTTTGCTAAGGGAGGAAGACTATGACTCTTTCTTTTCACAATGTACTTATTTTGAAGGATTGGCTCTGGAAGAGTTGGCAGAAGATAAGTGTTTCCAAGGGGAGGGTTGAGGGGAGAGAGGGAGATTGGCTAAAGCACATGTGAGCCTGGTGTTATAAGCATCTGAGATACACATCAAAGGGAAGAAAAATACATGGGGACCAGAGCGCTACAGAAGGTCCTTAGTTTAGCAGACACACAAGGTTTGAAGCTGAAGCTAGCAAAACCAACATGAGAAACATGGCTCACATTTTTAAGAGGGTGTATAAATAATCATGAGAACACCTTATCACATCAAGCAATGGGTTCTCTAGAACTGGAAGTTTCTTTTAAAACAAGGTTGGGTGTTTTTCTGATATGCCTTAGTACAAGACAGCTATTGGACTTGTAACAGGAATACATTTAGGCAAATCCCCTGGTATGAGTCATGCAGGAGGTTTGACTAAGTGGTTCTTTCTAGCCTTAAAAATCTGTGACTGTATAACCTCTCTAAATCCTCCAGAGCTTTGTCCAACCTGGTGTTAAGCAATTCCAGCAAAGTGTCTTCGGCCCCTTCTTCTGGGAGTCTGTATCCCAGCGCAATAAATCTCACTGTTCAGAGCCTCTTCTCTGTTCCCCTGGAATCATTTCCATCCCTAGACATACCTCAGTTCTGGATTGGTCCCAACAATTCCTCCTCATCCTTGGACCAAAAAGAATATTTCACATTTTTAAACAATTCATTTTGCCTGCCATATCCCCTGCTGCTGTAAAACAGTGTGTCCCACGGGTAAAACAGGGTTGATTTACTAGGAAGGGCCTTTCTGTCTTGGCAAACACGGTGAGATGTGGTTCCCTCTGGAATGAAGATGGGCAGTGTTGTACCACACGTGGTCCTGCAGCCGTGAGTGATGCCAAAATCCACCAGTTCAACACATTCAGGCTACCAACACGGCACAGGGAAAGTTACTCTGATTTCTGCTGCCATTCCTCTAACCTGGCTGAACATGGATTTTTGAGAGGCAAATATAAGTGAAATATTCCTCCAGACTGACTCTGGCCTCAACAGGTAGCTGAGATTTGGCCCTGAGCTTTAAAAAGAGGCACTAAGTATCACCTAATCTGGATCTAAGCCTCACAGATGTCTGTAAAACACCACAAAATCAAAACATCCTGGATCTGAAGACATGAAGAACCCTGGAGCCAGTTTTAGGCATTGGCTGCTTTTTTCCTTTCCTTTTTTTTTTTTTCTTTTGCCCCCAGTTTTAAATATAGAAGAACATATTGATTTTGTCTTTTCTGGTTTAAATTTCTCTGCTGTTCTGTATGCTGCATCACAGTCTCAAAACATGAGCCCAAATGCAAAGCTCTGAACAGTTGGAGACCTCTGCCTCAATCCAAATGTCACAGTTGGTGTTCTGAAGGGCGTTTGGGGGGTTTTTTGGGGTACGGGGGGAGAAAAAAGAGCAACAGCTAAATTTCAAACCATTGTAAAAAAAGGGGTGCATATGTTGAAGTCACTGATGCAAAAACTATTCAGTAACTGCTTTAAACATCCTTTAAAAAAAAAATCTATTTCATTCAAAGTGTTTAGATAATACTCAGTAGTTACTATCTTTTTTCCTGTGTGTTTTTCCACCCTTTGTTTTGTTTTTCACTAGACAATACACACAGTTCTGCATTATCAAACCCTTTCAGGATTCGTCTCAAGGATACACAGGCATCTACTTTCTGCTACCAGACACAACAACCTTGTGAAATCAGGGCAGATTCATCACCCATCCTGCACACGACCTTATCAGCAGTTGCTATGGATGGCCCCTGTGGAATACTATGGAAAGGGCAAAGCTGGGAAATGTGCACTTTAAAGTGCCAGGGAATTTAGTTCAGTGTGCAGCACTTGTAATTTCTGCTGCTGCAGACTGCTCAGCTTGCTATGGATATCTAAGAATTTGCTTTTTTCCCTGAGTAGAGGTAATGAGATTTATTGCAGTAAAATTTTTTGGCCTCTTTTTTTTTTCTGGAATAGGTAAGACATATTTGAGGGTACCAGATTTCTGCATGTATAATATCTCCAGAGATGAAGAGATAAGAGAAATAACGCTTCCTGACACTGCTTTCCCACATGTAGCATATTTTGCATTTACTCTTACTGACAAAGGGAATATCTAAAGAGAAGACAGTGGTGTGCTAGATTTTGGTACAAGAAAGCCTGAGGCAAGAGGTATGGCAAAAAAAATGATGAACAGGTAGATGGACTTCAGCAGCAAATATTAAGGATTAAGTTTTTAGTTTCCTCATCCTCTATGTTCCCATCTGATGGCATCTACTACTAAATATGTTTCTTTCGATTGGTTTGCATGCCATTCTCTATCAAGAACTATGGATCCATGTTTTGTAAAAATACTACTTCAGTGAATAAAATCAGTGTACTTGTGTGTTCTTGTGGGGTAGGGGCCCACAAACCAATGAGTAAACAAGGAACAAACATTTATTACGTCTGTGTATAATTCACAAAAAGCAAAAATACCTTGTTAATACCTAAAGCTTATCTTAACTAAATCTCAGCATTTACTGAAAGCAGTAGTAGTCATTCTGCACACTACAGATGGAAATACTAAGGCTCAGTGATTTGCCCAAGGTATTTCATATTCCTTGACCAGTGCGAAAAGGAGAATTCAGTTTTCCTCACACTCATATTTGCTGGTGACCATGAAGATTCCCATGACCAAGGTCACAAGTTCACGTTTCTAAGGCATTTTACAATCTACACGGACATGACTTCGAATAAATTAATGTCTAGCTGAAGTGGAAACAAACTGAGACTTTGCTGTAGGAGTCTGAAGACGGCATGTAAAGCTTCTATTACAGACACAGCTGGAATCCCTGTTTGCCAAGGAGGACTAACATGGATCTGTGTTTCAGCACAGCAGCACTTTTTCACAGCCTGTCAGCTGGGACTTGAGGAAGTCTCATACATACAGGACTATGATTTCTGTGCTGAAAACCCATGAGAGTGTCCTTTTTTAAGGCTTTTATCTTTGTGGAGATACAAAAATGGATCATCCAAGCACCTGGTGTCGCAGCACACCTGACATGCTCTACCTGCCCCGGTGTGTGCATGTTTGTGTGTGTGTGTTGGTGGGCTTTTAATTTTACAGAGGGGTTTTTAGTCTCACAGAATGAGACCTGGGGAAGATCTCCAGCCACTCACCCTTCAGGTAAATACACCAGGAAAAGCTATCAGGTCTATCCTCTTCTCACAAAGCAGAAGATACTGTGGCAGCCAAGAAGTGACCTTGTGGTTCTGCTGCTCAAATTCCCAGCAACTTAAACTAGAACATGGGCAATATAATTACATTTCCTTCCCTTGCAGACTTGTTGTGCTTCTCCTATCTGAAAAGGAGGGGACGCTTCAGACAGAGGCTTCACTCAGCAGGGCTGTCTGCTGCTCACCAGGGCTTTGCTTTGAGCAAGATAGAGGAAAGGCTGTGATTAAGGTAAAGACTTCATGCTTTCACCTCCTGCCCTCCAGAAACAGAGCTCTTAGTCAGGAACCACAGAAAGTGAATCCTAGACTTGGGGGTAAAATAAGAATTCACGTCAGGATTCAAATCCAAGTTTCCTCCAGATGACTGTTGTTTGTTACCAAGGCTGTAACTTGGAGCGACCTGATCAGGTGTGGATCAACACTTGGCTGTGACCAGGTTTGAAATGGCACTCGTCAAAATGTTGCAGAAATTGGCCCTGCAGCCCCATCTGTAGAAAAGCCTGTTGCAGCTCATCAGTTGGAGCAGGGAATTGTCAGACCGTGGCTCTGGCCACCAAACTGACCAACAGCTGGTTTAGGAGCCCCTCTATAGCCCATGAGGCCTCCAAAGAGGACATCAGGCATGCTAACTGACTCTGCTGCCTATATAGGGCACCTATAGCTAATTCAGGCACCCAAACTAAGCACCTAAAGGGAGGCAGGATGCATCTAGCCTAATTTAACTCAGTGTCTTTTACCTGCTTTCCTGTTGCTCCATATCAGTCTCGAATGGGCTGAACTGTGTCTTTAAAAAAGTCATTAGGAAGCATTTCCTGATCAATAAAATGTACAGAGGTCCAACTTGTTTATGACAAAGGTCTGAAGTTTTCCAACTTTTTTTTTTTTTGGCATAGAAATCCTTGAATTTCTGTGAAAACACATTTCAATTAAAATTGTGATTTATTGTGGGACTGTCTAACGTCATCCCTCCTGGCTGAAGCAGAGAATTTTTTGTTCCTCACCATCAAGTTATAACATCACAAAATCTTAATTTGAATTAGTTTTGAATCTAAAACTTCCTTTTTTTTTTTTTTTTGTGAGACAAATCATGGAAGAGCAGAGAGAATCTTGGATACACCTCAGCGTTATGCCTTTTCTTCACTGCTACTAGACAAGTAAGTATTTTGAAAAGTAATCTAAAGAACAGAGTTATGCACACAATTGAATTTAAACCCAGTCTTTTTTAATAAGATAACAGATGTTCACATTTCATTGTTCTCCCTCTGAAAATGCCACATTATACAAACGGGCATTTGAAAACAGAGCAAATCTGTTACCAGGACTCAATCTGGTCATGCTGTTCAGATGACCACACCTCTCTCTTCTCGTTCAAGCCTTTATTCAGTGTTTTGAGGTTTACCCATCAGTTAAATCTCGAGTTATGGATATGCTGTTAACCACAGGGTAGGACAGCTGACCACAGGAAGAATACAACTGATAAAGTTTCCTTCTGCCCACAGAGCAGCACCATCACCTCCCTCTGCCCCTGGGCACCCTTTGCTTCTGTAGTAGGTTGTTTCCCACAAGAGCATCTCTGTCCTGTTTGTGGTGCTTCCAGAGAGACCTCATCCCATCACCACACCTTTAATGAGCAGTGCATTACTCAGTGCTCCAAGCCAAGTGTAGATGAGGACTGTGAGATTGAAAAGGCTTTCCTCTGCTGAGATTAAATGTGGTTTGAGGTAGTTTCTGCTGTAGATGTGTTTTTGGCTCTTGGTCACTGTTCCCTGGGTTCGTGGGCTCAGCAGAGGGGGAAAAAATCCTGTCATTTGTAAAAAGTGCTGGGGAGAAAGCAGTGCCTGGTGTCAGACACCAAAGCGGGGCATGGGGAGCAGGAGTCTCCTCACACATGTGGTCAGTGGATTTCGACAACATTGACGCTGAACTAACATGCCCTCTTCTTTCTTTCAATCACCAATTTATCCTTGTCACTCCTTGCTATTTTACCTGGAAACCTGCTCAGGACTGTGGTGGTAAGCATGGCCTAACTGATCTAGGATTTTGGAGATCTCTGCTGTGTTCTTGTATTTGCCTCTCACTTCAGTATTCCCTGGTCTTTGATACGTGCAGGGACAGTCTTCTGCACTGTGATTATTGGGCAATACTGAACCACAAATTTGGCATAGGCTTCTACGAGGATTATATAAATCACGATTTTAGAAAAGAAGATGTTTCAGAGGGTGCTTTCCAATTGTAGAAGAGGCCCTGTTGAAGTGAGGATGTCTGCACAATTTCCTCAAAGGAAAACAAACTGGAAAACATTAAAAGAACAAAACTTTGGATGAAAGTCACTAATTTTTGACTGCCTTAGATCAACACTTCCTCTGAAGACCCTGTCTAATCACAAAAGAGAAAAAAAAAAATAACACCTTTCCAATAAAATAAGGGGAGCAAGTCACCTAGTTTTAAGTTCCGGTGATCTGATTTCTCTTCCTTTTAGGGCAGCAACCTCAGGACCCAGAGGAGAAATCTTTCCCCCACTGTCAGGTTAGGTCAGCAGGTAGACAAGATGCAGAGTTCACCTGAAGCTGGTGCTATGCCAGCTTGCTTGTTGGGCAAGCAGCAAGAGCTAATGCAACAGTGCCTTTTTGTTAGTGAGCTGAAGGGAAGAGCTGGAATTTTTCCCTTCCAACTGAGTTATTCTAATAGGAAAGAAGTAAAGTGTGGCCCTTTCAGGAGAGCAAGGCTTAATGCAGGTGTTAGCTAGGGAGCCTCCAAGGCATCAGAGCAGCACAAATCCTTTCCGAAGCACAGCAGAAGGGTCATAGGTGCCTGTTTAAATTTTCTGCCCACGCTGCAGTAACAGGCACAGCAAACAAACCCAGGCTGCTTTCTAACAATCCTGTCTCGGGACCAGCAGTTTGGGGAATATAGCAGCAGAGCCTCGGTGTAACTCAAACGAAAACATGAAGGTTACTAGGGATACAAGGAGGCTCATGGAGCAATTAAATACCCAACAGACACAGCTCCCACACACGCAGCCCTCGTTTACCCAAAACCCTGACAGTTGTTTACTGAGAAGTAGGTGTTGACGGTTCACTTGTCTTGGATGGATTTGTCCCGGAATAAACACCAGTGCTTTCAAAGCGCCTGATGCCGCTTTCTTGTAAAAGAAGAAGTTTAGAAAAAGAAAAAAACAAAAAAACCCCACACCTTAACTTCTCCCCCCAGACGCTATATACAGAATGGGTATCATTACTGCTGTGTGCTGTGCAGAGGGGACTCCATGTATGGAAAAGATTGAGCTACGGGAGTGTTTTGGAAAATGAAGAGTTATTTCGCAACAGGCCGTGACATCTCCCTTGGAGAAAACTTGCCCAGATTCTGCAGATTGCTTTGCAGATGGAAAAGGGACAATGTCTGATTACGATATTCTCTCAGATAAAGTCAGTTTTGACCTGATCTAGAAATTTTCCCTCCCCAGGAGGCCAGCACTGAATACTGAAGGCATCCATCCTTCTTTAAACTAATCTTTATTTTCAAGTGCAGGTGCAATCAGTAACATCAGTAATATCTCCATTGTAAAACAGAGCCCATTGAATGCCTAAAGGCTGAGCAAAATTCTCCTTCTCAGTCCCAGATCTGTGCCATCAACAGCTGAGGAGATGGCTGACTCTTCACAACACAAATAGGAGAAAAGGGATGAAATGAAAGGAAGTTCACACTTAATATTAGAACCTGCTGACAGCAAGATGTATTAAGTTATTGGGCAGCCCACAAATGCAACAGGAAACCCACTTTTTGAACAGTTAGGACTAGAAAAATTAATAGAGATTGGAGAAAATGCTACAGGGAGCAGTTGTGCATTGATAGGAAGAGAGACATAAAGGTTATCTATCTATATCTTTCCCATTCTTCCCTCCCATGTTTCAGCGGTAGTCTCAGAGAATTTTATTTTAATCCCATTGCAGAATTTTATTGCATGTAGTCGAAGCAAGGGTACTCTGACACAGGTTTGAGAAATCTGTCATGGTCAGAAGAGGCAAAACAAAGGATGCTGAGCAAGAGTGATCTGCAGTAACTATACTGAGCTGCTGGACTTGCACTTCAGTCTGTGTATGAGTTCATATTTACAAAGTCTCAAGCAGAAGTAAGCACTTTCTTAGGATCCCAGCCCTGAATTTCCTTGCATTAGAAATATAGGCACATTACTCCAGGATATTATCTATGTTTGCATTATCAAAGCCTGAGGCAAGAGTCAAAGAAACAAAAAATCACAGAATCACAGAAGTGTTTTGGGATGGAATAGATCTTAAATCTCATGCTGTTCCAACTCCCTGCCACGGGCAGGGACACCTTCCACTAGACCAGGTTGCTCCAAGCCCCATCCAACCTGGACTTGGACACATCCTGGGATGGGGCATCTGTGTAATTCTTCTCTCCTTACTCTTTTCCTTGATGTTTAAAACCACTCCTAACCATACATAATTTTTGAGAGACCTGCACTAGCAAATCTGCCTGAAAACACTTCTTTTGAAGGTATAATTAAAAGCTATCACATGGTAAAATTTAATTTTGGAGTCTGAAACCATTTTGAAGGGATGTTGCTGGGTTTGCCACACTGCCTGGCTCACCAGTCAAAGCAATCAAGCAAATAACCCATCTCACACACATGCTTAAACAGTTCTTACACACTTGCTGTGTGCATTCTCCGCGGGACCTTTAGATGTTGTTTTGTACACAGTGCAGCGTGAGGTTTCAGTGGTGTGAAATAAAAAGGTTAGTGCCACGGCAAAAGTTCCAAACACAGAGCATACAGCTGAAGATGCATCAATTATTAAACAGTGAGCATTTAAAACATGAACCATTGAAACAGTCTTAGTGGAGGAAAAAACAAACAAAACAAAACAAAACCAAAACTGGAGGATGTAAGTTAATCTTTCATAAGGCAAGCCTTCAGATGGTTGCTTCTTCATGGGCACTTCACAGTGCTCTGTTTCCTTTTCAACCCATCATTCACACAAAAAAGCGTTTTGACAATCCCACTAGGATGTTCATCCTCTGTGTTCAGAGGGAGATTTATAAAGATCACAAGGCAGGATTGTGAATATAATGATCCCAGGGATTAGCCTTTCTTCCAACTATGGTAGAGCAGTCCTCTGGATCTATCTGAAATCAGAGAAGGCACTCTTGACTGTGAGCCAGCGTGCGGCTTTCTTCTCACAGCCGTTGTCCCCTCCCCACCTACTCTCATGTGCTGACAACACGTTAAATGCTTAAAAGTTTAAAACACTTGCATGTTGGCTATCGCCCTCCCTGTCAAGGGAAAATGAAGGAATCTCCATTAAGAGTAAGTGAACTGTTGCTCTCCATCAGAGTGGATCTACTACTGGCAAGCCCTGTTTAAGTATTGATAAAGGAGCTTATTTAACCTACTGGAAAATCAAGCCCAAAGGATAAGCAAAAGCTTATTCAGAAAGAAGATTTTGTGATTAAGACACTGGATAGGTATTTAGAAAACCTCTTGTTTCCTCTTATTCTCTTGTACCCTCTTTGACTTTGAGCAAAGATCTTGACTGTTACCAGCCAAAACACAGAAGAGATCATCTCCTCTTTAGACATTTAGAAATGGATTTAATAGGAGCTGGGCGCACTCCCTGGTCCAGATGCCTGATCCAGGAACATAGTCAATGGTCACCCAGAGGCATTTCAGTGGTTGGTAAGAGAGAAAAAGGGATGCTTATGGTGATGATCAGGTCAATGCAAAGCCTCATTTGTGCTCTGGAGGTCTATGGGCTATGGCTGGAGTATAAGGACAAAAACTGTTATCAGAAGAAGATAAAACTTTGCAGAATGTTGTCCCAGGTTCTGTGGCTTTCTGTCCAAAAAGGACAGAAATGATAATCCTTCCCTTCTCTTGCTGCATACCTCTGTTTTGACTTTAGCTTATAAGCTCTGAGGAGCAGGACCTGTCTCTCACAGCACCCACCACCACAGGGGTCAGGTCTAGTGCAGGTCTTTTCAGACTGAATCCAGCAGAGACACAATTATTTAACTGAATTAACTGCTTTAACCCCTTGCATCCAAGGACTAAAGGAAAGGGCAATCACACCATAAAAGTAACTGAAATAGCATCACTTTCATAAGAAGAGAAAACCACCATGCAGGAGGAACTGTGCACTACCTGTCATTATTTCCTCAAATATTTATGTATGTGAAATTTTAAGCAATCACGTTGGTTTACAGAACATTATAATAAGTATATGTAATAAATGACTTAAAAGCTTGTCATACAAGCAGTACACTAGCAAAGACAACCTGAAAGATCTCATGACTTGATGAGCGTGGTCTCAACTGTTCTGCAAACAGAAACAGATTAATGGTACAGGCTTTAATTACATGCTCCCATACTGCTCTTTTCTGCAAGGCCCCAGCTTCACCAAGTGCCAGTGAGAGGTTTTAATTCCTGTAACATTATAGCACATTAATCATGGGTGATGAGGCCATGAATCAGTTATGCAAGTCATCCCAAATACATACTGATGAAATCTGTAAGCCATCACCACCCACCACCCATATTCTGATTATCCACCTCTGTTATAGACGAACTATTTTGGGATTGTTTTAAACAGTTCTGAGGACGTTTAGTGCTCTTCCAGTAGCACAGGGGTATCTGACCCACCATCCCCATAATATCATGTGCCTCAGTTCCCGTGTGGTCATTCATGCAGGGCTCAGTAAGGAAAAGTGTGGTAGTCCAACATTGAATGCCTTCAAGTGGTGACCTATGGCAACATTCTGCATGGAAAAAAACTCCTACCATAGTAGCTTTAAAGACACTTTATACTAAGATAGTTAACCCTTTATGTGGTGTTACAAACGCCCTATCTTTGTGATTCAATTAGAAAACATAAACTCTGTGACAGTGTAATATGGTTGAAAAAAATCTCCTTTGTACAAGGCAGAATGTAACTCATTGTAATTTTACACCTATGTATGTACAAACAAGACAGCCAAGATTTGAAGTTTGGGTTTTCTTGGGGTTTTAATTTTTTTTTTATATTTGGTACTCACTACAAGGAGCTTTCTCTAGGAACAGCAGATGAAAAAATAAAAAGGCAAAGACAAGTAGATTTACTGTATTTCATTTGTATTTGTCATACAGACACATGTGCACAGGTTGTTCCAACTATGGGTGTTACCCTTGCTTGGTAGCGGCTTGAAATCTACCACTCACCAAGTCATAAATATCACATTTGGAAAGACCTTTCAGGCCATTCAAATCACCCTCTTGCAATAGGTACAATGGTCCCTACTAAATATTCACAAGCACAATTCAATTTTGTCATCAGAAGGGTCATTTGCCTTCTAATTACCATGGAAATAATGCCACGGACCACTAGGTCTTCACCACAACACATACATTATTTCCCAGTATGCTCCAACACATGGACACATAAATTGTACTTGCCTATTTAGTTCACTGCTAAAATAAGCCCAGCCATGAGTGCGTTGTCCAATAAACCCCACAGCTGACACAAAGCCTCAAACCAGAAATCTCTTCCTGTGTTTTAAAGTCAAATTTCAATGTGCATAGAGAGTCAATAGCAGCTTTTCTTTCTAGAGTAATGATAGTTAAAATAACTTCCTTTCAAAAATTATGTTGCACTAGGATTTTCGAGAAGGAGGAAATAAGAAACAATGGCTTTGAAGTAGTTCATCTCAGAGAAAGAAATTAGATCAGGGTTCATATTTTACAGTGATTTACATCTTGTGCAACCCCATTACATTTAATGGGACTACTGAAGGTCTGTGTCAACATGGAATGTGACTCTTCAGGCTTAAGTGCTGTGATTCATGGACTGGGTTACAGTGGTCACTGTTTTTAGGATAAGACTTTATCTCCCAGGACTACTGATAGAGATTTTAGTTTTTGTTTGGAAGGGCCTTTTTTTCCCCTTAGTTTGCTTCTTTAGGAATTTCCAAGGGGGTTAACCAGTTCATCAGATGCCCGTATTTCATGTCTTTTGCTGTCACACTTATTCAAATGGGAGTACCTGGACTCTTGACATGTATATTGTCATGTTTTTTGAAGGCACAACTCTTTATTGTAGATCACATAGAATAAAAAACATTCAGAAGGGAGCAGTACTGCCTGAAAGTGAACACTGTAGACCAAGGCCAAGAGAGGCAGTATTTTATAGATACATATGGTGACATTTTCCCTCTTAACTTCTATTTGCTTTTTTCCTTTTATTATTTTGGGGGTTTTTTATCCTACAAGGGCCTGAAATGAGCATGTATGGACTTATATTTCTTTTTTTTTCCTATAAAGATTTAGAATATTAAGTTACTACTGCAGGTGAACCAGAGTTCCTACACAGCTTTTGATATTGTTGAAACAAGAGACTGCATGCATAAATCCAAAATACTATTGAATGAAATAATTTTGATGCCTTTTGCAATCTCCTGGGAGGTTTGTAATAGTATAATGAATATTTAACATTTCTATTCAACTTTTATTAGAGTTTGTAGCACCTTATAGACTACAAGAAACACTTACTGTTTTGTTCCAATTATATTTTTCCTGTCTTGGAGTGTAAACTGCTAGACACTATTTAGAAAGCATTAAAACAGAAGAATACTCTAGCAATACTCCAGATTAAATATACAAATAATTCTGTGGAGTATTTAGTAACTGCAATTTCAAAGGAAGGCTACAAGCACATTTCTCACCCAAAACGCTGTACACAAGGCCGAACTCCCACTCAGGAGTTTCCACTGAAAAGGAAGAAAAAAATAAATCTATGGAGTCACTGGTGTTTCATGCAGAAAATAATGCATGTAGGAAACAGATATTTAACTCTCCTCCAGTTTATTTTGTAGGGGCTGCTGAATTTACAATGGAATATTCCAAAGGAAACTGTGCTCAAGTCACGCCAGCGCAGAAGCATTTTCTATTTGATACTGTCCTGGCAGCTGCTGTGCCGTGTCCTTTCTCTAGGTGCACAGACTGTGCAGGAGTGGGAAGAAATCTAATCTGGGAAACTCTAAATTAAGGCTTGCCTGCACTTTGTGCTTAGCCTTGGCCCTTAAATTTGTTTTTGGTCCAGCTACAACTATTGTAAAGCAAAATCTTATTTAATAGAAGTTTATTTTGGACTTGCAGTTCCTTGCCTGGAATAGAATTTAAAGGTTGGACTCAACCATCTTGGGGTTTTTTTCCAACCCAGATGATTCTCTGGTTCTGTGATATACAGACAAATATTAC
The DNA here is from genome assembly GCA_013400975.1 of Atrichornis clamosus. Taxonomy (NCBI): domain Eukaryota; kingdom Metazoa; phylum Chordata; class Aves; order Passeriformes; family Menuridae; genus Atrichornis; species Atrichornis clamosus. The sequence goes on along the minus strand of WBMZ01000730.1, from coordinate 88,012 downwards.
ATTTTTGGTGTGTCACTACTGAAGACTCTGGGTAGCCCCTCACAAGTGGTACCTGAGTGCTCATTGCCATTCACACCAGAAGTACAATATTACAAGCTTTTTAGAAAGACTATTTTTTTCCCCTCAAACTGGATGCCAGCTCATTGCAATCAGGCAAAAAATAAAACCTTAACCAAGCACAGTGGCTTGAAGCATTACTACGTCCCTTCCCATCTCAAATGGCAAGTGAGTGCTTTTGATCATGTCACACCACTTATCCACCACCTCCCTAAAGACACATCAGAAGACCTTCAAGGCTCTGCTTGAATCTCCTGCCCTCTGGCTGGGTGTGGGACCAGAGCCTGCTGCCACTCTGCAGTTTGATCCACTCATCCTTCATTAATGGTTTCCCTTTCTCCCTGCTGGTGCCTCCCAGTGTGAGCACAGAACCCCCGGCAGCTTTGTGACCTTTGCGGAGCAAGGAAGGGGAAGAGAGGAGATGAGAGCTCAGAAGTGGGTTTGATCTGCTCCACAAACACTGACCACACTGCGAAACAAACAGCTGCAAGAAAAGACAAAGAAGGTCTGAGAACGGAAACCAATATATTCTGAAAGCTGGGAGTGGTTAAACACGATGAGGAGCCACAGCAGCTGACGGGGAGGGAGCTGGGAGCGAGGTGGAGGGAGCGCTCCCTCGCAAGAGTTCAGCATATTATCATTTTTCAATACTCACATTGAAACACAAGAAAACCACAAATTTTCATAACTTGTCATTTAGCTTAAGGGGGAGAAGAAGAAAACAAAATTAAAAAGTAAAAAACCAAACCAAACCAAAACAAAAAACCCTCTTAGGTTAAAAGAGGAATAATAAAAACATCTCTGAATCACAGAGAATTGCAAGGTGACCTTCAGACAAAATCTGGGGTTGGCAACCAGGTCTTGTCTTCAGATGTCATTCATTTCCTAACTCGCTCTTTGCAAAGGAAGGACAAAAGGCAGTTTCTTGAGTACTCTGCAGGAAGATGAACAGAACAAGGACTTTCTGTTTGTACTTCTATGTTCCTCTTTTTAAAATAATAACAGAGAATGGTATGATCTCAACTGGCTGCCTGGGGGATTTTTATCTATCTGTTTTTAGTGCACATCTCTCTCTACTGAGTGAAGGATCCATGCAAATAAGTGAAGGGTTTGCACCAAAGGGACTGCATGGGGAAAACAGCCAAACTGATTGCACACCCATCAGTTCACACACAGGCACTGCCAAGTGCCTGGAGTACACAATCCAAAATAGACAACAGCACATTGTGTTCCCTTGCACTGGTTTAACTTCTCACTATCATAGCCACTTCTTGTGATAACTGCTCATATTTACGTTAGAAATCTGATTTTTCACATAACCTTTCCTTGCTCTTTTGTAACAGTTTTAGTTCCTAGATCTCAGGAACATCAGAAGTGTTAAGATCTTTCATGGTATTTAGGAAATGGAAGTGTTCTTTGAAATGATGAAAATGATGATGTAATTTGGTCTGTGTCACCCTTCCTATGAGGGGAAATGCTGCAATCTCATTCAGACCTTCCAAATTTCATTCCCTTCTTTTGAAAATTGCTGTCACTTTAAAATATGTATGTGTAATAAGATATATATTGTCATGTCTCAGGGTATAAGACAACCACTGAGTGGAGGTGGCTGATAAAATCTATTTTTCTTATGATCAGATTATGTTTACTATTATTGTCAACATGGTTCCTTGTGTGCTCCTTTGAAGCATCTGGCATCAGCTACAGTCAGTAACTGGAAACTTGTAATAAGGCAATGATAAGACTATGGCTGGTGCTACAGTTCCTATGTCCTAATGTTTAATAAATATCAAAAGTCAAAACCTGACAACTCATTGACTCAGTATTGATATCTGGGAAGCTTTCCTGAGTGAATGAATGCCAGTTTTCATTGAAGTCAAGCTCTCATCATCAACAACACAAAAGGGCTAAAATCCTCATATGCTTTTTATAAACATTAACTTTCTGAATATGAACTCATTCATATAGTGATGAAATAAAACTCTCTAACTCTGCTCCCAGCTCTGTCCCCCAGTTGCAGCAGAGGCCCTGGACAGGAGTCAGATGAGAATTCTGGAACACGGTTAAGCATCTCCCAGGCCATGGAAAATGTTCTGCATCTCCCGAGATGTCTGTGCACTTCACAGATATATGCACCATCATGGGATAAAGGCTGTTATTACCTCTCAGAAGAGGTTTCCCACAGTGGGGTAGCAATGATTCTCCTGAGTCAGAAAAGCACCTGAGCTGGAAGGAAGTCTGAGTGGTGGTGGTGGTGGTGTATATTTCCATGAGGATGTTGGTGTCTTCAACATGTGTACATGTGGTGCTCAGGGACATGTTTAGTGGTGGGCCTGGCAGTGTCAGGTTTGTGGTAGAACTCAATGATCTTAAGGGTGAACCTAAATGATCAGATGATTCTATGATTCAAAGGTATCAACTTCCTGAACTACTCCTCGAGTGTAGTGATGTTTTAATATCCTCAAGCCAGCTAATGGATCTCATCAACTTTTTCCAATTTTCCCTTTTGTTGGAAGAGTACTCAGTGACTTGGAATGTGAATGATCCCAGTTTTAAAACAAACAAAGAAACAAAATATTAAGTCTTTTCAGAGAAATAAATAAAAAACCAAAACCAAACCCCTTTACAATAGCATTACAGTTACACAGAGATTTCTGCACTGCCCACAATCTATCAGATCATAGCGAAATCTGGCAAAGTGGGAAAAACAAATGTCGCTTCAGAGCAAAGGTTTCACAGGTCATCCTAAAAGCTTTAGCTGTTTACTTCCTGCTGGAGAGACCCCTTAGGAATTCTCTGTACCTGAGGTGCAAGTGAAGCTCCTGTTGACATCAGCAGGAGTGTGTCACACAGGAGAGAAAACTGCACTAAAGGACCCCTTCTTAATGGGTAATTTTCGCAAGTGGAAAGCATGCATGGGCTCCAAAAGTGCAAAGTTTCCTCTGTATCCACAGCTGAGGTCAGTGCACAGTGAATTTCCCCCAGGCAATCTTTGCACAGGAAACCCCATCAAACTGCAAGGTTTGTGCCTCCAAGGGAAGCAGCAGGTTGACGCTGACCTCAGCCACAGCAGTAACATGGACACCCTGGGAGGAGTTGCTACAGGCAGAAAATTCACCACTGGCTGAGGCAATGCACACACCAACACATCAGAAATAGCTGGATGTGGCAAGAGTATCCCCCATAATTGGAGAGGATCGGACTGCTCTGCAGCGCAGGAATGGCTGAACAGCCTGTGGTACAGTACCATGGGAGCATACAAATTGCATAGGCGAGGAATCAAAAAGAGCTGCTTGATGATGACAGTCCCAATCCCTCTCATGCCATCTGGTTGCACCATTACTGCTCCACACATCAGGCTGTGCATGCACAGTGATATAGGCAGCATATTGCTGTCTCTGGGATCAGTGGTGCAGAGACCCCATCTGGGCATGGCGTCTGCAGCCACACATGTCCACACAGCCCCTCTACTTCACAGAGCTTCTGAAACACAAATTAATCCAAACCACTGAGATATGCCAGGGTTGCTCTGCCACTGCTTAGGTGGATGGCAGCAGCTGTTTGACACTTAAGAGTAACTATCCAGGAAGAAAACAGACTAGGAGAAGGTAGTCTGATAACAGGGACAACTAGTAGGCACTGAGACTTGCTGTATGGTCACACTTGACTTCTCTGCAATTGTATGAAGAGTGATACACTCACTCTGCCTGGGGAATCCTCTGTCTACTCACTGTTGCACCACAAAGCTCCCCAGATAATATGTGGCCCAAGATCAGTCAACACCACCAACTGAAGCCTTCTTGCATTGCAGACATGACTGGAGTATCTAGGACACATCCCCTCCCTGTGGTCCACAGAAAGACAGCACACTTCCCTGTGCTGCGGGTCCTGCCACAGGCCCTCAGGCCTTCCCTTGGTGAGGGAGGGTGTTTGGGATGGGTAGGCCCCTATGGTAAGCACCGCAGCTTCTCTCCTCAGATGTGGGCTGAGCACTGCTCCAAGCAGCTCGGAGCACACCTCTAACGTGGTGACAGGTTCATCATCTTGAGTGACAGGGCTGGGCTTGAGGAATCTGGATACACCACACAGGAATCCGCTGTTAGCGGGATACGCAACAGGCACAGGCCTAAACCAAGTAACACCAAGTGATGAAGTGAATTTGGAGCAGTGCCAGGAAGACTACAGGACAGGAAGAAATGAAAGATGAAAGTGTTTTTAACACTGTCTCCACATACTCAACAAGGATTTTCTCAAGCGTCTTTGCTTTAAAAATTCTCTGTGATATACAGCATTCTTTCCAGAGCTGCCCTTTATCATCTGATGAGCAGAAAGAATCAAATTGCTGTGGCAGTTGGATTAATCCTTTCTAAATGGCTCATTTCTGCCTTTATTCTTAGGATGCAAAACATGGTAATTCCACTAAAATCTGTGAGAGTGCTGGGACTTTACACCAGAGTAACATAGCATTTTGCCCACCTTTACCTACGTCTGTGCCCCTGAAGAAATGAGAGGGATGTTCTCAGGTCCTCCTTTCAAAGCACAGGATGCTTCAACAATGTAGGAATATGACTCGTAAATGATGCAAGGCACGTACTACCACAAAACAGGTCCCTGCCCTATAAATTAAGGGCTTCTGTTCCACGACCCCAAGATGCCCCACAAAGAGACATGTCTTTCCTCAGGCATCTGAAAATGAGATGCTGGAATGTGAACAAATCGCCATAAGCTTCCTTGATAGCCAATGGAGAGGAACAGGTACCCCAGAGGACAATTTGCCTCACACTCAAACAGGCATCTAAGGCAGGTCAAATGGATTGCTCCCTGGAGGTGCCTATTACTTACTGTTGACTAAAAAGGGAGCCCAGGGTGACCAGTTCAAACTTAGGCATCTAACTTCAGACATCTAAAGCTGTGTGAAATGAATCACACATGTAGAGGGACTAGCAGATCATCTATCTTTTATATAGATAGAGCTTTAATTTTTACCCAGCTACCCTTTTGTTGAGCCCAATAACTTTTGTTTAAAATGTTTCTTCCAGAGAGGCCTTCAATCTTGAAGACATAAAAAGATAAAGAATTCTTCACTTCCACTGGCCCCTTGTTTTAATGATTGACCATTATCACTGGGAAAAACACTGCTGGTTCGAATTTGCCCTTGGTTTATATTTTGTTTCCTTCTGCTATTTTGAAGAGATTGCTGCATTTCCTCTCTGGAAGTGCTGATGCAGTTTCACATTGCCAAGTCTGAAGGCCAAGTGGTCCAGTCTTTTTTCCCTTCCAAAATGTAAGATCTTTGTGCAAACTTCCACCCACCTAGCAGAAGCACTGCTTCATTTTTATGTGAAACTAGGACATGCTTTAATAAGACTAAAGTCTTTGCATTGGGACCTGAAAGAATACTGCAAATATTAATAAATTATGTCTCAGCATCTCTTAAAATAAATATTTCCACGCACCCTTCAGAAGCAGAGAAACTAAAGGGCAGAGAAGACAAGTAACTGACCCAGGTCTGGAAAATAAATGGCAATAGATGTCCTCTGGCCTGAATTATAACAGTGTTTTTAAGTACTTGATTGCAATTAGCGCTTTGACACTATTAGTCACACCTTTTTTCCTTCCTATTGCAAAAGGACATGCATGGATTCCAGAAGAGAAATTTTATGTTCAGTGTTTGGTTTCCAATGTTCAAGAAGCACCTTTTTGTTCTTTATGCTGTCTCCAAGGAGAAAGGTTTCCAGTCTCTGGCATGAGCTCCACAGCATTACAATTTTTATATATATATCTATATATATATCTATATATCTATATCTGTGTGTGTGTGTGTGTCAATAGCCAGCAAGTTTCAGTCATCATCTGAGATAAGTTTTGATGGAGTTCACTTAATTTTACCTCTACCTGAGTAACCACACCAAATCTCAAACTAATCTTTGCACTTGCAGATAGAAACCGGGCAATGAGGATGGCAGATACCAAAATCACTAAAAAACCCAAAAAAATTTTTTAAAAACCCAAAAAAACCCCAAAAATACCAAAACAAAAAAGGAAACAAAAACAAGGGGCTGTGTGAACACTAAACATTTGGCACAACTGTCTAGTCTCTTTATTCAATTGGCATTATTTATACTATCATAGATGAGGGTCCTATTGCACGTTGCACCGGCACAGTTGCAGAAATGATAGTCCAGGTTTTTGTTTTCATGAGCTTCAACCTAATACAACCAAAGTGAAAGAATATAATTGAAAACATTGCCATATAAAAAGCCCCCACAGCTATATAGAGATGCTAGATAAAGCTAATCATATCATGCAGATAATGTTTCTGTGATCAGCTTCCATATACACCTAGTAACAACAAGGCTTCTGCCAATTTTGAGCTTTTTCATAATGGACATGAACAGGACCTATCTCAAAGTATAAATACCTCTTCTGGTCTTCAGTTCAGTTGTCTCTGTCTTAGAGAACCCTCTTCAAGTCCTTGCAACTGTGTGCACCGCTTTTCCTACTTCAAACTGAATATTCCTCCTAAAGAATTTGTCCCTTTAACAGATTTTGTTATCACTGTGCATGTCTAGAGCAGACTGTGCTGTTATAAATGGTACCCACCCACCATTTGGATGATACAGTGACCTAAGAATTCTGATCAGAGTCAGACTCTACCAAATACTACTACTACTACTTGTAATTACTTCTGCTTCTTCTTCTTCTTTTTCTCCTTCTCCTTCTTCTTCTTTTTCTTCTCCTTCTTCTTCTTCCATTTTTCTATATTTGTACTACAACATGTTTAGCTTTTAAGGAACTGGCTGAAATGGATGGTGAAAGCGTTAAGCACCTGCAAGACAGAGTTGGAATCTCACTGGGTTTGCTTTTGAAACAACCAGGCCAGAGTCTGACCCTAAAACCCGGTGCAAAATACTTTTATCCAAACTGTCCAACTAAAATATAGATTTAGAAATGTCCACATACTTTCCCAGAGTATTTAGTGTGCTTTAGAAGAAGGTCATAATAAAAGTACTAGTTTTATTATTCCACAGTTTCAGCAGATGGTCTGAACTATTAAGAGTCAATTTGAGCCTATTAAGAATGTCATCTATTCTATTTCCAGACAATATCGCAGCAGTTCAACCTCATTACTTATCTGTCACTATAAAGAGTAGATAAACCTTCATCCATCACATCCAATGACTTTTTGCCCAGAATTCTGGATATATTTTTTCTAGATTTTATCTTTCTTTTTTCTAAATTATTTCTCTCCTTTTAATTCCACAGCAATGTGGGCATTAATTCCCTATTCCCACACACAAATATATATATATACATCTATTTCCATATATGCTAGAAGAATATTTATTCTTTGTGAAGTACATTTTCCAAAGAATCTCAAAGGACATCACAAAGCACAAATGTATCTTTACACCCATTACTCAAATGAGACATCTGAGGTATGCAGACATTTGTCTGCATAATTAAAAAAAAAAAAGTGATCTCTGAAGGTAAGTAAAGAAATCAATGCTGACTCAGGACAAGCTTCACTTTTGAAATCATACAGGCTCCCAAAATTTCCAGGTGTACTGTCTGCTCTTTTTTCTTCCAGTTGCTCTGGTTTCTTAAGCCAATCATTCTATAAAATATTCTCCAAATACCTATTTCCCATTTTTGCCTTGGCTCAAAGCTAGCTTTCCTTGGAAAATATGAATGCTATTTCTGCAAATTCTGACTTAAAATCTACACAAATAAAACTTTAGAAGATTTATTTTATTCAAGGAATGAGTGGTGCTTCACACTGTATCTTGGTTGGAGAAGTCATTAGTAACTTATTCCTAAATTTTTAAATAAGCAGTCTGGTCTTTGGAGACCCTGTTTTGAAGGACTGAGATTCAGATCCATTTAAAATACTCCTATCTTTCTTTTATATCTTTTATAAAATTAGTCATGAAATAAGTAATTGCAATTTGAAGGATTTAAAATTTCCAGGGATATTCAGAGATATTAATTTTTTCAATTATGTTCATAAAGTTCTTAATTATGGCAAACTTGTTGAAACAAAGTATCATCGACAGCCATGTCTACCATATTGATTCATGCTTATGGATACATGAGAAATAATCACTTAAGGTACAGTCATCCAGTGTGTTCCCATGTGTCTACAGCTGTGATATACTTTTTGTATGAATTGAGAGAGAGAAATGAAAATTTTACCTGTGATAACTCAATCACATCAGGAGAAAAAAAAAAATGAGATGCATATCATCCATCTATTTTTAAATGGCAACATAGAAAGAGACACTCTGGAAAAAAAAAAGTGATGCTTTGAGTTCATTAAAGAGATATGTTTGTTGATATGTACTACAACTGACACTTTAGGGGAATATGAGTTTTTTCCCATCACAGAGAATATCTGAAACATGAGAAGCATCAATCAATACCTGCAGTTCCTTGAGAGGCAGCATTAAACAAGAGAAAAGATTGCTTCCTTTTTCTGCTGTGTTCTACTATGAGTGTCTACACTGAAGGTCTGTGTTCCAGCCAAGGCAATTAATGATTAATGAAAGCAGACAGAGCTTGTTTAGAGAAAGGGGGGAACCCATGAAACTGAGCAGCACATGATGGCTTCATTAAAAAAGAAAGAGCCTGAACAGCATCTTCAGGGGGAGAAAATGTCCAGAGACTTTTCTGCACTCTTTGAACTTTCATCAGGCAGGTTGCTGAACCCTTTTCCTATGGAGTTACATGGACGGCATGGGAGGAAAGGCCTTCACCAGGTAGAACCCTGTAGGGAAATAGTCCATCTATGGTGCTCTGTGGCTCTACTCACCTCTGAGTCACCTGGGTGGGACATGACTTTGGACTGGATCACTTGGTCCAGGCCCTGAGGCTGTGGTTTCTCCCCACCAACATCCTGTGGCTGGACTATGCCATGCACTGGAGGAGGTGTCTCCCAACTTGACAGCTGCTCCCACTGCTTGTAAGATCTTAAGAGCTGTAACAGTTTAACTAATATTTACTCTATTTCAGTTTATGGGCTGGATTCTGTCTTTTGTAGCCAGCTGAAGGGGCACTTTTCCAGGGGAAAGCACATGAAAAATTTGGTCTGGTTTGGCCAGAATTTTGCCTGAGATCCCCTGGGGAGAAGAGGTTGCCATGGCAGCTTTGCTGTTCCTTCAACTGGTGCAATAGCTGCTGTTGCCACATTAAGCCAGCTCTGCTGGTCTGTGAAGGTGAGCTGCCTCTCTGGGTAATTACAAAAGTACCTGCTTCCCCATGTGCTTCTGTTGCTTTTCCCTCCATCTGCCTGAGATACACAAATATTTTGTTATCCTTTCTGCAGGAGGTGACCTACCCCGGCTGTCATGCTGTTCATCTTTCCAGATTTTAACAGCCAGCTCTGCCATGTAATGGGCTGCAGTTTTTGCTGAGGGACTCAAGCTGGCCCATTAAGTTCCCTACTTGTAATGGGAGAGTAGTATCAATTAATTTCAGTTCTGGGCAGTAGCATTTATCCTCTCCTAGGTTTTGTTTTTGTGCTTTGTCTTGTGTGCATGGCATATGAAGGTGCTAGAAAAAAATAGTGGAAGTATGCACAGCTCAGAACTGATGAAATTGAGATCTACACCCTGGGATCTTTACCTGGTAGGACCTCAGCCTTTTATTTGAAGAACTGATCAAGGTTGTCCCTTTTGCAAACACAGCCTTCACCTCTTACACAAGGCTGGATCACACGGATGAGCCAGAGTTGAAGCTCTTTGTCTCTCAAATCCACATCTCACACCTCACTGGAGAAAGCCCTAAGGCCACCGATGACTCTGAGCAGCAGACATTCACCCGTCTAGCCTGCTGAAACTGTGCCAGATAAAATCAATGGGATCGTAAGCATTTAAACTGGAATTACTCCTGCTCAACCAGCTAAAAACGTCCTTTATTAGGCAACAGCCTCAGTCTTGCCCCTCTGCTCGAGCTGTAAACAAAGCACATCAAACTGGAGGCTGCACGGATCCACGTGGAGGTAGCAGCCTCTGCTCTTTTCCTGCTCAAGGTAACAGCCCTTGCAGAAAAAGGAAGGAAGAGGTATGCTTTATTGCACATGGATTCTGCAGTTCTGGAAATGATACAGCCACTGTACCCTTATCACAGGGCAGGTCTGAGAAATGAACACATGATTAAGAGCTTGGAGAGCCCTACGTTAAATAGAAATGTTGCTGTGATTTAATTCATGCATGCATGCACTTCAACCCAGACTAATTCCTCGGGGTTAAAATGAAATAGAGTTTAAATCTAACAAGGGTAGAAACTCGTAACCAATTCCTGTGCTTCTCAAAGAGAATATCAAATGACACGAAATCCTTAATTGCCCTGAATGAGACACAGACATCTGAAATGGAGTTAACTTGCCTCCTATCTTAAAAAAAAAAAAGAAATCAAATTAATTCTTTACCTTACTTCCACCACCTCTAGAAAATAAAACTTCTTCAGGCATAAAAATAGACTAAGCTTTACTAAAACCAAGTGCAGATTTTAAGCACCTACTTTAAAAGGACAAGCTGTTTGCACAACTGATATGATATTATGAAACTTTAGACATTTCTTTCACAACTGTCAAGGAACTGAATGCATTAGACAGGCCTGTTTCACATCTGAAGCCACAAAGGCTCCCAAGTCCATATGCCTCTGGATTTTTCTCTGAACTCCATTGTTTGTGGTTAAAAAACCAAAAGGGTCTGACCCATTTTAAAAGAAGGAAATCATATTTCTTAGTCTGCAAATGATACTCACTGCTAGCAGAAAAACAACTGAAGCTTAATCCTCCTGAAGAAAGGAAATGTCCCAGGTCAAAGTCACAACATAAAATGCCCCCCAGAAAGTAGGGAAGAAAATAAAATACACCAGGTCCAGGCTAGTCATGCAGAACCACATAGCAAAGTTTACAAATCACTTTGTTAAACACAGCTGATTTCCATCTAACAAAGCAGTGATGCTTTTGGTGGAGGGTTAGCATTACTTTCTTGGCAGAGCAGAATTGCACCTTTATTCTGAAATATCACTTCATGGTGAGAAGTGTTGCACACAGTAATGAAAAACAATAACCTGTCTTCAAAGCCCTTTTGAAAGGTCTAGCTCATTCCAGTTCCTCAGGGCAAAGCAGGACAAAGTGAAGTGGAATTGTTTCCATTTCACAGATGGGAAAGATGAGGCAACAAAGAAAAGGATTAAATTGGGGGAGGGTTGGTGTGATGCCGTTTTGGGATGTTCAGATTGCAGTCTCAGGCAACCATTTTTTGCATTTGCATTCGACTACAGGGTAAACATTTCTGTGCTTCTCCCCAGTGAAGTACATGAGATCACTACATCTGCAACTCATTGTGCAGCCTGAGTGCACCAACTGGCCTGAACATCAGTGAAGAAAGCCCACAAGTTTGGATGAATCTCTGGCCTTTTGCCAAGCATGCAGAGATCCTGTTTCTTAGAATAATTACTGAATTAACCTCTTTGCAGGGAGAAGAGGAAATTGCAAGAGCCAATTTTTTTGCCAAGCCTTAGCACGAGAACTCAGGACATCCTGGGTCTTTTGCCTGCTCAGATCACTGGGTTTCCTCTATGTTCCAGCAACTCCCAATGCAAATGGATTTGCAGGCACACGAGGAAGGCACGTACCCAAGCACGGAGTTTGCTCCTGCTGCTGGAGGAAAGAGAGAAAAAGACTCTTAACACAACTAGCAATGAACTTGTGGACTGCTCATTTTCCCTTGGAATCTCAAGTTAATCACTTTCCCTTTCCTTGACACTCTGCAATGAGTTGCTCTCTAAGGCGCTGACCCTGTTACCACCGACTACCAAGACTAACACTTATTATCATGATAAGGCTCATTGTTTAAAACAGCTTTTGCCTAATGGTTTTCACACATACTTTACAGCCTGGCATAGTTCACCACTGCCTCACCCGAGTACAAAAGAACACTGAAAAATGAATGTCTTGCTTGCACAGTGTGTGCATTTTCTACAATGCTCATATTCCTAAGATGTAGGGCAATGTCCACCAGGACCCCAGTTTGTGTCGGCCAAGTTGAGGCTGAGAGGTTGCTGAAACCAGTCTCTCTGTGAATCACAGTTCAGAAAAGTGAGAGGGATTTAATCTGTCTTTACCACCTATAGATTACACACCACAATTGCCCTGGTTACTCCTTGCTTCACAGAATCATAAAGTCATAGAATGGTTTGGGTTGGGAGGGTGGAGCTCGCTCCACCTCCTGCCACGGGCAGGGACACCTTCCACTATCCCAGGTTGCTCCAAGCCCTGTCCAACCTGGTCTTGGACACTTCCAAGGATGGGGCAGCCACAGCTTCTCTGGGCAACCCATGCGAATTTCTCACCACCCTCACAGCCAAGAACTTTTTCCTCATATCTAATCTAAACCTACTTTCTCTCAGTCTGAAGCCATTTCCCCTTGACCTGTCACTCCAGGCTCTTGTAAAAAGTCCCTTTCTCTCTTCCTTGTAGGCTCCCTTGAGGTACTGGAAGGCTGCAGTTGGGTCACTCCAAAGCCTTTTTTCCAGGCTGAACAATCCCAATTCTCTCAGATTTTCCTTGTAGCAGAGCTAGTCCATCCCTCTAATCATCTCTGCGGCCTCCTCCGGACTCACTCCAACAGCTCCTTGTCCTTCCTGTGATGGGACCCCAGGGCTGGAGGCAGCTCTGCAGCTGGGGTCTCACCTGAGCAGGGCAGAGAGGCAGAATAATCTCATTCAAGTCTAGTAAAGCTTAAATAAATCACATAGTCTGCAAAAACCTCCTGTCATGTCCCAAGACAACAAATCTGCAGGAACCAACTGGGTTTAATCTGTTAAACATTTGCCCTTTTATTGTAACTTGTACTGATTTTAACTTCTGGTCAAAGGGTTTGTTCTGTTTTTCTCATTGTGGTGGGTACTTTCCATGGGTAATTTCTTATATAGAACTCCAGAACTTGCATTTTATTGTGTGTCACTCTGAGCTGCCTGGCAGGTTAATCTGTTTCAGTGTCTGTCGTCATGAACCACCGATCTGTCCAGAGAAGGAATTACAAAAAGGATGTGAAATCATGACAGTCCGGGTAATTTCCTTTCCAACTATAGCTCTGTTGACATTAACTACAACATTAGCAGCTATGAATAAGGTTTGTCATGTACACTCCATGCAAAGAAGAAAACAAATGGAAAAGTTAAATATTTACTCTCTGACAGCTTATTTTTTTGCAAGTGTGTTTTTTAACTAAAGTTATCCAAAGCCCTCCCAAACCATTTTGCCAAGGGAACTGCTGTTTGCAGGATCAGGAGACTGTGTTTGCTTAAGCACATCTGTGCAGCCAAAAGAAAATAAATAAAAAAATTTTTTAAACCCCTTATTTCACCCATTCCTCATCCATTATTTTATTAACCACAATTGTAAGGTTAGAAAAATAGCACTCCATTAACCTCCAGGGCATCAGACACAGGACCCCAAAGCCCACTTTGCTCTCAGTTCTGCTGAATTCCAGCACCTACTGATATTGTGTGGCATCATGCAAAGCAGAATGGACTGTGAGTTTTTTAAATGGCAACTTGGTCAAATCATGCTTTTGGTTATTAACAAATACCATACCCCAGGGTCAGTTCAAACTTTCCACTACATGCCTTAGGTGACTAAATGATAAACAAATGATCAGTGGGAAATTTTGATGCTGGCATATGCCATCTGGTTAGCTTTTAGAAGCAGGAAGTGAGAAGATGTATGGTTGATTTGCCAAAGTAATTTAAAATAAAAGAAAAATACTTTTAAAAAAAGGAAAAAAAACCCCTGCAGTTCTTCTGTCTTCACTTTCTTATGCAGATACCTATAATCAGACTTTTATTTGTACAGAGAGATGCCAAAATAAACAGGATTTGCTCTCAGAGCATCCATTAACTTCAATTTGGGTACTCGGTGTGCTAAGGCTCTCAGTAAGAAAGTTTACTTTTAAGTGCCTAAAAAGGATTGAAGTGACTGGCTAAGAAACAGTCATCCTGATTTGGACATTTCTGGCAAGGAGAAAGCACAAGGATAATGGGATGTCTGAAATTGATTCATTTCCTGACTGGATCAAATTCCAGACTGGTTTAATATAAGTGGTCAAAGCATAGAGAAAGGAACAAATGTGGCACTGTTCGCTGTAGGTAGCATAAGAAATTATGTCATTAAACAGAGGTGAAGGAAATATAGATGGGACATTAAAGGAAACAAGTAAAAAGTAAGGATACTTGCATGCTGGTGCAGGATCCTGAAGGACTCAGCATCCATGCATGTGCATAGGAGCAAATTAGGCAAATGAGTGTTGAATTGTTTTAGGAAGAGCTGGCCCTGCCTCAAGAAGGATAGATTTGGTGGCCTCTTGAGCTTGGTCTGGCAAGAATTCTGTTGTACACAGCTCTAGAGAGAAAGCATCTTGAGGTGACAAGCACCAGTAGCAGACTCATGCTTCACTGCCCAGGTGACCGTACCTTTGGCACTACTGTGACCTGATATCCTTAACAGGTGAGTATGGGATTTGTTGGACGTAATTTAGAAAATTATGCCAAAGGAAGAGGGAGAGGGAGAGGGAGAGGGAGAGGGACAGGGACAGGGACAGGGACAGGGACAGGGACAGGGACAGAGAGAGGAGAGAGGACAGATCTCATCCCTCATCTTTGCAAGAACATCTTTATAAAAAGCCAGTAAAAGAGGAATAAATAAATATCATCTTTCTCTGTACAGTTATATGGCATCTTTCACATAAAGATCCCAAAGCACTTTTAATTAAATCCAGGAATTGAGGGGGATGTTGTTAATCTGCTCATTTATATAATCCAAAGGAAGCTAACAAGGTGAGGTGTTTTGTCTGCAGGCTGTATGGCAGAGCAGGAGCAAAGGTGGAGGTGCGACCTTGGGGCCAAGTTCTGTCTAAAGTCAGGTTCTTCCTCCTCCAAAAGCCCTGGAAACAGGACACTGGTAATTCAGGGAAATATGATTCCCAGCAGTCTGATGCAAAGTGACAAAAAACCCCAAAGCCTCATGGTCTTCAAACACCCTTTGGATCTCTTTCTCCTCTAGCCAGTGCTGCTTGTGCCCACTGTCAGCACTGAAAGCCCCCAAGGAAAAGTCAGAATAAAGCAAAGATGTCTGGATAGTGCAGCATTCCTGTCACACACATGGGCAAATGCTCACAGAACACTGAGGAGGTCACAGTGCTGTGTTACAAACTGCAGGACACGTTGGCTATTCTAGACACCAGGTGTCTGGGACATAATGACCTCTTAATTAATGGCTAAATAATGACCACTGACAATTAAGCTGTCAGAAGACAGAGGAAAGAATAGTGGTAAGCTCAATTTCCCTGTTTACTGCAGGAGTGCCCCCCATTTCTTATGCCCTGGGTTCAGCTCTTAAACACCCTTCTTGTCCATGTAGTTTGTGGACATATGTCCCCTTTCCCTGCATAAAAGAGAAACAGGTACAGCCCAAGAGAAGCCTTCCTCAAATTAGGAAATTGAGAAATCAGTAATATCTCTTTTTGCGTTCAGCTTGGGAGCAGAAAGGGAAGAAAACCTGCCTCAAATTTTAACACTTGTTGGGGAAATGCCCACATAGGAGTCCCAGACCCTTGGTTTTTTCAGCTACAGCAAGGTTTCCCTGCTGGGAAACCCTTGGGCCTGTCCATCTGCCGTACAGTATGGTGAATACTACTACAATGGCACTTTAACAATAACTGTGCTCTTTTGAACCTCCCCATTCAAGTCACTCCATTGATTACTCAGAAGAATGCAGACTCTTGTGTTATTTGATCGGCACATATACTCTGAGCATTTAATCCCCTCAAATATTTTTCAATAACTTCCTTTAATTACAAGGAAAACACGTCGAGTGATGCATGCATTGAAGAGCTTCCCCTCATGTCTCTCTCCTTTTTTTTTTTTTTCCCCCTGTTTAATGAAGAATTTGAATCACTTTTCAACTTCTTAATCCTATAATCCTGGAAGGAATTTGCTCTCTTCCAAACCCTGGGGGTGGTAGGCTTATGCTTAGTACAGTACACCCTGGAGATCTTTCAGCAGGGTCTTTCCAGAGGAGTCCCAAATACCTGCATTCCTCAGCGGTGTGGTCACCATGTAACTCAGCCTCACCAGAAACACCTTGCCTCAGTGGTTCGGGGATTGGCTTTTCCATGGAAAGCGCGGGGATAACATGACACAGTAGACACAGAGTGTTCAGAGAATCAAGCTTTGCCAGAAGGAATGGGCACTCGGTGCCAAGCAGCACCGTTTCAACAACACGTTTATCCCATTCAATGAATCCATTCTTCTGGAAGAAAGAAAAAGTCAGGGAAGGAGTCACCTTGCTCGTGCTGCATCCTTGCACCTTATTGCCTCCCGTTCCCCGGAGGGGGACTGGGGAATGACGGACAAGTCTGCACAACTTGTTGGGAGGGCTGGGCTGAGCCTGTGGGCTGCACACTCTTTGCCTTGGAGGGCGCTGGGTGCATTTGCCGCACGCGACACTCTCCCCTGCGAGCACGGTGAGCTCACTGCACAACAACTTGAGACTTGCCTGCTTTTCTTTGAAGAAAAGCCTTTGTTGACACAATAAGACAGCTCTTTCAGCAACGAAACCAAAGTCTGTGATTTTCCCCCTCCTGGTTTTCCTGTAGAACCAAGGAACTCTAATGAATGTACTCCAAAGTACAAATTTTCCACCTTGTCTTTCCAGGCTGCTGATTCTCAAGGGGTGGCCTGTGGATCTTTAGGGACCCGTAAAATAGGGAAAAAATGGTGCATGGAACAACTGTAAAAGAGTAAAACCACAGTAACAACCCAAACCATTCCCTCGTAATTCCATATGTGCCAGCAAGCAGACAGGGTGAAAAAAAAGCTGTAAATACACTTTCAAAGCTTTGTAGCACTTTTAGCTGTTTGTAAATCAAACACCTTGGGGCTCCCTTGACCAGAGCAAGTCTTGGCTTACTCTCCGAATGTCTGAGTGTTCTTTCATTACAAGCAGCAGCAAAATACTGTGCAAAGGCATCTGTTATTCACTCCTCTCCCATTCTAGGTCACGCTCCTCAGCTCGCTTTCTTTTTCTCATGCTTGTTAGTTCAAGTAGCCATTGTTTTGTCAGTGCTTAGTTATCTAATCCCATTACACATAACCGTTGTCATTGTGTTTTGTGCTAAAGTAACAACACTAAGAAATAGGCTGGGAAACCTGAACAGCCCAAAGTGTATCTCTGTCTTGTTGAGATAAGATGCCATCAGAGGCCTCAGCTGAGAGGTGTCTGGATGAAGAGGAGCACACAGGACACGTTGATGTTGACGTGGACACAGCATGGACACATTGCACACAGCAAGGACATGTGGGGGATGAGGGTGTTTCTTGCACGTCATCTCCCTCTATTTGAGGGAAATGAAACTTGAAGGCAAATTCAGTGCTGGATCAGCCTGAAAGTCTGGCGTGTTTTCAAAGGTGTGCACATTTTAGTGCAGCTCTGATGATCAGTTTTATGATCTGACAATTGACAAACTTGCTAACACCTTAATCACAGCTCAGCTGGCAGAAGATGATGAAAAATTATGTCATACTGTGATGTATGACTGCTGCTTTCCATTGCTGTGATAGACTCCAGTACCTATTTCATACCCAAATAGCCCATCTTATGTTGCTCCTTCTACAGGGGCAATGACTTCCCTGCTTGCCTGGCTGAAGCACCATAAAATAACCAGCAGCATGAATTAGACATCTGTCATTGATGCAAAGGAATTGCCATTTTCCCAAACTCGTCACCTATTTCACCATAAACCTTCACTAAGAGAACACAACTGTCCCACCTTTAACAGACTGCTGACATAAAACTGGGTGAAAGAATGCACCTCCAAGAGTATTTTGCAGCATACATGGCAAGCTGTGTGCGCATGGCAGCAGCTGATGGGTTACACACTGATGTCCTCTTTAGGAGAGAAGTCTCGTTAGAGCAGACAGGACTGACAGTCTCTGTCCAGACTTGCCACCCTCACCTCCAGCCTGGAGAGGAGCTGTGCAAGTTTAATGAACAAAACCCAAGTCACATGGAAGTTGTCACTTGCTGCAGGCCACGTGTCAATTCAGGACTGGAGCTAATGACATAATCTAGGAAAAGAACTGAAGGAACTGTATATTTTTGAGGGGGCAAAACCTGCATAAAATACCTCAGGAAGTGCATTTCCTCGTATTCAGGGTGAAAAAAAAACCCCTGTCCAATTCTTTTATCTTCCCACTTATGTTTCCTCTCTTTCATCCTTCCTTTCCTCTCCATCTGTCTCAATGCATGCCTTTCAGTAAGAAAACATAGAATATTTTTTTTTTTCAGAAGCCCGCTCTCTATTTTTGCAGTCAAAATTATTGGGTGAATTTAGTCCCAGTGTGGAACATTTATTTGGGAAATGTTCTACTGTTTTTTCCCACTGATTTTCTGGTAAAAATACAAAAACCTAGATAAAAATCACCAGTTCTCGCTAGGAAACCATCTACCCATGCCTTTCTAGCACTCTCACTGCCTTTGTCCTTGTAACAGTTGTATTATCAGCCATGACCCCAACACTTACATGCACTTCAAAGCCCTGTAAGGACTATTATCCCCTCTCAAAATGTAGAAGAAAGTTAAATTCACTGCAACAAGGAACTGGCAAGCTTGTGGTGGGACAAAATAAACACTCTGGAGAGGGAGCCCTGGGGAGATGGCTCGTCTCCAGCAGCACAGACCAAGGGCTTCTCCGTAGCAAGGGGAATTTTTTTTTTTCTCAAAGAGCTGGACCTAGCAAAGACAACCTGAGAAGATAGTCCTACAGCATCTGTAATACTGCTGGGATGAACCAGAGCCTTCAGCTCGTGGGGTTGTTTCCTCTGGAGGGGGTCTGAAGAATGGACATGGAACGGCACACACAGCTGGGTACCCCTGGCATGGGAGTACTCGGAGCCAGCACTGTGCATGGGAGCGCAGGGGTGAAGGGGAGGGGGATGCCCCCTGCCCTGCCTCTGCTCTCTGCAGTGCACAGATGGGTGGATTAGTAAGAAGAAAGGAGTCCATCCACTGAATTTTCCCTGCTCTGTGCTTGTCATGGGTTTCATTATCGACAGACTCCCTATTTATAAGATCCCAGGTATGTTAAATAATAACAATAATAATAATACTCAGAAATCCAGCAATTCTCATAAACACCTTGTTTGTTTGTTTGTTTTTTATCTAAGAGAAAATCCAGGGATCCTCCCAGGCCACAGCAAAACCTTCTCTCATCCCCAGCCTCCTCCCTTCATGGACAGCAGGGCCACCATCAGCAGAGGAGCAGGAGCAAAGCCCGAGGGTGCTGGCAGGGCACAGCAGTCAATGTGTCACTGTGATAATCTGCTTAAAGGAGAAGGCCAGGACATAATTAAATAGCCTGGCCTGAAGTCCTAATAGAGCAGCTGGAAGAGCTGATGCTCTCCCCATAATAAAGTGTAGCTCATTTATTACTGCTTTGCATATGTGTCTAGAAATGAGTTCAGCCCCAAGCCCTGACTCACACCATTCTCCATCACCAGAGACATCAACCTCCTGGTCTCAGGTTATTGTTGCAAAGGTGACACTTACATTTTTATCTACATTTGAGAAGCCACAAGACTAAGCAAGAGGTTTTTGTCACACATTTTTCCTTTGGCAGCCACAAAATCATGCACGGCAAGATCTTCTTAAAAAAATCATTACAAATTCACAAAGAAACCCCAAAAAAACCGACAAAAAACCCAAACCAAAATCAGGAGAGTAAACCTTTCAGAACAGACATTTCTGTGATTTTGTTTTGGCATTTTCAGGGTCGATGCTTTGCATTTCCAAGCATTTTTTAGCAATTCAGCGGGATGAAGAGCAACCAGCTGGAAGTCATGCAGCAGATGGCCACTGGGATTCTCAAAAGAGAGGAAGACCTCATTTGGCTTGTATGAGTCCAACAAGGCAGAGACATTTTCTGTCTGCTGATACATCAGAGATTTCATAACAGGAAGGTGAGAAAGCTCCTCAGGCTCAATTGCGCACTGAGACCATGAGAGAAGAGGGTGTGAATAAATTAGGGAATAGACTGGAAGAAATACTGGGAACAACTAACCAAAAAAAAGGTTAAGATAGAACTTAATAGTTTCGTCTTGAAGTGATCCCAGGACACAGGGAATGCACTTACTGTGAACTAGATATTGCAAATCAAGAGGCCCCATCCAGCTTTACATGCTTCTGACTCAACCTTTGAGGAAACATCATTTGGGCAGCACAGAGATGACAGACATAACAGAGGTTAGGATGCCTGGAGGTCAGGGCCCTCTCCCATTCCCAGAGTTCTGTTTAGGCTCTGAAAGGATCCCAGAAATCCATCGGGAACTAGCTGTCCACATTGTTAAAACAGATAATTGAAGGGTAATAATCACATCCTTCGCCATCCCCTTTTTCTCCATATTTTCTTCCTCACTGTCCTGAATGTGAATGTCTTCCTTCATTCATTGGCACCACCTATTTTTGTTTTTTTCAAAAGATGAAATTGAATTTCTTGCTGAAGTTCGTTCAAATGCTCTAGCTTCCACCTGGATCATTTCAGCCTTTTTTCAGGTTAATCAAGGCGTGCCTGGCTGCCTTACCCCTCAAAGACCTCACCACATACTCAGAACTTTTGCAGCATGCAAGAGGTCTATATTTCACATGCCAGATATTCATCAATTAGAATGGGCAAACCTAATGGCTTCCTGCAAGAATGCTGTTTTAATGGAGATAAAGAGAAAATCCATCTAATGCAAGCATTGTCCTTGAAAGCAGACATCATTTTCTTCTAACAAAAAATTCATTTTTGCAAGTAAGACAAATTAAGTTGGCTGCAAAGACTTTATGTTGGTTTTGGGGTTTTTGTGAGATTTTTTTGTGGGTTTTTTTTGTGTGTCTGTTTTGTTTTTCTTTTTTTGCTTTTCTTTCCAACTCAACAAAAGCAGCTGCAAGATAAATAAAGTGCTAATTTTCAGTGGGCTGGAATTTGGCAAGGAGCAGACGTTTTTCTTAAGCAGTGGTAGTGGCATTCACCTTTAACGTTTGGATGCCAAGCTGTCAGCAAGAAACTTCAACACCACCTTTATCTCTCCTCTTTTCTATTTATACATTACACAAAGCTATTTTTTCCTGGGTTTAATTGCACATCAAAGGACCATCTGAATGGATCGGTTTTGGAGGTTGCTGATAGCAACACGGGGGAATCCTGCAAATGGAGGTCTAACATTTCAGTTCTTTCCAGTGCTGTATTAGATAATATGGGGAAAGCCAGTGAAACAATTAGCAAGAGCACCCTGGCTCCGCTTGCATTATTAGCAAGTTCAAGCTGGACACAGAGAAGATTAAATAACTATTTATTGTATTAATTCCCTCCCTCTAACCGCAGGTTTCCTACAGAAGAAGACACCAATGGCAATGCTCATTTCATTTTACAAAGAGGTAGTGGCAGGACTTTGAAAACATTTACGTGTCTCAGACTACATGTACACATCCTTGAAAATGGAGTATAGCCTCTTATTCATTCAGGGATGTAAAAAAGGAATCTCCCAGTTCTCTTTAGGCCAAATATGTTTGCCTTGGCAAATATGGATTTTGAAGGACTGCTCCAGGATTACAGGAACACAAAAATCACAACACTAAAATTGATTATATTGGACACAGTATCAGACTGAGGGTTTCACTGACTCGTTAAGTAAATAGAAATGCCTACACATCTATGTTCCCATTATAAAAGAGATGTGAACACCACAGCTGGCTTAAAACCATTTTCCCAGCACCAAGCCTGTCTCCTCTAAGCTTTATGCACAAGAAAGGTAAACAAGCACAGCTCCAGTCATTGAACAGCCTTTTTTGACATGTTGACTTGATTATTTCTCTCTACTTCCCCAAGCTTTCCAGCTCATACTGACTTAGCTTCTATCGGATGAAACCTGTGGCAAAACTGCCTCTTGTGTTTCAAGATCCTTAAAACTCACTCCTTTGTCTCCCTCAATGTCAGTTACTGTTTGTTTATGAAAGGAAAGGAAAAGCAAAACACACCAACCCAGACTCACGAAATAATGAATAGACAAAGTTCCACATTCATAAATAAAACAGCATACTTCCTATATATCCTTCTTACATAATCTTAAGGGGTTGTTTTGTTTTAAATCTGGCACCATTTTAGTAGGTCTTTTTGTTCTACTATTCTTGTGCTACTTTTAAGTAGGAGAGGTGTTTGACAAGTGAATATTCAGTGACGAAAACTACAGCTTTTACAGACTTTTTTGAAAATATTGAGCTGACTCAAAATTACTGAACTTAAGAGCACTTGTGAACATAAACTAAAACAATAGGTGACTGATACGTATTGTGTGAGAATTTATTTAATTTTGAACCAAATAGAAACTGATGGCCAAACTTAGAGACATTTAAATGCTGCTGGAAAACTTCTTCCCTCCCTGGAATTAACATAATCCACCTCTGGGCTTGATTCCACCACACATACACAAGTATAATTTACCATAGTAATTTGTAATGGTGCATAAATTTGTAATAGTGCTGTTTTCCTTAAGCTGTTTCTGTTCACTCGTGGAAATGTGACTTTCTGAAGAACACAGCCACACAAGGAGATGGGCACAGGTTTGGGGTGAGGTGGAAGAGCAGGAAGAGCTGGAAGACAGCTCAGCCTTAATTGTCAGTGCTTCCTCATGCCACGCAGCTCTGCATGGACCAGTCCCACGAGGGATGCCTCCAAAGAGCTTGAGAGAACATACCTGTTTGCAGATACAGCAAACTAATTACATGGAGGCAAACCTCAATGGAAATAATAATAATAAGAATTAGAATGTTCCAAACAGTACTCATCTGGGAATCTCAATTAGCTTCACAAACAGTAATTAATTTAGCGTCTTAGCTCTCTGCAAGATAGAGAATTACTAATCTTCCCATTTTATGGATGGGGATACACACATGCAGAAATGTCAACGAGACATTAGCTGGATTTAGACAGCACATCTGCTCGTAACCTCTTCTATACCTTGTGCTGTCACCTCTCATACCAGCTGATGTTGTCCCTTTTTGTGCAAAATTATATGCTGCTGGTTTGGACCAAGGAAGAAATTACTTCAGAATCTCCAAGGGCTTAACATAACCAAAGTCTGCAGTACTCACCATAAGGGTGGCATTAAATACCCTGTGCGCTGACAGAAAACGTATCCAGTGGGAGGCCACTGGATTTTAATTAGTAACCCAACTGTGAAGTTTCCTTAATGAGGCTGGCGACAAATTTGGCTTTATTGCTTTTACTAAATATTGCAAAAACCCAGGAGATGATCCTATAAAAAAGTCAGATTAAACACCAGGAGAGAGACCTGCCTGCCTTTGACCTCAAACGAAGGGCAAGAATTGTTGGGGCTCTGAGGGCAGCTCTCCAACACAGTGAGATAATGGATCCTTCCCTAAAATAAACACCAAGCCGGCCATACCAACAGAGCAGCTTCTTGTTTTATAATCCCTTTGCTAGTTTAAATCTCCAGATGAGTTATTATATTGCAACACATACACAATTAGTATGTCATGACCCTCCAAGAGTACTCTGTAAGAATACAGAGTATGGGGAAGAATAAAGGAAAAGGTTAGTGACTTTTCAATATTAAGTGAACTTGATTTTTCTGCTTCCTGGAAAAAAAAAAATCTTTGGGTACTCTCTAAATCTTAAAGAGTATTTGATTTTTTGAGACCTTCTTGCTCTTTGAAATTACCTGGAAGGAGGTTGTAGCCAGGTGGGAGTCAGGCTCTTCTCCCAGGCAATGAGAAGACAAATGAAAATGGCCTCAAGCTGCACCACAGGAGGTTTAGATTGGACATCAGGAAAAATTTCTTCACAGAAAGGGTTACTAAACATTGGAAGGGGCTGCCCAGGCAGGTGATGGGAGTCACCATCCGTGGTGTTCAAGAAATGACTGGAAGTGGAACTGTGGTTTAGTTGAGATGGTGGTGTTCAATCAAAGATTGGACTTGGCAATCTTGGAGGTCTTTTCCAACTGTAATGATTCTATGATTCTATTTGGTGATTGATTTATTTGAGGGTTAACTGACTATGGTATGGTCTTAGTGACTGCTGAGTTACTTTCTGCTCCACAAACACTCACACATGAACTGTCTTTGAATGCCAGGCTGTCCTACAGGTGAGACAGGAGGTAGGAAATGTTCTCATGTATTTTTAACTTTCTTGCAAAGTAGGTTTGTGACTTGGAAAAATTATTTTTCATTGTGTCTCAGTTTTTCACAAAGAAAACAAGACTTGCAGCTGGTGTCCATGACAGCTGTGCTACCGTGAATACAAAGTGGACAAGAAATTTTAATATTGGACTGTGTAATGGGGGATTTCAACCCCACTCACATTTTGCAGTGGTTTGGTTGACTGTGTAAACTGCCAGGTAATTTGGCATGAGGTCCATCCCTGTGACACTGCTGGGAAAATGAGTCACATCCCAGTGTGTTTGGCTCCTAAAGCCAAAGTCTGCCTCAATTTTCTCAATTTAGGGTTACTAAACATTCACCCTGCAAACTCCCTTTGCCACAGTTCTCTGATGTGAGCCAACAGCTTGTCTGTTTTGTGTCTATTTGTGGCTGATATGAACTGTGACACGTCCAGAGGATCTTTTACAATTCCTGGTGACAAGGAGGGCTGTGAACAGCAAAGTGTGTCACATATATTTGTCAGCTGCAAAGCTGAAACTGATAGCAGGGTATGAATAGAGTTGATTGCCTCATCTCTAGCTGATACTTCACGTGGAAGATCAGGTTTCTGGGGGCTCCTTTGCTCACCCCAGGTGTGGCTAGAAAAAGTCCTGCTGCATCCTGGTGAAGTCTTGCTCGTGGTGTTCAGGGCAGGTTCAGATTGAATGTTAGGAAGTATGCCAGCAAGGCTGTTATGTTCAAAATGCACCACCAGTAGGGTTCTAGAGATGGCAGTGGCTGCTATGGGAGGGTGCAAAGGAGGAAAAACCTTTACTCACCTTGAAGGTGAAGCCACCTCTTGGCAACTCCTGTAGGAGGACAGAGGAAATGTCATCCCACCCTCCCCATTCTGGACCTGACTGAAAAGGGAATTAAACCAGCTTTTAAAATCCCTGGAAGATATTGCAGCACTTTACTTTCAAGTTGTCAGTCAGGCAGATGCATTCCTTAAATGCCCATGATTAGCTCTCTTCCCCAATTAGCAGGGAAAGAATCACAGCTCTTGTGCAAAGTGGCTATGGAGACACCCATTAATTTCCATGGACGTGAATGTAAACATTAATGAAAAACTCCAGTTAACTTTCCAGCGAGACTCGCTGTGAGTGTGTGAGTGTGTCCTTGTGTGCCTTTGTCACAAGGAGAGATACAAGGTCCCTCTTTCTCCCTCTGAGACAAAAGCAATCAGCTTCAGAGCCACCACCACCATCAGATCCCAGCTGCTCACTCCTTGAGATGCTGCTTGGCTTCTTGAGAGGGTTTTTGCTTTCTAAACTAGAAGTTCCAGAAGGGGAGCGGGAGGATGAGCTCAGCATCTACAGAATAGTTTGGAACAACAGCAGCATCTCTCACTCCCAAGAAACTCATCACCCTTTGGTGACACCCTGCCCCATCTGGGAGCACACACAGAGGTATGAGGACTATTCTGGGTTCTGAGAAAACACTGTGGAAAAAAAAGAGAGGGAAGCTCTGTAAATGAACAGTCAGCGTAAACAAAGTGTATCAGCCTAGGCAAGAGGCTGAAGCATGACTGCACTAAAGAAATCACAGCAGAATCAGCAACTGGCAAAGTAATTGGCGTTATTACAGCTGATGGAAAATTTCTGATGCCGCCCATGTTCACTTTCGAAACACTGCTCAGACATTTAATTGGCTCAGTTCTCATCTAGATGGTTGCTCTTTTTTTCCTTCTGGAGTGTATCAGGCCTGTATCTGCCTGATACAGACAGAAAATTTTGGATGTGGTTCCCTGGCTCTGTCCACCATCTAGGAGATAGAGAATGAAACTGCACAAATTAAGCAAGGCAAGGAAAATGTGGAGAAAAATGGGTCTGACCCAAATCATTTCCATTTCTCTGTTACCCCAGTTCTTCTTTAGTTCCACTCAGCCCTACCAAACAGTCCTAGGCTTGCAGCACCTAAAATACTGTGAGTTAAATGCAGGCATAAAAATTGCATATGGCGATGCCAGCAAAGGGTGTTTTTGGTGCTTTAGTCACCATACAGGTAAAATAGCTTTCTCTGTCACACACAAATGCTCCTGTGAGCACTTGCTGGCATTTTAATCACACTATTTCATAGAATCACAAGCTGGTTTGGGTTGGAAGGGACCTCCAAGACCTTCTCATCCCTACCTCCTGCCACGGGCAGGGACACCTTCCACTAGACCATGTTGCTGCAAGACTCATCCACCCTGACCTTGAACCTATCACCAGGGATGGTGATAAAATGTTAATAAAGGCCGAGAGTCTGTGTTCAGAAACAAATTCTCCCTCATCTTGCTAGACTCTCTTGCCAAAACATCCTCATCCTTTTATCCATTGTCCAGAAAACCAACTCTCCCTTGCAGGTCAGACCTGCAAGAACCTGGAAATTTCAGACAAGGCTTCCAAGTTTTCCCCAGTGTATTATAAAACCCTCAGAAAATCATTAATCAGTAGGAAACAGCCATGTTCTCAAGGTTTATGAAATTAGGAAAGGGTGTTTTTTTAAACTTTCATCAGAAAAAGCAACTTGGCTCGGTGCTGAGCCACAGATTCAGCTCTGGTTTTACCTCCACTCCACTCCCTTGGTCTAGTCTTGGCCACTTGATCTGCCCTTTAGAGGATAACCAAATCTAGGAGCAACAAGTTCTTTTCTCGGCCAGGAGATGTGTCTGCAGGGTGGACAACGCTGTAGAGGAAGGATGTTGATTGCCCACTTCCCTCCTTTTCTCCTCGAGTGTGTTGAGAGCTTTATGGCCACAGGCTGCCTTTGTGAAAAGTGCCATGGTGGCAGTGGCTCTGCAGCCCTGTGGAGGGACGGTTCCTCAGCTATCAGGGAGCCATTTCTGAGTTCTCTCTGGAAGCAGGAGGAGTATTTCTGAACCCACTTGACTGATTTGTTCATTGGCTGATTTCACTGGGATACAATCCATTTAGGTTTACAGCTCGTTTCCAAGGAAGAGGGAGCCCAGAGAGGCTCATTTGCCACATCTTCTGTCATGGCAAATCAAAGGCAGCACCACGCTGGGAGACTCCCAATGCCAAAGGGAGAGGACGCTTGGCAGCACAGCTCCCAGAGATCTCTGGAGCTGCTTGACACCAATCTTCTTGTTTCCCTTGAAAAGAAATGCCCCTCACCACAAAATGATCTGGAATGTGACAGCAAAGGACAAGGCAGAGGATTTGAAGGGACATCACGGCCCTTCAACAGCGAGTGTTGTGTGGCTGCACCAAAGCGTGGCCTCAAAGCCTGCAGTAAGGCCACCTGGAACACAGCAAAGCAGTTTGGGAATGCTGTGGGTTCCCAACTCAGAGCCCAGAAGGGTGGCTTCAGGATTAAGTCCCTGCTCCAGGACTTTCAGAACCGCCCCCAGAAGCACAGGGTTAAAGAACAGGACCATTTTAAACAAGTAGGTACTTTTCCACCCTAAAATATTGGTTAATTATGGATAACCTAGTGCCACAGTTAGCTTCTGCAGGGACTTCCAGTTTTGCCCTCAGAACTCTGGGCCTCCCAAGTCATTGCAGCTGCTGCTGACAGGCACCAGCACAGGACTTGGTGAGTCCTACAGAGCCACAGAAGAAGACTGAACCCAAACTGCCCTGGAAACAAACTTGAGACCAGAAGACAGCAAACAGGAAGCAGAGAGGAGGTCAGCTCTTTGCTTCTCTATGCTGAACAGGACTTATAAAAAATCCCACCAGAAAGAGAAAAGAGACAATGGCCAGTGACAAAAATGGAAAGAAATCACAAGCAGCCTCATGTTATTTGCTTCACCTACCAAACTGAGTATTTTCCCTTCCAGTTACCACTTCTGAAGAAGAGTAATCCAGCTCCTCAAGAAGCAAAAGGGGAGGTGTCCACTTACTTTATCCCAGTTTGGTGCAAGCCTTTGATTCACATCCCATACGAGACCGTCTAAGGGGTAAATCTTCCTGTTGGAGATGCAATGTACTCCTAGGATGGGATTTAGAAAATGGAGGCCTGCTCTTCTCTGTGGCCACAACTGAATCACCTCACTCAGGTTGTTTTCTGTTTTCTGAAATAGGCATAGTGTTATGGCCTGCTTTCTGAGATGCTGAAATTTATGTGTGAAAAGCATGGCATAAAAACTAACTGTTGTCACATAAAGCAAAATGAAGTTATTCAAAGAAACCAGGGTAATGTGTGTGCCATTGAAATCCTGACACTGGATGCTAGCAGTGGCCTGAATTTGCTGAGGTACTCCTGTTGCTGTTCCCTTTCATCAAGCACGGAGAATTACTGCTTTGCAGATAAACATTGTGATGTGGTAAATGTCCAGAATTTAATGAAGGCCATTATAACAGACAAAATTGCAGCTTTCATTGGCTTATGAATGCCTTATTCATTTCAGGTTTTCTTTTTTTTTTTCTTTTTTCTTTTTTTATATATAAAAATTGAGAATGTTTTCCCTAAGCAAGTGCCAAGTGAGAGAGTAAACATCTTCTGCTCACACACCTTCATCTCCTCCCCAAGGCTGTCACTCCTGCAAGGAAAAGGCTCTTGTTGCACCAGCCTTGTCCACAGTCATCTTGTAAAGTTCTCCCAGTGAGAAGCACCCAATGCTAACAACAGCTGGCCACAGCTGGCTGTGCCAGTGGGATCTGCAGAGCCTTTTCCCACTCCTGTCTGCCCCTGCAGGGTTCTTCAGCTCCCATCTTCACCTTTTATTGTCACACACTCCCTGGGCCAAGAACAAAAATGTGTTTGCTTTGTGATGCTCTGACTGTGACAGGGATTTTATGGGCTGCCACAATATCATCTCCATAACTGTGGCTGTGTTGTTGATTAAAAGGGTCACTGGCAGCCAGGGAATCTATAATACCTTTATTTGTTCACAGGAAGGATACACCAGGAGTTCAAGTTTCTCTCTCCAGCCTTGAACTCCTGGTGCTTTGATCCCGATCACCTTTGAGAATAAAAAGGGAATTTAGCTCTTAAATGTGGTTTTGCCACTGGTGTCTCAGTTAACACCATCCATAAAAGGAATCATTTTCTTTGTTACAAAAGACAAGGCTGAGACCACAGGGTTGAAATAGGAGTAGAATGATAAAAACTGTATCTTTTCAGCTAGAAAAGGACAATCATTAACCATGTAAATAAGAGAGTGACTACTGAGTTTTAGTAACACAGGCTATTCTGTTGCTCATTCATGAAGAGGGGTGAAGAGAAAATGTTTCAAGGCTTCTGAAAGAGTTTTTTTTTTTTTAGTTGGAGAATTACACATCCTGCTATTTCAGCACTACAATCACCTGCTGACAGTACGATTGCAAAACAGGACATTCTTGAGGCTGCAAGAAAATGGGCAAAAAAAAGACAATCCTGTTATCAAGTAAAATGTATGAAGACTGTGGTCCAAGTGTGTGTATTTTTATCTGGCTTCTAAAAGCATCACATCCTCAAATTCAAACAAGAAGATGGCTGCCAGAAACACTGAAACCAGAAAGCTGCTTGCCTTGGACACATCATTTTGGTGTCTCGGCCTCTTGGCTCTCTCATTGATTTTTATTTCATTTGGGTTTGATCCAAGGCAATTGGAGAGTATTTTAAAGCCAACGATGACCTCTGAACTTCAACGATGGCATTTTGGGGCATTTTGCCTAAAACAGGAGCCAAGGGCAGAACTGGCCATTCGTTCACCTTCCAGTGGAAGGAGAAAGTACAATGACATAACTTGTGGTTTCAGCGGAAGCAGCTGAATTAAGCTGCTGAGGCTGTACAGAGGGGACATGGTACTGGTGGAGGGAGAAATGTTTTGAGAGCATGCAACCATGGCACCACCTCTTTTTGTTGACAGTGCACAGCTACAGCTGATGACAACTTCAGCTCTACCTCCATGTTCTCACAAAGCAGCAACTCTAAGCCATACTTGCTCCTGGCTGAGTGTCTGAATTTTTGTTTCTTGCCTCGGAAAGGGTGTAGTAATGTAATCTTTGATATAAAGTTGCATCTTAGGAATTGCCAGTAGATAAAGAGCCTTGCATTCATTTCCTCTGCAACTCTGACTTCTCTTCAATCCTGACCTTGATTGCTCCCAGTGAGAGATAATGCAAATCCCATTCCTCATGTAGACTTTCCGAGATGTTGTCTCCAGCTTCATCTCGCAGGTGCTAAATGGCTTTTTGTGCAGGAGACAAGCTGAAGTTCTCTGATGAAGGATAAGGCTGATAAATTTGCTCCTTGGGAGCCAGGGGACGATGTGGGTAAAAGTCACCTAGAAGAGAGATCTAAGCTGGCAGCACAGTGGGTCATGATGACACTGAACCAAGATGAGGCCACCTTTCTGAGGAGAGGAGCAAGGCACTGCCGAGGGTTCCATTTCTTCTCATGCCCTCTTCTTAAGATATGTGGAAGGAAAGGGTTTTTTTCCTCCCTCACCCTGCCAGGGCCTCTTATGGACTCCTTCCAGCCATCTGAGGCTTTCATCATTGCCTTGCACATTTACTCAGCCATGCTGTGGCCATTCCCTCTCAAATGCCTACATCTCCCACTTATCCTCACCAAGGCTGTGCACTACTCATATCCAGGTTCTTACTTTCCATCATTCTTATTGAACTACAGGCACTTATTAAAGAAATGAGAGCATCATGTAGTGCAGCAGCTGCTCAAACGTAAAGGACCAGAACTATAATATTCCTTTATGAAGGGTTCAGTGACAACTAATTTTGGTGGCACATAGATAAAATATTGATTTAATTTATCTGGATCTAGTGAAATCTGAAAAGAGCTTATAAGAAATCATGCCTATACCTTAGTTAATGAAATTCTGGGCTGCTTCTGGGAAGACTGACAATTGCAAAACCAATCTGCCAAACTTTCATTCACAGCTTCCCTGCAAAGTCATTACAGATATGACAAAACCCACCAAACGCACAGAGGTGTGTGTGAACACATGTGTGAGAATGGGGAGCATCACATTTCCTTCCTCCCAGGCAACTGGCATCCTGCAGGAGACAGGAGAATAACGAACAGATGCTGCCAGCAATATTCAGTGTTGCAGGACCTTTTTTTTTAACACCTGAGAACTTGAGCCTGAAATCACCTCTGCAAGCAAACCATATGAGCCTTCAGTGCTGATGGTGCTCACGATGCTTGGAGCAGGCTGACAGAGGTCTCAAGCCATCCATCCACAGCCCATCTCACTTTTCCCATAGCAACACGGAATGGTTTGAGTTGGAAGGGACCTCAAAGATCATTTAGTCCAGCTCCTCTGCCATGTGCAGGGACTCCTGCTGATAGACCAGGTTGCTCCAAGCTCCATTGAGCCTGGACTTGATAATTTCCAGGGAGGGACAGCCACAGCTTCTCTGGGAAACCTGTGCCAGGGCCTCACCACTCTCACAAGGAAGAATTCCTTCCCAATATCCCCTTGCTGACCACGCCCTCTGTCAGTGGGAAGCCATTCCCCCTTGTCGTGTCCCTCTAGGTCCTTGTCCCAAGTCCCTCTCCAGCTCTCCTGAAGCCCCTTTAGGCCCTGGAAGGGGCTCTGAGGTTATCAGGACACCGATTATTCTGCCCAGCCAGGCTGTGTGCTGCACTCCTAGAGGCTGATTCTGGAGCTGATGCAGATTGATTTAACCGGTGCTTTTTGCATCTGGTTTGCTGCATCCAGAAACCACATAAGGCAGAAATGAACACATTCACACCCTATCTGCTGGTCACCTCTGCCCCAACACCCTTGTGTTTATATTTGTGCTCGTGGTGACACGGGGAATGAGGGCGAGTAGAAAACGTTGTTCCCTGGGGAATAGCGATTTTCAAGAGGTTACTCTGCAGGCAAAACTCAGGGTGCTGACAAGTAATGAGTGCGAAGTTTGATGCCTTGATTTCTGTTGTGTAGATCAATATTAATAGCAATATTGTATTTCCAGAGCTGGCAGAACTATTGATTATTTGGTATGTAGCAGTTCATTTATACTTGAGAGCAAACTGGGACATTGAAACAATAAATGTGCAGCTGTTAACAAGCAACACAGGACATTGAGTTTCAGTGACACAACTGGCATATCACTTCCTTTGTCTAAAATGGAATATCTTTAACATGTCAAAAATATAATTTACTTATCTGACTTACTGCAATACCTCAGGAAAATACCTTTTTCCCCTGAAACCTGCAGATTAAGGTCATGTTTCCAAATATGTGTCAAATCCAATCAATAATTTTATCCCCACCGTGACCAAACACTTGAGGTATTCTTGAAGGGAAAATGTTTTGTTTGGTATGTTTAAACAAGTATTAAATCAGATCACCTTGTGCATGAGAAGATTTCAATGAAAGAAAAGGTAATGAAACATTACACTGTGGTTGCAGGAGCTGAGCCAGAGTTATTTTTTTCAGCGAGGTTTAAAATTCAGTGAGAAAAAGTAGATACCTATATCTATATATGTATGTAAGCATATTTGGATAGGGTGAACTTGAAATAAAACTTTCTTTAGCAAAGGGTTTACTTACATTTGAAAGACACAGCCCTGTATCCAACCATGAGCTGTTTTATTATGCATAAGTCTACAGTTGTAATCTATGGACAGATTTAACTGTCAAGGACCAAAATATTGACGGGAAATTATATAGAACACCAATCTTATGGCTAAAATTTATTGAAAAAAGAATCTCCTTATGGTGAAGGGGTAAAAAATAA
Organism: Atrichornis clamosus; assembly: GCA_013400975.1. Lineage (NCBI taxonomy): Eukaryota > Metazoa > Chordata > Aves > Passeriformes > Menuridae > Atrichornis > Atrichornis clamosus. The sequence goes on along the minus strand of WBMZ01000730.1, from coordinate 55,042 downwards.
AAATAAGGGGTGACATCCCTGTTGCAGGAATGCACACCTCAATGACTTAAGAATCTTTTTACTTGAGCTTGAAGAGGCTGGTAAAGCGACCAGTAAATATGCGGGAAGTGTACCTGTACTTTACACCACCTTTTCTTTGCTATCAGCATTTACATCCTGCAGGTTTAGCTGCCTTAGCAACTCTCTACACTTTGGAGAGGTCAGGATCAAGGGAGGCCGAATCAACCTCTTCCACTGCTGACAAATGGAGTTTAGAACGTAGGAGTCCAGTTTCTTAGCTGGGCCTGAGCCTCTTCAGCCACTAGTAATAAAATGTGCCCAGAAATACTCCCAGGCATGGAGGCCAACTGGCACAGGGCAGTTTGTATGTCTACTCACAACCGTGTCTTAACTTCCTTAATGCAGCAACTAAATGCAAACAGCTCACTGGGATGAACCCTGATCCATGCTTAAGAATGATTTAGGAGCTTGCTGGCTGTCGTGGACCAAAAGTGTGCTGAGAACTGAGTGTACCCAGTTACATTTCCGTGAATGTTCCCAGATACTGTTTAACTTGCTTAAGTTGTTGTTATGACATATTTCTTTTCCTGATCAAGATTACTTCTTTCCAGCCAGGAGAAGGGAATTGTATGGCTGTAAATTAGGTTATAACAATAATCCTTTTGCTGGTTCATGAAATCAGTCTTACTCAATAAGAAGCATGTTTACTGCTGTCTGCAATCTAAGAATACTTGCAAGGAACCAGATGTGCTTTGTTTAAAATGAAAAAAATGTTATGCGTGGACAGATTAACTTCATAAACAAATCACTGTCCCCCTTATCCCACTGCACACCACTGACATCTGCCTGATACTACATCTTCAAAGTTTGCTACTTTAAACTGCCCCAGAAAAGCATCCCACCTCAAGCACTCGCCGTGTGCTCTAACTATGCTACATTGCTGCACTGGTCTTGTCTGGGGCAGAGTTCATTTTCTTCCCAGGGGCTGGCACGGGGCAGTGTTTTGGATCTGTGCTGAACACAGGGCTGATAACACAGAGATGTTTCTGTTAGGGCTGAGCAGGGCCCACACAGAGCCAAGGCCTTTTCTGCTTCTCCTTCGGCCAGGCCGGGGAGGCTGGGAGGAGACACAGACAGGACAGGTGACCACAACTGACCCAAGGGATCTTCCAGACCGTGTGACTTCATGGTCAGGGTATAAAGTGGGGGGAAGAAGGAGGAAGAGGGGGACATTTGGAGTGATGTTGCTTGTCCTCCCAAGTCACTGTTACTTGGGATGGGGCCCAGCTCTCCTGGAGATGGCTGAACACCTGCCCGCCATGGGAAGCAGTGAATGAATTCCTTGTTTCGCTTTGCTTGTGTGCACAGCTTTTGCTGTCCCTATTAAATTGTCTTTAGCCCCACCTATGAGTTCATCAACTTTTACACTTCTGATTCTCTCTCAGATCCTGCTGGTGGGGGAGTGAACAAGGGGCTGTGAGGGGCTTGGGGCTGGATGGGGCTAAACCAAGACTACTGGGTTACCATAAGATGTTCCACAGAAACGTCTGCCCTGACCTGCCAAAGGGAAAGCAAGTCTGTTTTGGTGGATTTCTCTGAGCTGCAAGAAGCTGAATGCAAGCTCTTAACTTTGAGAAGAATCGATTGTATCAGGGCGGGGCCAGCTGGCAGTAGGTAGAGCAGGATTAATGCAATTCCAAACCAAGAGGGAAGATCTCAATACCTTGTCACCCAAATCTGGGCACCCTCCCACACCCCACAAGGACTCAAGGCAGAGGAGGGAGGCAGAGGAAACACTTCGTGCCTACACACTCTTCACCACACACACCACAAAGCCTTCTCAGTGGAAAGGTTTCAAAGCTGCCACCAGAAGCTCTTACTCTGATATGGGAGCTGCTCAGAGGAACCCAACCCTTTGAATGGTTTAGCTCCTGACACTTCTAACACTCAGCTGTGAACATCACCTGTGCAGCAACCTACTGATGGTTTGCAGATGGAGCTTGGGCAGGAGCTCCTTTCCCTGCTGTGCTGGCACTGTTTCAGCAAAGGCACTTTCTTTGTGGGCAGCACCAAGGCTGCCATCCACCCTTTGCAGTGCCTATTTTTCCCCAAGGAAAAGATGGTGGAGACTTGTGTCAGGCAGTTGTTGTCACCCCCCAGCTCCTGTCTGGACACCTCTGTGGCCCTGGTAGCAGCAGATAAAAGCACCGTGTGGGCTCACAGCCTCGACATTGCATGGCAGCTTCCTGACCCAGGAGGCTGTAATGCCAGGAGGATGGTGGATGATTTCATGCCAGCAGATCATCCTATGATCTAGTGCAAAAGGCAGGAGGAGTGGGAAGCCCAGCAGGCACCTGATTGAAGAGGCTGGGGCAGACAAGAGGAGACAGTGTCCTGCTGTGCGTTTCTCCCACCTCCATAACCTCCTTATTTTCAAAGAGTTTCCACAGGGCTGTGGTAGCTATTGTTCTCCAGACCTGGTGCATCAGCATCCCCACTACACTGACAGTTTGGGATTCACACACTGCCAGCCCCTCTTTTTTCCTTCCAAAAGTGACCACAGCAGCTGGGTCAAACTTTGGCACAACTGTTACTGATGTGCAAAGCCAGCAGTGAATGACTGATTTTAATGTTCAATTTTCAAGGAAGCTGCAGATTCATCTGGACTATGAAGATAAAAAGGAGGCTAATTCAAAGCTACAGCAAAGTTTAAGGAGGAATTCTGCACAGGCAGGCAGGTAAGATCAATGTAAAAGTCATTCTTTTCTCTATTTGGCTCTGTAAAATGAGAAATACTATCAGTGCATTTTTTGAAACCTGCATTATTTTTTTTCCTAGGAAGTGTTGAAATAGGTTTAAGCATTACTGTTATTATCTCTAAAATGACAGAGGCATTTTCATGTGAGTTTTCCTTCACAGTCAGATATCCATATTCACCATGCGAGTAACTTTGATTGAGGGACTGCAGCTCCCCTGTGGTCACAGGACTCGAGGTTCATTCTGTGTTGCTCTTTCTGTCAAAATGGGGTTATTAGTGATAGAAAATATTGCTAGGTCACCCACAGCCTTGATAGAAACAGGAGGGTAGGAGAATATTAGGGAGAAGCTATTAGCTGTAATAACCAGCTGCAGTTGGCAAACCTGAGTGTATTTGGATTGCCTGTACCAGTATTTCACTCCCCTGTTTCCAAATGACTGCCCTGGCCCTAGTGATTAACCACCTGAATACACCCAAGAAGGATATTCACAGAAAGGATCTCATGATAAAAAGGCTATTCCTGGCCCTCTTTCCATCACATCATAATCTGTCCACTAATATGGCTTGAGATCTCAGCTGATCAAAAGGTCATAAGATGCTACTGCTAAGTATCACTCTGTCTCTGCTCAGCCAAAGGCATTTCTACTCCATTCAACAGGCAGAGGAATGCAATAGCAAAGCCTTCAAATCTGTTTGTATAATACATGAAGTCTTCTCTATATGGCATTTATCATCCTTCAGGGAATGACACCTGATAAATAAATCTCTAGTTCCCAGTGAATTTAAATAAAACCAAGGCAAATCATATCCCTGTGCACTGTAAATATAAAGCTGCAGAGAACATAGGAGGTCCCAATCTCCCACCATCTCTTTTGCTGCAAAAGCTGTAAACTGCTGGCCATCCTTGGATTCTGCCAAAACCAAGGAAGCCCAGATTTCCGAGTACATTATGAAAAGAATGATAATAACATAGGAGGGATTTAAAGATACATTCATACACTCATTTAGTCTAACGAAATGGAAATATTACACTTTTTTTCTTTATGTCAGCAAACCCCAAAAACCCAAGAAAGGAAGGTTATTAGCACATTGATAGGAATAATGGAGCGAAAATGGGGGGGAATTTAATAAATGGGGCAATGTGTTTGCCAGGGAATAACACTGGGGGGGGTAATTTTCAACCATCCTGGGATGAGTAAAATACTGAACCATCCTACTCAACACCACCACTTGGGCCAGCTGGTCACCACTGCACTGTGGTGTGCTGGTGGCAACTGGTCCATATGATGCTGGCCATCACCTCCAGCACCAACTGCAGCCACTCCTCCGGCCATCCTGCTTCCAAGCCGTTCAACATGGGCAGGGATCGCTGCCCAAAGCAGCAGGGAGAGAGGGCACCACTGCCAAGAGCCACCTGCCACCTGAAGCCCTTGTCTAGCATGTTGCAGGGGTAGTTCTTTTGAGCACTGCCATTGGGAAATTCACTGTTTTGTGTTTCCAGCACACCTGAAGTGTTGTCACAACCAAATTAAACCCTTCAGCATTTCCCAGACTATCCGCCCACTCTTTGGCTTTTCAGAGCTCTATACCAGAACCAACAGACAGTTTCTTTAACTGCAACTGGCAGTCATTTTTCTCCTCTCCATGCTTTCAAAGCTGAGAGCCATCAGAGATTAGCAGAAAAAATCATGACTATTTTTCCCTAAGAAGCAGAACTGGTAATAGGCTTCAGGAAAAATCCTCCTAAATGCAAGTGATAAGCGTAGACTGTGTGAAGGCTGACAGGTCTGATTATAATTATCACTGCGAGGGGACCAGCACTAACCTCCCTTCTGGAAGGCAATGACAATTCCTGGAAGGGAACTCGCAAGTGAATTACCATAAACAAAATCACTGCGAGTAGACTTGTCTTTCACTGGAAAACAAGATCCAGATTTGGGGGTGTAAAAACCCCCCCAAACCTTAAGAATTTGTTAAAGTTTATCCCAATAGAAAATGGCGCTTAATCATACACTTAGGTTTTGCTGACTTCAGGACGGTGGGAGTAAAAGAATCAAGAGGGACACATGAAGCATGGGATGGAGTCAGGCAGGCAAGAGGTGTTTGGAAACATGTGGTATATTCTGAAACTGTACTTGAAGAACGTACCCTGCAACATAACATGAACAAGGAATCCCAGGGAAGATGTTGGTTCAGACTGAGCAAAATATTCAAAACTTAAAACAAAACCAAGGCTGCCTTGCACCAATCCTTCCCTTTCCTCACATCCTAGCAGGAAGAAAGCCAAACAGAACCAATGCTGATCTCTTCAAATTGCTTCTATCCACTGAAATCCTAAAATTCCATCTATGCATTAGCTGAAATACAACAGCATCAGCTTTCAGCGGGGTTGTGAGGTAGACAGGATAGGTAGCATTTCTTCAGGACCCTCCTGCCCTGACCTTTGTGCTCTCTCTGACAGCATTATATTTTTCTTAGTCTGCAGGTCGTTTTGGCATTTCTCACTCCATTTCCATTGGAAACTTGGAAATAGAGAAGCTTGGGCAACCTGGCCTAAAAGTAGCAGTACACTAGCTTTGTCTTTCTGAAAACAGGGAAACAGATATTATCTTCTTAATAGGGGCCATAACTGCAGAGGAGATGGAGAGGAGAGCCTCAGAGTCAAAAGCAGTTCTAAGAGTTTAGTTCTCATTATATCTCAATGGAGTGGAGCAAATAAGCTGTGCAAGGAGACATATGGAAGCTCACTACGCAAATGGCCTATTTAATGCTCTTACTTCCTAATTAGGTCCTGGTGTCAGGAGGTTGGTAACAATTATTCACACATAGATCATCTGGATACAATGCAAACTGTTCTAAAACCCAAACCATCATAATGGCATGCATTAAAAGAAACCCAATTTAGCTTTTTAAGAGTCATTTGCTTAGTGCTTGGACTATTAGTTCCTGTGCTATGCATACCTAAATTTTGTGTCCAACATTGCAAGAATGGGTTTGGAAGGGGGAAAGGACAAAAAAAAACCATCACAGCCACAACCCCTTGTTCTTACCTTGTTCACAGATTTCGTCACTGGACTCTGCACGGGGAACCCACACTCTCTTCCCAAATTCTTCATCTGATTCTGTGGTGTTTCCCAGAGCAAAGAGAAAAGAGAAAACCTTGATTGTGGGGATGACTGTGTAGAAAACGGTCACGAGCACGCAGAGTTTTGCTCTGCCCTTTACGTTTCTTTACATGTGTCAGTACAACCACCACCCCTCGGCAGCTGGGGCTCCCTGAGTACCCAGTGTTGGGGTCCACGCTCAGCCCTGCAGTGTTTTGTAAGGCTCCCCAAGCTTCCCCTCACCCCACAGGGGTGGCTCTTCCTCCCAGGTATCCCCTGTAAGCTCATTGGCATAACAGGGCCACCGGGGCTTTCCCCAGCAGCCACGGGGCACACAACGAGCTGTGCGGTCAGGGAGTGATGCCACGGATTCCTTTGTGTTAGGAGGGCTTGGGAAGAGCAGGAAGGTGTCACAAGACATCAACCCTCCTGGTTTGTATAAGAAAGAAGGGAGCTGAAGCCAAGGATTACCACATTGCAAAACCATTTAAACCAGAGTAAGTGCTCGTGATTCAACATTGTGACTCCAGCAAACCTGCTCTGTACTGTGCTTCGGTACTTCTGCTATGAGAATGAGGTCTTCTTCTCCCCTTCCTCCCCTCCCATCTCCTCTCCTTTTTGCCCATCTCTCCAGCCCTTCACACAAAGGTGAAATACTTTATATTTTCACCTGTGGTGATGCAGATCAGAGAGTGTTTGCTTTGCTTTGTTTCTCACTGATTTTGCCAAAGGCATCCTCTTAAGCATCAGCCTGTGCAAAGATAATAGGTGACACAATTCTCTATAACTGGAATCAGCAACGAATCAGCCATCTGGCACTCCAGGGGTCTGAGATTAACCCAGCTACTGGACCGTGACTGCAAAGCATTTGCACATTTAGATTACAGAAATGTGAGGTTACAGGTCCAAAAAAAAAAAAGACTGGGTGTGGGGAGAAGGAGTGGAAGATAGCCTTGGAAGAGGCCTCTGGATTAACCCTTCCAGACACAAGTTATCTCATAACTCCAAGTAGACAATGTTTCTCATTATGAAGTGTTAAAAGGATGAAGGACTGGAAGGAAGCAATTTGAGACACGAGACATCATGTTTCAGGAGAATACATCCTAAGTCACTTTTTTATACAGGGAGAAATAAAGACAAAACCATTCAGCTGCCTTGTCAAAGCCTTCTCTCCTTGGGAAGCATGACCAAGCTGCCCAGAAGGCTTACTTGACCACCTGGAAAGTACAAGAATAGCATTTTTGCCCCAAGGTGGCCAAGATCCATTACACAAGCTCTCCTGCTGCCAAGATTTCAAAAAATGAAAGAGATTTGCCTGCTGAAATAACAAGGTTTGTGAAGGTCTCTTCATTTCTTGCTCCCAGTTCACCTTCTTGAATAACAAACAGTGCTTTGCTACTATGCACACATGGATGCTGTCACTCCACATTAATGCTTGTCCACATCTTTGGGATACTCTCCGTAAATCTTTCGGAAATTGTTGTTTGATAAGTGGAGTATTAAGAGGTTTAAATCAGTAGTAAATACAAGTTGGTTCCACGTCTAAAAGCGTGAGCAATGATCTGCACAGCTGTGTGGTGGGTCAGGACAGACACCAGGGTCTCCTCTGGTCACATTGGTGGGTATTAATCCCCACTCCAGCCACTTTCTCTTGCAGGTTAGAGTCCCATGGGTCCCTGAGATTCTCATCCTCAGGGATGGCAGGTTAGAAAGAGGAGACTGTGCTCAGAGGAACAGGTGCAGATGCAGTCAAAACTATTGGCAAGAATGTCTGGAAAATTCTGAAACATCTCACTTATGAGGAAAGACTGAGAGCACCGGAATTTTTCAGTCTGGAGGAGATATGACTCCAGAGAGACCTTGAGCACCAGCCCATACCTAGAGGGGCTCCAGGAGAGCTGGAGAGGGACTCTGGGTAAGGACAGGGAGTGACAGGACAAGGGGGAATGGCTTCCCACTGCCAGAGGGCAGGGTCAGATAGGATTTTGGACAGGAATCCTTGGCTGTGAGGGTGGTGAGGCCCTGGCACAGGTTGTCCAGAGAAGCTCTGGCTGCCTCATTCCTTGAATTGTCCAAGGCCAGGTTGGATGGAGCTTGGAGCAACCTGGGAGAGTGGAAGGTGTCCTGACCATGGCAGGGAGATTGGAACGAAATGGGCTTTAAAGCTCATTGCAACTCAAACCATTCCATGATTCTGTGATTCTACGAAATTCAGGAAAGATCTGCGTGGCACGTGCCCTGGGTGAGGACAGTAAGTCAAACAGCTCGCCTCATGACATCCGAAGAGACAACTGAAAACCAGACAGCAAGCACACGTGTTTATGGAAACCCATGTATTTTACCTACATCCTTTATACAGACAAAACAGGTAGGATCGTGTGGAAGGTACAACAACACACTCCAGGTTCTCTCCCCAGCCCTCCTGTCAGCATCTGCTGTGGTGGAGAAACCCAGGTTTCCTGGGCCAAGCACTACACACCCTGCAGTTGCAACAAAGAGCAAGAAGAAATGACAACACCTGCTCTGCGCAGGCCCAAGTTGAGCTGCAGCAAATACATGGTACGAGGCACAGCTGAGATGTGAGGAAGAGCAAGGATCAGCTGCTGTGATCATCCTACTCCATCCAAAACCTGCTGACATCAACTCAGACATGAGTGCCGCTCCCAACAGCGCTGTTTGGGACTGAGCATTTGATCCTCCACAGAGGAAGGACTATTGATCTGTGAGGAGCTGTGAGGAGAAGAGGGTAGCAGACAGAACATGCTAGACAACACTTTTAAGTCTGCCTGAACTCCCCCACTATTTATCACAGTATTTCCAAAAGGCCTTGCCTGGGCAGGGTTAGGTGTTCCCAAACCAGGTCTACATGTCTGAGACCAAAGGTGAGGTTTGAAGTGGTTTGGATGTATACTAGGGCATGGCTTTCAGGTGAGAAAGAGGTCACTGGGATCATCCCACGCCTGGGACTACAAAATGGGCCAAGCTAACAACCCAATAATCCACAAGCTTCTGAGATGCAGCAAGTTAATGAGGCTCTGCCCGTGCTTTAGAAAGGTCTCCTTGAACTTGACCTGCTGACTATGTGAGGACTAAAATTGCTGTTATAACAGGATCTAGACCTGTTTTCAAAACCAAAGACTGGGGTTTTCCCTTTCTCCAGTCTCTAGTTTCTGTAAAGACAACCTAAAGCTTCAAATACACATTCCAGAATGGTCCAAAAAGGAACATCTGTGGAGTGGAGGAAAAAACTCTTGCATTTAACGTCAACTAGTGAACTACTACAAGAATGCTTGTGCTGGTAATAATTTTTTAAACGTTAAAAAGAAATTAAAACTCCATCAAAAAAAGAAAAAAGGTGTTTTGTTTTGTTTGGTGTGGTTTTTCTGTACCTCTTCCTTGTCTGTAAATGGAAGGACAAGGGGATCAACACAGGGCAAACCCTTGCCTTTCAGACGGAAATCACCACAAAACTCCATCTCCTATCTTGCAAATTAACCAACCTCATGAACTGATGCCGTTTCAGCCCTACATTATTTTGTTTTGTTTGTATGTTTGTTTGTTTGTTTTATCCAAACAGGCTTTGCAGCAAGGGGCTTTTGCAACCCAAACAGCGCCACTGCACCAGCCTGGCACTGAGCTGAGCCTGGAGCCGCTTGGAAGTTGCCTCATCTCCCAGCAAATGAGAAACGGAGGGAAACACCGACGCAGGCAGCGCTGCACCTTGCAGCAGAGACTCATGTGTCCTACAAGTAACCTTGCATCAAGGTACAGAGCCACAACAGCAGCCTTATGGGTACAATGAGAGGAGGAGGAGGACAGCGAGCAGGAGGGGAAGGACAACAGGAAACAATCAGAAAACTCCCTGGGAATCAAGCCTTCTTTTCCTCCTTAGGGAAAAAAATATTAAAAAAAAAAAAAAATCCTTTCCTGATACAGACATGGAAGGAGGAGATGAGCCCCTTTACACTCCAAGTCCCCAGCAAAGGTCCCCTCCCTTTCCCAGAGCTCCTAAATATCACTGGCGAGGGGGTGGCTGGAGGAGGAAAGGGTCACATTTAGAAGGTGAAGGGGGAGCAGGGAGGAGGGAGGACACTCCTGAGCCCGGCCAGTGGCCCCACGGTCTCAGCCATTCTCATTCCTGACACGTTTCCCTGCTCTCCAGCACAGCCCAGCTTCGAAATATTAGTGTGGCGCAGAGTGCCATTTTCGAGTCACTGCAGCTCCTTCTTGGCACCGGTTCAGCTTTTTGTCTTGCCTTCTCCTCCGAGCGCCCAGTGGAGGGAGGAGGAAAGAAAAGAGGAAAATGAAGCCCCGCTGCCTCTCTGCCGGGTCTGTCAGGCACCCCCAGCCCTGCCTGCGGCACCCCACACCCTCCCAGCCTGCTCCCAACCAAACCACTCGGCAAACATAAATCTCTTTCCACCTCCACAGCAGCCAGTTCTCAGCCTCCTTCCCCCTCTCCGCCGCCACCCCTTTTCATCGCGCTCTCCTTTGTACTCCTCTAAATTTTTCCAGCCAAGCGTTACAACCTTCCACCCTCCCTTTCTCCTCCGTCCCCAGCCCTCCCACCTCCTTCTCTCACACCGGCAGGAAAAGATCGTGCCCCGGTTGCCAAAGCCCTGGCAGCTCCCCCGGGGCCGTGGGGAGCCCCTGCACCCGCAGCACGCCTGGAGCTCCCAGCGCTGCCCGAGCGCGCTGCTCGCGGGTGCACACGCGTGTGTCACAGGGCAGGACGTTCTCTGCACCCCTCGGCATGGCTGCAAATGCAAGCAAGCTCTTGGCAGCCGAGTCCCTCCTCCTGCTTGTGGGGCCGGGAGGAGAGCAGAGGCAGGATGACAAGGGAGGGACGCTGTATTTTTGTAAGCAACCCGAGCATGGCACTGAGAGCTTCCACCACCAACTTCTCAGCCTGCTGTGCTGGCAACCGGCTGCTGGTTCCAGCCTGGCACCAGCTTTGGTTTGTTTTTCTCTCCTCTTAAACGCCCTCCTCACAAATATTTATTCCCTTTTTATTTTTGTCTTTAAAGTTTTTCCTCGTCACTGTTTCCCTCTCAGCTTTTCCATAGAGACAAGGCTTGTCCACATGCTTGTCACCTTCTCTCTGCTGACACCACCCGAGGGAACAGCACGAAGCTGTGTCAGGAAAGTCATAGGCTGGATACTAGGAAAAGGTTCTTCCCCCAGCGGGTGATCAGGCACTGGAGCAGGCTCCCCAGGGCAGTGGTCACGGCCCCAGACTGGCAGAGCATTTGGACAATGATCTCAGGCACAGGGTAGGATTCTCGGAGCTGGACTCCGTGGTTCTACCAACTCTGAATATTCTAGGATTCCATGACTCTAAGATAGACTCCCTCCCATTTCCACCCACAAATCCAAAGCATCACATGTGGAAGGGGCACCAAAGGAAGTGATACATGATGTAACACTCATTGGACCCACAGCGGGGAAAAAACCCTCATACGCACACACAAGATACATATTCTCTTCTCTGAGGAAGACAGAGAGCTGAGAGATGCCCTAAAAGTAGGCAACACAACCCTGGTGCATGTCAGGATGTGCTAACCCCAGCCCCTTCCTCAGAGGAGGGAGGAGGCAAGTTTTGTGGAAAAGTAGAGAAAGACTCAGGGAAAATGCACGTTCTCCATGAAAAGGGCCTAAGAGAGCCAACTTCCAGCTAGTGAAACTTTTAAAAGTGAAACTTTTAAACCAGAGTTTCAGACACTGACATACTCATGACAGAGATAAAGTGGTATCAAATGCACCTAGTCTGGTGCCTGGAGGAAAGAGATTTGGAGAAAAAATTATAGTAATGCTGATGGCTTGGGAAGGACATGGAGGCAGGAGAGATGCACTGAGGATTTTATGATGGAGGCACGAGTGTATTGATCTCATGCTGGCTGGAGACTCAGGGAAGGGTACAGATCTGTAAGCAGCCACTGGTGTTCCTAGAGCTTTTCATGAAACTGCCTGGATGGCTTTGTCCACTGAGAAACATCAGGACTCCTTGGAAGCCACAGGACTTAGAGGATGCTGAAACAGATGGGCACTTGCTCCCTATGGAAAATCCCTCAAGAGGTCCAGCAAAAGAGCCAGAAAAAGGCTGGTTCTCACTGAACACATTCTGGCCACCTCAGGGAACAGCAGAGCAACCGGCTTGCTATCGGGGTCGCAGAGGCAGAGCAGGAGACAGGCAGACAGACAGCATGCTCGGGGTGGTACAGACAAAACAGCAGTGTCCTGAGCAGCTGCCTAAAATGTGTCTTGGCAACATCTCACCTGGCTGCTGATGAAGCAGAAATCGCGGGCTGGAACCGTAAACCCTTCGGTTGGGTCTGACTTTTGCCTCCCTGGTCTGCACGGGCAAGGCAGGAGGGGAGCAGAGGGCTGGCTGACACCCCTCCAGCTGCCAGGAGCCACACGGAGGAAGGAGCTGGTCCTCCGGCCACCGCCCCCTGCTGCGTGGGCAGCAGGTGAGGGGCAGGCACTGAAGTGGACCTAAAATAAGCAGGTGCCCTGCCATGACTGGGCTCACTACGGGATGTGTGAGTTTGTTAATTTAAACTCAGCCTGTGTCCTCAGGAGCACCTCTGCCACTGGGGATGTGTCCCCCGCGCAGGGCCCACACTGGAGTTCCCCAGGCCACCACAGCCCAGCTGGATCTGGCTGGGTTGGGTGGAGCATTATCCAGTTAAGGCCATCAAATCACCTCTTCCTTCTGAGTTGTGGTTTCATTGTCCCAGGCTATTTGCATGAGGATATCATCCAGCATTAGCCATGGTTTCTTGCAATGTCTGCTTCCAAAGTCAGCCAGTGTGTCCAAAGTCAGCCATTCTATCTGAATGCCCTCTCCCATACGGTTTATAAGTCTATTTTGTCTATTTGCTATCCTTCGGGCTTAGAGTGGGTTTCTGCCCTTCCCTCCAGCCCTTACTACTAAGTGCTGGCATTTGGCAAGGCAGAGGGGGTCCCTTCTGTGTGTCCATGGCAAAGCAGGCCCTGACACCTCAGTTGGAGTCATCTGCAGGGAAGCACTCCTGCCTGCAGGTATCATTGAAGTGACTCCCAGACAGAGAGGCACTTTCAGATCCTTTGAGTCAAAAGGTGCTATAAATAAAAGATATTACAGGCTAGCAAGTTCTCAGTTGCAAACTGGAGTGGGAAGGAATATTTTAGCATCCTCTTTCTAAGCACATTAACTCTTGGCAGACATGATCGTTCAGGTCTTCACAGCTGAAAACTTCACACCGTGTGCAGCATGTTGAGTCCACACGCTCCATTTCCATTTCCAACAGCTCTAAAATCCACACTGCCCCTATGCTGTATCCCCCTCAGTGCAGAGAGCACCCAAATATTTAATCACTTTGGGAGTCACGACGCTAAATACACGCTCCACGGCCATTTTCCCGGGAAAAACAGCCTTTGCTGCTATAAGCCCACAATAGATGGTGCCTGAAGATTTTTATCAACTGGCTCCTGATGCTTCCCTTCCCAGGGTGAGCGAGCACTTTGTATCAATCTGGCTTGCTTTAGTGCAGTGACCCTGCGCTGTGCTCCGCCACTGAAAGTTCAGATCCCAGCTGCGGGGCTAAACTCTTGCTGACATTGTGCTGATTTCTCTGCCTCTGTCACCCATGCTGCCAGGTAGAGGGAGGAGACGGTGGACTTTTCAAGGCAGGAAAAGAAACAAAACAATCTTGCAAAACGCAGAGAAGATGTAGCAAAGGAGGAAAGGGGGAGGAAAACATTCCTCGTGTGTGCAGTGAGGTTGAGGAGAGGAAATCCTTTGGGCAGCACAGGGCACTTTGATCACGTTCTTTTCCTTCACCAAGGAGAAAATCTCGGCCAACAGACAATTAAATTGTTACAGGCAAGAAACAGCTTTTAGGATGCCTTGAAGAACTTGTGTCCATCAGCAAGCTCAGAGAGAGATGCAGAGGGGGAAACCACTATTAGTGATGGGTCAACTGTAAAAGTTTGGGTGGCTTGTTTTGGATAAAGATCCCCACATGCAGATGCTGATCTAAAGCCCTCAGTCTTCAGAGCAGGACTAAAAGTCTCTTAAGAACATACTCTTCTTGCATGATTTCCAGGATCTCCGAAAGCCATTGTCCGTGCCAAAAATACAGCAAAACCAGCTTGCGTTCTTCTTCTTTCATGCAGTGTTTTGGCTCTTCTGCCTCTGGCTCCAAGCAAAGCCTAAGTTTTTGATTTGAAGGCTGGCCTGTGCTAATTTATTTTCAAGCTGTCCTTATTCTCATACTGCATAGGTACAAGGGAAATAAGGAAAAAACTTCCGAGATTCTGTGGAAAACTTTTAGAGAAAGCTCCCTGAAAATTAGCAGAAGAAGAAGCTAGTTTCCCTAGGAGAGGCCTACAATCCTTGAGTTCTTCTACCTTAAGCAGACTACTTATCTGTAATCTGCCTGTTTTGCCATTAAGCAACATGGGAGATCACAGCATTCCTGGTTCAAATGAGCCTGTTAGCCTAGGGTGGTTATTAGTCATTAAATACTATTCAATCAATAAACAAAACAAAACAAAAAAAAAGACTTTTATTTCCCCACCTAAACTGCAGTAGCCCTGATTTGACAGAGAAGAGTGAAAGCAAACAGTTTGAACACCATCAGGCACCCTCCAGTTTTTGTAAATCCAAGCGTAATTGGAGTAAAATAGCCCAGTGCAATTGGAATGAATGTGGTATGTTTTGCTGAAGTCCTCTGGACAAACAGGGCTGTTGCAGGGCTGGTTTTGACCTCTGGCTGGATTTTCACCAGGGTACCTCCACTAACGTTGCTCAATGTGTAGGGCAGATCACAATCAGGCTAGCAGGCTTTTCAGGATGTTGCCAGATATCCTGTTCTACAGATCCATTCACCTCAGGAAGGTTTAAAGCACGTACATTCACTTCACATGGAGTGAATGAGTGCTTTGCTGTTAAAGACCAGATGAAGCTATTCCTAAATGATTTCTTGTTGTCTTATTTCCTGCCTTTCTTATTATTTATGAAACACTCAAGCAATGATACTCAGCTCATCCAATTGGTGTGGAGACCAAGGATCTTGTTTGTAACTGGTCTGAATCAGGATAACTCAATCCAGGTCAACAGAAATAATGGACAAAATCAGCACAAAAGCTGTAACCAAGAGTTGATACCACAGAGGATTCCAAAAAAAGGGCACAGCCTTCTAGACAGCACAGTACATATAATCTAAGTATTTTGTCACTGAAGGTGATGTGCATGACCAAGACAGCTGCAGGAGACCCAAGTTCCCATTCATGTCCACGTCTGTGAGGGGGGAGCAGCTCCATTACCCATCATGTGCTGTACTCTGCTGTGCCCTCATGCAGAATCTGCCCACTGTGTCCTGCTAAATGCTGCAGGATTCTGATTTTTCTTTTTTTTTTTCCCTAAAACTTGGATCTTTTGCAGCTTCTTAGTATAGATGGTGGGAGAGAGACATGGGTTTAACTTTTGGCTTGGAAGAAAGTAAAAAAATCTGGCCTCTTTCAAGAGTGCTGAGCAGTTGAGAAATCTGACCCTGAGCTTTTTAGAAAAAGCGACCCAATCAATACAGTTATTACACCATTCTCTGGCCTGTGACTAACACAGGGATTGACATTTACTTGCAGGAAATGTTGGCAAGAGTTGGGGGTTCCCACTGGCTCGTGCTGTTTGCTGCTCCCCGAGGAACGCCGGCTGCGGCGACGGCGGAGCGGCTGCTTCACAGGTGCGCGGTTTGTACGCCAAAATGGGTTGTAAATCAGAGCAGAGGAAGAAGGGGCTGGAAAAATGCTTGTCTGTAGGAGCAACCACTGGAAAGGGATGGTGACTGTGTCCATTTTACAGGTTTCCTCTCCTAAGTCTATGCATGCTCACACCGCACCAGAGGCATCGGGCCCCGGGTCGGAAATCCAAGGAGCATGCCAATAATTTGCCAGAGATTACACATGGGGTGAACTTGTCCCTGATCTCCATTATTGGTTCAAAACCAGGAATTCTCATAGCTTTTCGGACAGATGGCTGGCCCTATTACTTCTTATGTTAGATTTCCCACTGAGGCTGAAAGCAAATCCACATTCAAGCTGAAAGTAAACAACCTGTGAATTCAAAAGGCATTAACTCGAACTGCCAAAGCATTTGCTGCGTATGCTGCAGATGTCAAACAGACAGTTTCCCACAGCCCTGAGCCTAGACACATAGCTAAGTTACACAGAAAAACCTTCCACCCAGCCCGAAAATCCATCCTGTGCAAAACTCACTCTCCTTGCTGGCATTTTAAGGGCTGGAGCCTCAGCTGGAATGAATTAATGTAGCTGCTCTGATTTGAAGAGAGTTATGCCAATTTATACCAGATGAGGATTTCACCCTTTGGAAGCCAAATGGGAAATGGCTATCCACTACTTTTTTAACAGTGTGGTTTGAGGCAAAAAAACCATAAAATATGGCATTTTTTTTAAAGTGAAAGAGCACTAGGTAAGTTTATTTCCACTTCTATGAATAATTTTTGAAGAAACCTTTTAAAAAGCATGGTCCTAAAGAACCAGGCTTTGCAGAAGAACACAACTTATAAGTACAAACAGCACATGTTAGCCAACTTACTGCTATTCCTGATACCTTCCAAAATGCCAACACAAAGTTAACTATGCACCCAAGCATGACATGGCTCTGGCATTGCAAGAAATTTTAAAAGTGGGAAGAACTGAATAAAACGTCTGTTTCTCCTGCCAGGGCTATATGAAGAGGACAAAAAACCCCCGTGAAACTAAACAAACAAAAATTATCCACCCGTATGCTTTAAAATGCTCTAAACTTTAGCACCAGAGTGTGCTCCTTGGTAATAAAGGTGTGCAAGATAATTTTTGTAATGTACTTTTGTATAAATGGAACAGCACAGTTGAAGTCATATTCTGTAAGGCAAGATTCATTTCATTTAAAGCAAGGCAGCCTCATGGTATATATTCAGGAGTGAGTATTTGAATTAAGCCTTTGATTTATTCTTTACCATAGGAGGCCCCACTTGCAGACTCCTATTTTGCACAAAGTAAACAGGAGGTCAGATATTACACCAGTAGAAATGAATGGAGATTTTTCAGATGATAGTAATGTGAAATTGAACTTTAAACTGTTTAACCTGCAGCCACCAGACTGATTCAGCTCACCAGAAAATTCAGCGCCTCTTTGCTCCAACCATCCTTATTTTCACTTTACAATTCAGTATAAGCTGGCAATTAGTAATACTTTGTCTGTTTATAGAGCCTTACATCTGAGGATCTAGAAACACTTTGTAAACACTAATGAATTAAGCTTCTTAACACCCCCTGTGAGACAGATACTGCTATCTCATTTGCACAGCTCGGGGAAGGGCAGGTTTGCCGAGGGTCGGAGCCAGCCGGCACGGGGCTGGGAAACCACTGCAGGCCCCTAACTTCACCTTCAGCTCCACATCACAAACATTTCCGTGGAGGTGGCGATGTGCCTGGCAACTTCAGGGACTTGCGATTATCTCTTGGAACTGCTAGCGTGCCCTGATGTCTGGCAGACTGGAAACACAGAGGATTGAACTTCCACCCGTAGAGAGAACTTAAGACCCACTTACAGGAGCACCATGAAAATGCCATCTGTCCTCTCCTGAAACAACCATCCACAAGTATGATCCTCCGATGTGGCAAACAGGGGAGAAGCTTGGGATTTCCTTTGTCCTTACTCAGTTTTTAATAACACCAACCCTGGACAAAGCAATACAAAAGTCCAGGAGGATTCTTTCCCTTTCCTTGTCATCCTTCATTGCCCATACATTTTTTCATGTAGGGGAAAGGTAAAATATCCAGGCTTGCTTGCCAGTCATGCTGACAAGAGGAACTTAAAGGATTTTTAAAGAAAGCCTGAAGGTTTTACTTCCAACACTATGAGGAATGTTTAGATCGTAGGCAAGCCTGAGGACAAGGTAGGCATTGGTGAGAGGAGTTTGGGTTTTTTTTTCCCAAAGCACAGTCTCACTTCTTGAAGAGCAGCTAATGTCTGGTACCTATTTGAAGCATTTTTCTACATGGCCGTTCTCCAAATGCATGGCAATTGGACAATTTCCATGATGACTCTTCTGTCTAAAAATACACACCTTCCCTTCTTTTCAATTTATCACTGAGCCAGTCAGCCTGTTTATTGTTGAAGTTTTTCCCATTTAATAGTGCACTTAGAAAGGTTAATACAAACATTGACCAATTCATTGCTGTCACAAAAAGAAAAGCCTTAGAAGTAATTCATCTAAACAGGAGTCAAGAGCAGGAGTCTCTTATTTAGAGATCAGTCAATAAGAAACAATGTTATGGAAGCTATTTTAAACAGAACAAATTTTTCAAATTTTTTTCTTAAACACCTCTTTTCTTCCACTGATTGAAACTGACGAGAATAGCAAATAAAATATTTGGTTTTGCTTTCAGAATTTCTTCATGACCTTAAATCCCAGGAATGGTAACAGACAGGCATTTGACATATTCAGCGTGTTGATTTGTGAACTACTGGCAGATTGCTGTTTGCCTAAGAATACGTATTTCAAATTCTTTTCTAAAAACTCTTCTTGATCTTTTCCCAGTTCAGGGGCTGTTAAATGTCTGCATGACACGGTGGTGTTTGTCTCCTGAACAGAGGGACATTACAATCTCTAGAAGCAGGTTTTCAGTGGGAATATTAAAGGCACTATTCAGGAATATCCCCCAGTATTTACAGCCTCCACAAACAGTACCGCGTGCAAACATGTTTGCTGGAATATTTGTCAAGAGCAAACATGACAGGATGGTGGGAGAAAGTGTACAAAGTCTAACCAAGCTTATAAAAACCCTACAGCTAATGAATACTTGTGGAAAATGTCTTATGGCATTTCCTCAGTGACGAAGGCTAATTAGGAAATCCTATAAAGCTAAAACTATTTTGCTGCCTACATTCTCCTGTACTCCAGAACTGAAAGACACTTCCAGGGCTGTCTTTGTCATCTTCATGTGTTGCTCTGCTGGATCCAGAAGCAGTTTCTAAAAGTTTTTTAGTGTATATCAAATGTGTGAGGTTATGAAGAACTGGACAGAGGACCAGAAACTTATTTTGCATAAACATCTTGACATCTAAAAGATTTTCACTGTCTTTGGCTGAAAGAAGACCCTAAACAAAGAGATAGGAATATGTACGTAGATTGGCCAATATGTCTTATTGACCAACATTATATCACCACAGTGTTACATGGTACTGTGAATCCTCTCTTCAGGCACCTTCCTTCAGTGACAAAACTGCTTTGGGATTGAGTCTTCTCCTGTAAACAACCCAGCAGGCACCCAAAGAAACCCAGCAAAATCATGTGGATGTTGGCTCAAAAGCACAAGGCCAGGAAAGGAGGGAGAATTGCAAGGAAATACAGTGGACATCCTCAGGTCTGCATGCCTGGGTGCTTGGGAATGGCGAATTACGGCCTCATCTGAGGTAAGACAGTGTCATGCAGGTTAGTAGGCATTCGTGGCTGAAAAAAAATCACCTCTTACTGAAAAAACAGGGCATTGAGATCCAATACTTTTAGTTATCAACAACCAAAGGAATCATTCTGGATGTGCACCAGTGGGATACAGCACGAGGTCAACATGAGCTTGCTGATTGAAGAACTATCTGGCAAGATTGTTCTTCTTCTCCTGTGAGTTTCATTTTATAAACTGTGGACCAAATTTTGCTTCTAAAGAGAGCTTTAATACATGGAACCACTGTGGACGTCCTCTGACACAGTGCTGGTGATAACACAGGACAGATTAGGTTACAGACAGGACCAGGCTGAATTTGTAGGACCAGGCTGGGCTCCTCAAAATCCTCTGGCAATGTCAAAGCTCCCCACAAGCTCTTGCAACTCACCACTGTGTGTTTTCCAATCAAACATGACACTTTCTTTTTCAGCTAATACTGAACCCCTCAGTATGTATTCTGAGCAGTTTACTGAAAATGCTCTTTACTCTGCCCTGCATGCAGCCAGCTCACAAAGTAACAAGATAGAGTCATTCCCCTTTCCTTTAAAAAACTGCAAATCCTAGTTCACTAAAAATAGGGTTTTATTTTGCTAATTCTGCCTATTAACTGAATACATCATTCCTTATGTTTCCCTCTTCTGGAAGGTAAGGAAAGGTGATGGATCATCCAGAATTTTTCCAGTCTGTCCCCTCTGTTCATGCATTGCTAGAGATGATACTGTATAATGCATGACTTACCTGCAAAGACATTGGAGGAGTAATGAAATAAGCAGATGCTCTGTCAGCAGGCTTTTAAAACATTGGTGTTGCAATCTGAGATGCAGTCAGCCATCACGTGCATATGTCCTTTATTTATGGAGCTGATAAAGGCTCTATGTCAGGAGCAGTCAAGCTGCCTTTTTACTTTCTGCTTTTCTTCACATTTAAGAAAGTTGCTGTCTGGATATTTTATTCTCATGGAAGCTCCAGATCTGGGAGCAAAAGCAGGATTTGCCTCCTGATTCCTCTCCTAAAAACAGAGGTCTTAAAACAGACAACTTCATCTAAACAAATCATCGGGGATTCCTTACAGTGGATCCTCTCCTTCAAACACAGATGATGTCTGAAACAGGTGGATCTCCCTGGAGTTGCCTATTTCTCTTCATCCATTAGGAAGAGAGCCCAGAACAGCCAGCCCAGCTACACCACAGGTCACACCACCAGAAAAAGAGTCAGAACACCACAGATGCTCACACCACCAGAAAGAGAGTAGGTTTAAGTTGGCTATTATGAAAAAAGCCTTTACTGTGAGGATGGGGAGGCCCTTGCAAAGGTTGCCCAGAGAAGATGTGGCTGCCCCATGCCTGGAAGTGTTCCAGGTCAGGGAGGACAGGGCTCGGGGCAATCCAGTCTAGCAGAAGGTGTCCCTGTCTATGGAAGGGGTTGGAATGAGATGAGCTTTAAGGTCCCTTTCAACTCGGGCTGTTGTATGATTCTATGATTTGCATGTATTCACTCATCTGTAAATTCAATTTTGCATACTTTTCTAATACCAGTACTGTTCTAGGTCACGACATGACAATATAAGCCATGTTTTGCCCTAAACTCCATTCCAGGCACAATGACAGTTTAGAGATCGGGGGAAAGCTGGCACAGACCAAAGGGAAGGATGGTGTTAACATTAACAGCCACCATCCGAGGAGTATTTTGCATTATAAATAAAATAGTGTTGCTCAGCTGCAGGAGGAGTGAGTTTCTGAAGTCACTGAGCTGCACGGCTGTGGCTCAGGGGAGGGTTTCAGTTCATGCCCAACGCTGTGCTTGATTACTGGTACATCACCCAAAGGCTCACAGCTAAACAGATGACGGGACACAGAAAAGCCCTTCTTCCTAACACAGCAAAGAGAGCTGCTGCTTGCTGACTGACAGCTCCCCAGCCAGCTTATGTGCATCTAATTACCCAGCCACAACCCAAATCAAAATGCCCCGTTGCAGCTGGTGTCTCACTTAATCCATTCATAACGCAGGCTAATTAGCATTGATGTTTTTGGGCAAGTTTATTCCAAATGTGGTCAAGTCTCAGGCTTTCAGCTTAGTTGCTAGGACCCATTGAGGATCCTGGGAGAGGCTGTGTTTCTGCCCAGAAGGCATTTTTGTGTCTTGCTGATGGGGAGACTTAGGAGTCGTTTTGGCGAAAGATGTTGGGCTGGGCTGAGATGAATGCTGGCATATAAGCAGTGCTGTTAAGCTGCTCTTGCTGCTACACCCTAGCTCAAAGCAGGAAAGTTTGTAGCAGAATCAAGGTATTTCATAGTTTTCATTGTGTCTGAGTTCAAACATCCTGATCGTGGAAAAAAAAAAAAAATAGAAAAAAGAAAGACAAAAAGAGAAAGAAAAGAAAAAAAGAGAATAAGAACAAAAGAGAGAAAAGAAAAAGAAAGAAAAGAGGAAAAAGAAAAAGAAAAAATAAAAAGAAAAAAGAAAATAAAAAGAAAAAAGAGAAAAAGACAAAGAAAAAGAAAAAAGAAAAATAGGAAAAGACAAGTGGAAAAAGAAAAAAGAAAGAAAGCTCAAAGAGTGGGAAAAGTCACAAAAAAAATTCTGTATTTTGTGTTATTCTTTGTGAATAGAGCTGAGAAAAGAGGCCAGTTACCAAAGCTTTGCATTTCCTTTCCAACCTATGGGATTAGAAGATGAGAGCAGGTGCTAATGGGAATTTTGCCCATGGCAGAAAATCAGAATCCTAAATCGTCATCTCTGGAAATCACAGAAACCCTTAGCAATGATCTATAGTGGCTGCACTTGGAAATTGGTGATATAAGGAATTGTCACTTGGCAGAAAACCGACTTTCTGCTCCTTCAGCACACCACAATTTCAGTTTAATTTGTAACAGGATGCAAGTGTAAATGAACTGACAACAGAGCTATCAGCCATTCTGTTGGTAACACTTGGAGCAATAGTTTCGATTTGACTAGACACAGCTGTCCACTGCATGGAACGACCTTTAGCCCCATCCTTGGCGAAATTCAATTCTCTCCATGTCTGACTCCGTCCATGGGGACTTGAGCCGCGGAGCTGCCAGAATAATCAGCGCATTGCTTAATGACAGGCACTCCAACAAGCAACGCGGTTGTGCATTGTCAGAAAGGGAGCCCACGGCTCCGGGGAAGGGGCGGGGAGGGGGGGAAGCCCCTTGTTATTCAAAGGGAAATAAAGCGGTTGTATGGGAGCAAAGGCAGATGCGTGCAGCAGCCCCTGCTTGACAAGCGTCACCAGTGTGCTGGCACCTCATGTGTGTGTGTGTGTGTGTGTATGCAAATGTGGAGTTTTCTTGTGTGTATTTCAGCAAATATGCATTTTTAATAGATTTCCCTCCCGAAAACGAAAAAAAAAAAAAAAAAAAAGGGCTGGAGTTCTGCTGCTGCTCTGCGCTGTACTACTGCAGAGCATGATTTCTGTTTGTGTAAGTCTGAAGGTGCATCCATCCCATATGGTGATGCTCACATGGCTGTCCAGATGTGTGTCATCTAACGTGTGTATGCACACGTGGAGGTGTGCACACTTTCTCTCTGTTTACTGCACCGGCCGCTGCAATCAGAAATGTGTTTATGCTGCGAGTGTCAAAAATTAGGAATTTCACAACTTCCACAGCTATTTGTGTAAACTTATCTTCTGCTTGGGTTGGTGTGAATGAAGCACGCCCTCACACATGCTGGGAAACACGTGCCACTGTGGGACTGACAGGTGTGTGCCCCGGCCACACCATAGCTGGACCCACAGGGATGAATCCAACCCTTCCCGACTTTTTAGCTGCTTGACCCAGCAGCCTGAACACTGTGTGCCGTGTCCAAAAGCGGACCCATCCTTTCCTCCCTCGAGGATCATCGGAGACACAACTGCTTTGGTTGGCAAGGTGTGCTGTAGCCTTTGCTAGTGGGAAATTGCAGGGGGTGACACACCAGCTCCACCTGCCCCACGAGCCCTGGGGGATTTCTCTTGTTGCTATTTTTGCTTTGGCAGCGCTGTGGGCCCTGGTCTGCGGAAGATTCGTGTTCAGTTATTTTTCTGACCCTCTGCCAACGTTTTCCTGAGAAATACAAGGCAGAAATGGGGAACGTTGATCTTACACAGCTCATAACTCTGCCAGAACAGAGGGGAGGTTCATGGGAGCAGGGAAAGGCATGTCTTCGGCTGCAGGGCTTTTGTCCCTGCCAAAATTCAAAGGTTCTTTTTCAGACAATAAGGATATTACTGCTTCTTTTAAAAAATCCACAAAAATAAAGAATCTGTGAGAACCCTTGATAAATGGAAAACCTTAGGAATGTAAAAATGCTGGTCTTCATCAATAAGGTGGTCTCCAAAATTCTGTGAAATCATCTTACAGCAGGGCATGTTAAGCACAGGAGTGACTGCCACTGCCCTGTCACTCTGCTATTTATTCAGGAAAGAGATAATCAAAGAATGGCCTGGGTAGAAAGGGACCTTACAAATCACCCAGCTCCATCCATTCTGCTGTGAGTAGAGACACCTTCCACTACACCAGGTTGCTCTGAGCCCCATCCAACCTGAACTTGAACACTGCCAGGGATGGGGCAGCCACAGCTTCTCAGGGCAGCCTGTGCCAGGGCCTCCCCGCCCTCACAGCCAAGAATGTCCTCCTCCTATCCAATCTAAACCTGCTCTCTTTCAGTTTGAAGCCATTCCCCCTTGTCCTGTCACTCCAGGCCCGTGTAAAGCGTCTGTCTCTGTCTTTCTTGCAGGATCCCTTCAGGTACTGGGGGGCCACAATTAGGTTGCCCCAGAGCCTTCTCTTTTCCAGGCTGAACAATCCCAAGTTTCTCAGCCACTCCTCATATGAGCGATGCTCCATCCCTCTGACCACCTTGGTGGCCTCCTCTGGAATAGCTCCAACAGATCCAAGTCCTTCCTGCGCTAGGACTCCAGAGCTGGCGGCAGGACACAGACCCTGAAAGATGCTTCTCAGGTAAATCCACCCTACACTTTTGTGCAGACACGGCTGCATGCAGTTTGACCTACTTCTTACTCTAGAGTTTCTCTTCCCCATCCCTGTTTGCTCCTCCGTGGCCCTCTCCTCGATCCCCCCTGTCCCCTTCCCCACCACACTGAAACTTTTTCAGCCCCCTCAGTGACCCTTAATGGCCAGGTCTTCTCCGGCACTTACCTTGGGCTAAAGAATTCTCTACTGTCCTTGCTGACATTTAAACCCTTCCTTCTTGTATTTCCTCCACTTCTATCACCCTGATTTTCATTTTTTCCTGTTTTAAACTTGTTTAACTTTTGATCACTCCATAAACCTGCATGTTTGGAAGTGATGCTATTCCAGTTCTTGAGAATGTAGTGCTTTTTATTAACTTAAAGTCAGATTTTTTTTTCAAAGTCCTCAATTATTATACAAAAATGAGGCAAACTCAGATATCCATAGGATATCTATCCTGGTTTTCGGCAGATGTGCGGCATGCACACAACTGAAAATAAGTGTTTTCTTCCATATATATACAAAATTTTAATTTCCCCATTCGACACCCACCCTTCAACTAAATCCAAATAGGCAAAGTAGAACACAGACAAAAGTTGTGGAGTCTCTGGCCAAAGTACATAAATCAAACTCCTCATGAACAATCTTTCCCTTTTAACCTCTGCTATCAAATTCATTTAAGTGCTTGAAATAGTGAATTTCTGTAGGTCCTACTAAAACAACACATTGCAGAAAAAATAGAAAATCTCTCAACAATTTAGAAAAACATATTTTTGACAGCCCTGAGAACTAGAATATCAAACTGATCCTTAGATAAATATGACCTTCCCAGAGCAGGTCATTGGAACAAGTAATGTAATAGTAAAACTAGAAGGTATTTACCATCACACCAAAATGAAAGGGCATTTCCCAAGTCTGCTGCCAATCTCAGCAGCCAAGAACTCCTCCTGGAAACTCGACAGTGTGCAACTGTACAAAGCTCCACATGTGCATGCCAGAAAAGTACTAATAACAATGGAGCACATGTGGGACTCCAGAAACTGGGTTAAGCAGGCAGGAATTGCTGCCTCAACACTACTGAAGGGGTAGCAGAAAGGGAAAATTAATTTTAGTTCTCTGAGAGAGAGAGAGAGGGAGAAAACAGAGGCATCTCTGCTTCTCTCCAACCACCCTTTTCAGTACAGGTGTTCTCCACTATCTTCCAGTTCATTAAAATGTGACTCACACTCAAGAGCTATGGAAAGGATTCAAGGCCACAGTGACAGTTGTGCTCCCTTGGGAGAAGCAGGGAACAGGACAAAGCCACTCTACTCTCCAGTTTTTCATGTTCACCAAAGTCCACACCTCCAGTCTTTCAGAAGTGCCTTGCCTTTCCTGGAAATGTGCACTCATTTACTCACAAATGGGGAACTCTGCCAGCAGCCTCACAACCTGCAGATTTTGATTGCATTAAATTGTTCCAAAGCAGGTTTTCCTCTTGAGCCTGGAGTAGAAGGCAATTAATAAAGACCCATTCCCCTCCTCCATTGGATTACAGCAAATTAAACGACAGCAGTAGGACAACCTTGCCTGGGATAGGGAATCTTGGAGAAGCAGGGCTTTGTCAGCACAGAAAGCTAGTCCTATCACTTTGCCCAGATGAGCTTAGATCACCTCTAAAAGGTGCCCTATGTGTTATTCTACAGGACTGAGAAGTCCCACTGCCATTTCCCAGACGCAGAAGTCCAAATACAAAACAGCATGAAGAATTTCTGCTCAGCCACTTCCCCTGGAGTTAATGAACACTGTGCTGGGAATAGTCTGGAAGGAGCACTGTGTGTGGAAGAGCTCCTCCTTAACCAGTGTGTGACTGCCATGTTAAACAGCCAAAAGCCACCATTTCTCTCCTAAGGCCATTCTTCTTCTCACTGGGGAGGAAGGGGAGACAGGGGATTATGGGACAGCCCTCTGGGAGATCACATCCTCCTGGAAATACCTCTGGCATATGGCCCCTGCCCTGCTGTGAAACAATCATAGCTAAGCAGATGACTGTGGAGTAATTTCTGAGAAATTAGAGATAGGTAAATCGATCAATTAAATGAGAGCACCAAATGTACACGGGATTTAAACTGCTCTTTGGAGAGGATTAGAAGAAATTTTATATGATCCAGAGCCTTTGCCAACATTTTCTATTGTATGCTCTAATTTTCCATCAGGAAATCAAACCCCAAACTCTTAAATTCACCCAGGTCCCTAAATCTGCACAGGTGGAAGACTACAATGATACTTGGACCCAGAGACATCTTACAGCTTCCGAACATTTCATGCCTTACCTGGGAGCTTGGCTCCGTTCCCACAGTGGGAATTTAACCTGCCTGAAGTGGAAATCAGAGGAAATCCTCTGCCAGTGGCTCCTATTTGCAGTTGTAATGTGCTAAGCTAGGGAACCACTTTCAGGGTCAGCACAAGAGCTCAAGCAGAGTCTTTACCCTGGCAGTGTCACAACTGTCTTCACTGCCACTGGTGCAGGACTTTACACTGGGGAAAATGGCCAACGTGACAAAACACTCCTTTCTTGTTGTCAAGCGTTGCACAGAAAAGTGAAAACAACAGCAAAAATATTCTCCTTCTAATTGAAAACACAGTACCAGCTAATGGCCTTTGAAGTGAGTGTGTGTGTGTGTGTTTTGTGGGGGAAGGGGGAGAAATGGATTCCTGTAACCAACACCCCAAAGGACTATAAATCAAACAGCATACAGCTGTTGGTATCAAATATAACTCCTTTTGCACTACATCAAAAAGCTTTAATTAACAACTAATTTATTCAAGTGAAAAAAAAAAAAATCCCTTGCACTAAATAATTGTATTATAACTGGGGGACTAGTCTGTATTTTCCCCCTCTCAAAAGCATGCATGACAGGGGAGGAAATTGAGTCTTTAGAGAACAGCAAAGTAGAAAAATGGATCAAAGATTCAGAGGGCTTGTTGATTGGCTTTTTGAGTCAGCAGAGACCGAATCAGCTCATTTAATGAAAAAAAGCCACACTGCGAGGTCTGTTTGCTCTAGGACCTACTTTTGATAAAAATGCTTGTAAAGATAAATGTCAGTGGCTGACACCAGGCACGGTGTGGACAGGTGTTGCACAAACCTGCCCTCATGGAGGTGTCACTTCTGCTCCATGCCTGTTTTGTCATCCATGGAGAGGTCCCACGGCACAGATTGACAAGGGAGATTTCAGCTTCAGATGGAGCAGCCAAATGTCTGCAGGGTGGCCATCAATGCTCTCTGAGCAGGCTCACTGGGGAGCTGCACCACACTTCAACCCCAAATGTGAAAGGTCAGGCTGGCAAAATCAATTCTTTCCTTTCCCTCCTCTTGAGAATCGTAGATCCACAGCATATCCTGAGCTGGAGGGACCCACAATGTTCACAAAGTCCAGCTGAAAGCATGTGTTGGTGCAGCCCAGGACTCGCACACACCCAACACTGCTGCTCTTCCAAGCCAAGAGCCCCATGCACAAGGCTCCCCGCCCTCCAGAACCAGTACGGCCACCAGACCCACACAGCACAACCTGGGTCCCATCCTCACCTGCTGCCAACATCACTACGGCAAGAATTGGAGGGATGTTCCTTTTTTTCTTTTTCCTTTTTTTTTTTTTTTTCCCCTCCATAACTTTGTGCTAGTGACGACTAACTAATCTCTGGCAAGGTAAGGTAAGTGCCATTATCCTGCTTTAATGGCTAATGAAGCTGAAGCAGAGTCAGTGGTTTACTGGTTGTCTCATCTTCGGGGCCCCATCACACATGTTTTACTGTTCCTCGGAGTGCACTGAAGTTTCCCATTAATGCTGCCATTGATTACACTGTACAATCTTCAGGGCAGGGACTGTGATTTTCTTTTCATTTGCTTAATGAAAAGCACACTGCCTTTTAATTCCTCTGGATTCTGTTGCCTAGGTACTAGGTGGGAGCCCCAGTGATGGGAGCAGCGGGGGGACAGACTTGTGGTCGTGCCACGTGGTGTGCATGGACCAGCTGAGGCTGATGCAGAACAACCAGGCTGCAGCTTCAGCACCTTTTTTTTTTCTATCCAGCCCCACCTCTGAATCAGTGCCTGGTCTACCACTACCCGCAAAACTATTCTGAAAACTCCTTGAGTATATATAAAGTCGAATCAGGTTGTGACACGAAAGATTTTCAGTAATCGAATGGTTAAAAGGAAGCATTTGGTTTGCTGCTGCAAACATCAAACTTAACCCACAGTGCAACCTGTAAATATAATCTAACCTAGAGGACAGTAATAATTTCAATGTGGTTAATTGATTAGTTTATGTGTAAAATTGAATAATTGGGTACATCATTCTAATGATGTATCGCACCATAAGAATGATCTGAAAGGCAAGCAAGATTTATTTTGCCTTTGTGACAGCTTTATCCTGTCAGACATCAAAAATAAAAAT
This sequence comes from Atrichornis clamosus, assembly GCA_013400975.1. NCBI lineage: Eukaryota > Metazoa > Chordata > Aves > Passeriformes > Menuridae > Atrichornis > Atrichornis clamosus. The sequence goes on along the minus strand of WBMZ01000730.1, from coordinate 26,271 downwards.
AATGTTCACAAAAAATCACTGTAATTCATAAAGAACACTCTAAAAAGCTTGAAAAGAGCTTAAAAATGAGCAGCTTAAATCTTTTTGATATATTTCAAATGTTCAGGTATATGCTAAAATACATTTTCTTTACCGATTTCAGAGGGAATTTTCAGAAGTGACATTTTTCAAGCTTTTGAAATAAAATCCAAAGCTTTTGCACATATAAAGCTCTGAAAAGATGTACATATAGGTCATTTAAAGACTTAAAGAGTCTTTGGTTAGTTTAGTTTAGTAGCCCCCAGCCCTAAGCATCAAGGCCACGTACAGGATAACTTTACACACAAAACATGGTCCTCTTCTACCTCCTGTAAGTGATTACACCATTAAAGACAAATCAAGAATGTGTTAGTTAATTTCCCAGCCCACCAAAAACAGGTCCTAGTATTGCTGCTGACCTGCACTGGTTGTGCAAGAGAAAGCAAACCCAGAGAACATGACAATTCATGGCTGCAGGGAGTGAATTGTTGGCGACCTGATGGTCAAGATACACACCTGGGATCAGGTCCTGCCTCTGCTGGTGATGACAAAGATGAAAACTGCTTCATCTTTTGAGTCTTCTTTTATAAGAAAATCTCTGTGAAATTCAGTGGGTTGTGATGCTGAAGCTCCTTTGGGCATTACAAATTACGAAAAAAATAAAAGCACAATTTTCTAAGAACGATCTTCCTACTTGCTTCTATCAATGATGAATTTAAGCCTAGTGCATAAAATCTGACAACTCTATGTTTGGCTTAAGTATCTTTTATTGTTGGCCATAAATTGTCTACTTCCTTACAAGTCTGGGCAAGAATATAAATATACTTGGTAAATGGCTACATGAAATTAAGTAAAAATTACAGCACACAACAGCAAGATCCAAGCTAAACCAAAACCTGCTGGCATATGAAAGCCTTTTTCATTATTACTGTGGAAACTCAATGCTAAATCCATGTTAACCCCAAAATGAAGAATCCCCTTCTCCCACCGACTGACCCATTTGGGAGGAGTGGGACTTCATCTCACCCCATGCCCAGGAGGAGATGCAGGGAGAAAAGGGCGTCATGGGTGCTTCAAGCTAGGGGAACTCTAAGCACGGCAGCATCCTTCATTCCTCAAGGGCCCTTTTGCATTTTGCACACTCGCTGTTTCCTGTTTTACCTTGTGCCTTCCCGTTCCTTACCCCCTAAACAATAAAAGCTCAATGGGAATGCAAATGCAGCTCTCCATTTAAAATCCCAGCCGAGAAGGCAGTGTGTCACCCATATTTATGAGCTCTAAATGGCTTTTATCAAAGTGAGGTCGTACTAAATCACCCCCAAGCTGTCATAAATACAAATGACTCGACATAGTCTGCAACAAGCCTTCAGGGGAAAATTATATGATCTGCTGTTGCAGTTATGCTATATCACACAGCGAGCTCATATATTTCCACTGTCAAGGTAACCTGATCCTTCAAAGGACACTAATAGGTGAAAGGGGGACGAGAGGAATAGTGAATCAAGCAGTGCGTGCCTGCACGTGTGCACACGCGTCTGTGCACGCACCTCCGAGCTGAAATTCGGGCTCCGGAGTGGAAGAGGAGGTTCTTGTGGCTTGGAGAGTGAAGTTTCTTTGGCTGCCTTAATGGAGACGGGAAGCTGCCAGCCAAGAGAGAAAGATCCAGGGGCTCACCAGGGTATTTCCTATTTTAAAAATTCATGCGAAGGCATGGAAATTATTAAGATATGAACCAGAGCTATTCAGACTCCAAAGACTGGACTACTTCCAAGCAAATTACAGAAGCCATTCCTCAATCTCAACTGGTGAAGCCCAGGATTATAGCAAAGTCTACCACAGGATAAAGAGGAAATACTTATAAAGGAGGCATGAACTGGGCAGAGGAAAAAAGTCAGCATGGGCTCCTGAGATAACAGGCACTAATTAATTTCTGTTCATTAACCTGCTTTTCATTTGTGAGCAAACATAGAAACACGCAGATATAAAGTAGGAGGAGTTCTGATCAGACACCACAGACAGTGGCAGCAATTTGCGGGAGCCTCTAGAGACAGAGTTTGGGACAGCCCTTTGAGCACCATCCCCACTGAGCTCTTTGCAGACAGCCTGGAATGATTTGATGTGACGATGCGGAGACGCACAATCAGCAGCCCTTCCCATGGTGACACTGGGCTGTTGCACCACCTTACATCTAAAATAAGTCAACTCCAATGACTATTAGTTCATGTTTTCATATCTGGGATGAAGAAAGTGCCTCTGTCTGCTTGGCAAATGGTTACAGTGATAAGCCAGATTGGGTTTGCTATCTCTAAAGTAATAGAGGCAATATGCCAATTTTCAGCAATCCAGGTCAGATATGGGCATTTATAATGGTGCACTTCTTGGAGAAAGAGGTCTCTAACATTAAATTATGTGTTTTAATTAAAAGCTGAACTTACTGAGCTTAAGCTAGTAAACTTGATTTTCAGCTGCCGTGAGCCTGCTGGAAAGCCAGTTGGACAGCACTGCCATCTCCCAGCACTGAGCTTTTCATAAATGCTCTGCTCAGGAAACCTCCTCACTTTGGAGCTGAAAGGACAGCCTGGTGAAATGCACGTTTGAGAGTTTTATCATCAGACGATGACAAGAGCCAAGCCATTAGAAATCCTGTTTTGAGCTCCTGTTTTGATGTGTTGAGCTGCTTCCCCCAGGTGGATCTCTTGCAAGTGCTATGGAACAGGCAGGCTTGCCTGGAGCTGGGGGCTGAGGGTTATCAGCCCCGTGCTGCCTGCTGGAAAGCCCACACTGTCAGAGAGGAAGATCCCAAGGAGCAAGCGATCCCAACACACTGCCTGAACCAGCTCCTCGCGCTTCAAGAACTTCACCAGCCTCCACAGCCAGCTGGCACGAGCTCACACTGCTCAGCTTCAGGGGAAGGGAGGCAGCAAAGACACGAGGTGTTCTTGTGAAACAGGGAGGTGGCGGCAGGCTGACCTGCGCTGGCGGTCAAGCAGCGGGGCTCACCATCTGAGAAAGGCCACCTGGAAACCGGCCAGCCGGGTGTCCGACGTGATTAAAGACAAAACATGAAATGCTTCAGAAGAGGGAGAAACAGGATCGCAGCTCTGGGTTGCATAATCTCATGCATTTGTGTAACCAGTCTAAACAGAGCGTGTGAGCTGACCAGATGTTTTTCATTTCAGGGCACAGCGCTGTGGAGCAAATCAGAGACGAACAAGTGCCAAACACAACGGTGGCTTTGCCAGCACTGTTGTAATCAGAGCTCAACAAAGGGCACTGTCAAGCCCAGTCTCTGGTCTGACAGGTCAATCTCCTGGCTGGGTAAAGAAGACAGACCATTCTTTACACCAAGTACCTATATCTAAGCTAAATATCACTAGTAGCTAGTAACCACGGGGTTGGGTCTCAGTCATTGAGCCAAACATCAATAGAAAAAGAGCCAGCAGGATGTGTATATTATTTGATCCATTCTGGAGTGATCCATAGTGTGGTATCTATTTAGACAGAGCTGAATACAGACCTTTGTGAGACAAAACCAGCCCATTGAAAACACAGGGAGAAAATGAATATACACCCTCATTTATGATTACAGCATCATTTTGGTTTGGAAACTCTCGGCTCTACTCAAGGACTAGTATTCAAGAACTGCACAGAGAGGGTAGGTTGGGACAATGTCCTGAAGGGGTGACCAATTCTGCTTTGTTGGGGGCCACTTTTATCCCTAGATTGGTACACATAGATCTGTAATGAAATAACAAACCCTAAGCAGATGCAATCTGGATCTGTACCTACACCTGTGCCTTACACACACACCTCTCCCGCAATATGCTTGGTGGATACATTCACTGACCACCAAAACCCAGATAAACAACACACTGTGCAACTTAACATAGCCTTGGGACACCTCTGCCTTAAAGTTACATAGAAAAGGAATAGTTACCATGCAGAAGTTGCTCTGCTTTTACTACAGGGAGAGCACTATATCAAGGTAAACATGCTTCTAGACTGCAGTTATGTAAGAATGAGGAAAAAAGTTATCTCTAAAGGCATGCTAATTCTCAGAACTGTGTGTGTAATCTAGGTATCATATGACTTACTATTGTTATATTACACTGATAAAACACAGGGTGTTTTCCTGGCATAAAATCTGTACCCGTTTATACGAACCTTCAAGTGTTACCTGTGAAAAACAGTATAGCACACGTTCCAAGTACATTAAAACTTTGAAGACTGGTAGCTAATGTAAGTGATTTTTTTAAAGCTAAGCTGACTTTTCTGAATGCTCTCCTCTATTTTCCCATTTATTTTTAACTATAGTATTGAAGAAAATATAAAGCCAAAGTTGCAAGTCCAGAGGCTGAAATCCTCTCCCAGGTTGCAGCAGGTGATACAGCACAGCTGTGAAAGCCAGAGTGTCCTTCCCTGCTTTCAGCTTGAACAGATCCAACAGCAAGGGAGCAAGCCTTTTCTCACAGCATTCAAAACAGAAATAAACACAAATTTTAAAGTCATACTCATTGGGAGCACGGCAGCAGGAGGAACTCTCTGAGTTCCACCTCTACACAGAGCAACCAGCACAACACCAAGGAGTGCTCCATCTTCAACTTTGACGTAAAAGTCATAGAATCCTAGAATGGCTTAGGTTGGAAGGAACCTTAGAGCTCACCTTGTTCCAACCCCCTGCCGTGGGCAGGGACACCTTCCACTAGCCCAGGTTGCTCAGCTGGTGGCATCCCTGACTGTGTTCTCATACAAATGGATTCTCCATGTTCTTGTACCAACTGTCCCTCACCAACCTCATTTCACTCACAAAAGTAACAAAACCTGATAGATCTGACTGCAGACCTTTCATAGCCTTTTCAGAAGTGAAGCAATGTTCCTAAAAGCTCCCTAGTGATGGTTGTGATAAATGGGACTGATTTGCTTTGAGGAAACAACATAAGTTGGAAACTTCTTAATTCCCAGCTTTTGTGCAAAGGCTTCACTTAACTGTTTTATCCATTTCTTTGACTCACATTTCTCCAAAATTTTCCTGTCCAACCCTTGGACTAAACTAGCCTTAAGTGTCCTTGTTTCTTGGTAGCAGAAAAAGCTTTTCATACAACCTTCCCAGTTTACAACATTTAGCAGTTTGGCCTATGTTTTTTAACCTTTCTAAACATTGTCCATCCTCATCTGGCCAATGTCTGGCTGGTCTGGCTCATCAAAAGTCCCAGTTGCGCCACAGATAGGGACATTTTCTAAATTCTGATTTTGCATTTTGCAGGTCAACGGCATTTCAGTTGTGCAAAGTATGGGCTAACTGGACTGCCTAACATTTGGATTTTTTGTTAGCAGTGTGGGTTTTTACACTGAAAATAAATGAAACAACTGACTTAATACAGCTGTGCAAGCCTTAGCACAGGCTAAGTGCAGTCAAAATGCATTGTCATTCACTGCTACTTTTTCAGCTACTGCATACCAATACAAAATTATTATAATGATTATTCCAGACATGAGCCCTGTTTGTTCATGTTTCCTTTTCATGCTTATCTCCTCTGAGCTTATCTTAGGGGCTAGAACAACTAACCCAGGAAAGAATTATACTAATGTTTGTTCAATGTGAATAATCAAAACGTTATATTTTAAATGCTCCAGGTAGTCTGGACTTTCAATGAGTTAATCAGTCCATTCATTTGGCAAAGATTTTATAATTTTAGAAATCTGTATGCTGCACTGGCACAAGTGAATGTCACTGCTATTGTGTCACAGCAGTGAGAAGACAGAGCAACTTCTGGGGCCCTGAGCAACCTGACCTAGCGGGTGGCATCCCTGACCACAGCGGGGAGGTGGAAATGAGATGATCTTTAAGGTCCCTTCCAACCCAAACCGTTCTGTGACTCTATAACTCTGTACTGAAAAATCAGTGTCACCCAGGTGAGTTGCCCAGGCCTCAGTCTGCAGCTTCCTCACAGGAGGACGAGGAGGGGCAGGCACTGATCTCTTCTCTCTGGTGACCAGTGGCAGGAGCTGAGGGAACAGCCTGAAGTTGTGTCAGGGGAGGTTTAGGCTGAATATCAGCAAAAGGTTCTTCCCCCAGAGGGTGGTCTGGCTCTGGAACAGGCTCCCCAGGGAATGGTCACAGCACCAAGCCTGACAGAGTTCAAGAAGCATTTGAACAATGCTCTTAAGCACATGGTTTGATTCTTGGACTGTCCTGTGCAGTTTAATGATCGTTGTGGGTCCCTTTCCTCTCAGGATATTATATGATTTTATGATTCTATGAACTCTTCACATTGGGTGGCCTCATTTGCTGTTGCATAATTATGTGTTATGATGGCAAAGTGACCTGGCTCAAACATGAAATCCTTTCTAACATGAGTAGCAAGTTTTTTCATCATCAGCTGAAACAAAACATCTTTATGGGTCCAGGCTCTGAGCTGACACAGGCTTTGCTCCTCAGTTCTTTATTTGGCCCTAACAGTGCAAGCTCTGAATAAGATGTGGTCACATTAGATGCATAAAATAGGGAACACTTAAAGTTTAAAGAAAAATCAAAAACTTATCAAATTAAAACAAGAAAAGGGCAAGATTCTACCACAGCAAGGCTGCAGGAAGCTGCTTCAAGAACACAAGACTGTGACTTTCCTTCAGGTGGGATTCAGGAAACCAGGCTCAAAACCAAAGCCATTGACTGGAAGAACACTCACAGAAATAACTACTGACTCTCTACCTCAGGTACACAAGATGTTGCACAGACTCTTCAGCCAATTCAGAGTAACTCTGAACTTCATAGTTCTTAAGACTAGCAGAGAACTGAGACGATGGACAGACAAATTTTTTTGGCTGAATCGTATATGAGGAAGGAGTTATTGCTACCAATCCATGTCCAGCTGGCTCTTCTGGACAAGATTGCTGCCAGCCCAATTTTTCTGGCTGTCTCACCATCTGAGCGGGTCCTAACCCACATCCTCTCTCCAACAAGTCTAGAGTTCTTTTGGATGAAGAGCTAAACTGAGAGAGCCAAGGGAGTGACCTCCTGAAACCACAGGGATGGAGAAGGCATGGGAACAAGCTGCCCAGAGCATGACCTACCCATCCCAGGTCTGCTACAGAGAATGATTTATCTGACCTTTCATCTGAGTTATCCAAGCTGACCACTCAATTTGCCCATCTATGCCCTGAGTCACACTCAGAAATTGCCTGGCTCAGTGCATCTTTCAGAAGGTTACACAACCTTGCCTGGAGATATCAGGAGATGGAGAGTGCCTACCTCAAACAATCATATTGCCCTTGCTCCTCAAAGTGTGTTTGCCAGCCCTGATGCAGCCTGACTGGCTACAGCTTCTCTTTGCTCATGTACCTGTCTATTCCAGGCAATACAGAAGAAGATTCAAGAGGCAACAAGCTGCCTCTCACCACACAACTGAGAGTTCTCACTGCTATATGCAGTGCCCTGGAAGAAATGAATGTTTGGAACATCCAGCAGGCACAAGAAGGAAAAAAAAGACACACACACACACACACACACACACTGCTGTTGCAGGCTTCCCCCACAGACCTCCTTTGTCCCTGTAGCTGCCATCGCCCCGCGTAGCCCACGCTCCCCTCTGTCCTCCTGACCCCTCCTCTCCCGCCATTCATTCTTCCAGAATTTATCCCGCGTCTTTGACTCGGCATGTGTCTGGGCAGATGTCCAAAAAACCTCCCTTCAGCAACTGGGGGGAGGAAATTCCTCCAATTCAGCCCAGGCTCTTTCCCCCCACCCCGCTTCCCGCCTTTGCTCTCCCTCTTTTTCTTGCTCCCTCTTCTCTTTTAACATGCTGAATGATTGATAACACGCTCCCTGCCTCATCGCTGCCTGTTTGGGCCCTTTTTGCCCGCCATCTGCAGCCCTGTAGGGAAACAAGCTCTCCAAGGAGATGGGATGTTGGGGACCCCCTTTGGTTCTTTTCAAAAATTCAATAAATAAAAAGAAAGAGGAGAGAAGCACAAGGGAGTCTGGAAGGTCTGGGGAGGGTGGAGGAGAAGGAACAGTTAAGAAAAGCCCTTGATTAGGACAGGTCCAAAACAAACAAACAAATTAAAACACATCCTCTGCATGTCCCTGATTCTCTGTTTGCCATGGAAAAGTGAGTGGAAAGCTTTGTTCTTTGTGTTGCTTTGCATTTTCGGGCTCAAATGTTAAGATTTATGCAGAACTTCTAGCTTCTTGTTATGCTGTCATTATGAATGAGTTTGTTGTCTTAAATTCACACTTTCTGGAGCCTTTCATTTGCTTGAAGACCTTGGACTTCATTTAAAAACAAAACTGTGTTTGTCTTTCCAAGAGCAGAAGGAGGTTAGTATAACCTCTGTTATAACACCTTATACTTCAGAATCTAAAAACATACCTAATTTTTATGTGTCATGCCACTGTGCCTTATGTTTGTACATCTACTCAAACATTCTGTCTTCATAGCTCTCAAATATCCACAGGATGCCATGCCAATGCCTGGATTTTTGATTAGATGCTCACATTCACTTTATAATTCACATTCCAGGCATGAAACTCACTGAAACTGGTTTTCAGGCTATGTTATTTTAGCACTGTACACAGTGCATGTCTAATATAGATGTAAAATAGAGAATCACAGGAAGGCTTGGGTTGAAAGGGACTTTAAAGATCATCTCTATCCATGTACCCTGCCATGGACAAGGTTGATATACACATATTACATGCAACAAATTCCCATTAATGATTTAAAACATTATTACTATTACTGTTGTTGTTTTTGTTATTATTACTATTATCACCTGAAATGCAAGAGAGAACTCATGGCCTGTACCGGAATAAGAACATCACTGCTCTGGGCAGCATGTGCTGAGACAGCAAAGTCCTGAGGTGCTTCCAGAAGGATGGCGAAAAAGGAAAGATTGTTATGCCCATTTAGCAGAGGGAATCTGGAGATGGACCAAACAATGAAGAGAAGGGTTTGTTTTATCTTATTTATACATCCAAGTGTCTACTGACTGCAGGTTCCATCTGTAGCCAACAAGCCAGCGTGTCCAGAGAGTTCTCTAAGAAAGCCCTTGAGTGACTCTCTTGTTGCTGTTGAACCACTGGCAGAGCGAGAGAACCAGACGAGATCGGGTGAGGCAGAAATCTGAATTTATTATCTAATTCTAAAACTTATATAGAATTTCCAAAGGTCGTCCAGATTGGGTCAATTCATAACCTCCCTCTAGGCTGATAGGCCAGGTAGAATGTCCAACTTTCCAGAGACAGTTTTCAATAACATCCAAGCTTTTATCTCTATTTACAAAACATAGAAAGAAGAAGAGAAAAGTTCCCGTGGGAAAGGTCTGTGTTACCACACTCTCTCAAATATGATATGACTTCAGGATGTGGAAAATTATGTCTTTTTAATCCAACCAACATCACCCACAAAGTCTCTGGCAGAGTTGAGATTTCTGCCCACATATCTCATTCCCTAGTCCAATGCCTTAGCAAAGGGAAGGGGAAAAAATCTATTTTTCTTAGCAATGTTACCTGTCTTCTCAGTAACAGAAAAATTGTTCTTTCAAACCAGGAGGAACAGATAGCATAAACTCTTCATATTTTATTAATCAAGGTTCTGAGTTTTGAGGCTCTGCCTGAAAATGAAAGGTAGGTTTCTGTGACATGATAATTCAAAGTTAAATAAACAACTCACTGCTGTTTAGAAGAAGCTACATTTAAACCTTGATAAGATGGAAACAAAACAAAATAATCAGCAAGATTATTTTTTTCCTTATTTTTAAATTGAGGCAAAAACCCATCACGTCAGTTACATCTGGGAGAGCTCTGTGTTGAATATTTATTCCTTGTTAGCTCATAAACTCTCGGCGTCCTTGCTGTAAGTGATCTCCCTCTCCTGGGCCTGGAGGATACTTGTCATTTCTGTGTAGGTAGCAATCTATCTACCTGCTGCAAGCTGCTGACTACCTCAACAGGATCCGGGGAAAAGAAGCACTCATTTATTTATTTGAAACAACTATAAATTGCTGTTGGGAAATTTCATATGTATTTCCTTGTCAGATGTGTCCGCACTGAAGGTCTCCTAATGCAAAGCTGGTAATTACCAAAGGTGAAATACCCAACACAAACATCCAACCTACCAACCCAGCACTCACCCAGCATCACTGAGTGACACATCCCACGAAAATAATAGCAGTAATAATCCATTTCTCAAAGAAATTTCCTGACAGAAGGCTTGCTTCCCTTGAAGGCAAGTGTTAATGGTGTCCTACAAATTCAACATGACCTTCACAAATAATTCATTGGTATCTGCAGCCTGAACATGTAAAGACTGGGAAACTGAATTGTTTTCAGAGGAAATAGCTAGCTCTTGATTTCGGAACTCTACAAAGATCACTCAGAAACCTTGAGTGAAAAAATTATTGTCAGGCTCCCCAAAATGTCATAGACATGGAACTGTTCATGTCCTGACTCAAGATATTGGGTGGTCTCATCTGCCAAAGACTTCAACTTTTTTTGCTTCACCTACCCCTGCATCTATAGTTTGGCCTTTCCAGATTAAATATTGCAAAATTCTAGGTATGAAAGGTGAGACGCAGCCCTTTTCTGCCCCAGTGTTTGATGACACTTTCCCAGTGAGGGTTGCCACTAAGAAATCCTGGAAATCCTAGAAACCCAGCGCGGAGCTGGCAGCCTCTCATCCCCTTCCAGCAATGACGTGGTGGGCTCTGCTGTGGGTATATGAGCTCCCAGGGGTGCCAGTGTGAGGAATTTGTCCCTGCTGGGTCCTGAATGGAGGACTGATAAATCACAGGAGCACACTTTGCGTGGAGAAACGAAACCTCCCCGGTCTGTCTGGGGAAGCAATGCTTATCTGGAGTCCTCTTTCCAGACCTCTTCCTGGTCTTGAATATGAGGCCGCTGCAAATGATGTCAAGCTATCTGACAGCTGTATGGGTTTGTAGACTCCACAGACGTCTTTTTTTCCCCACTTTAATACTACCACTTAAGTATCTGTGCAAGTGGTATCCCTGCAATAAAGCCCAAGCAATTCAATGTTTTCTTGGATGAGACATGACCTAAGCTTTGTGCACTGAGGTGAGAGTTGTCCCCTTTATGTGTGGCCAGGGATGCAGCTCAGTCCCCATCCTCGACTTAGATTCAGACGCAAATTCGGCCAAAGCACCGCTGGAGATCAGCCAAACTGACCCCAACACCATCTCCCCTGTGTACATCATCCTTGTCCCATTAAAACCACTGCAAGGATCACCCCAAAGTCCTGCTGGCATCGCTCTGCTCTGTGCAGCCAAGGCAGGAGCAATGTTTCACTGACCTGAGCCAGCAGTCCTGTGTTCCTCTGAGCTACTGCTGGATGAAGGTGCAGAAGTGAATGTAAACATGCTGTGGTCAATTCTCCTTCCTCTCCTTGTACTCATGCTGTAGACAATTCCCCTTTGCATCCGTGAGCCGAAATTTCAGATGTTTTGTGGGGGTTTTTTTGTCTGTGGAATTGTTAGAAACTCCCCCAAAGAAAAGAAAAACAGGATGTATTTATCAAAATCTCTGACTACAGAAACAACTGCAGGCTTTGCTCTGAATGGACCCAGTAGGTTTTAAACCATTTTGTAACCACTAGCAGCTAAGGACCCATAATGTCAATCTCATTTGTCATGGGTGCAAAGGGGAATAAATGCCCATTATCAATGATTTTTTTACGATTCCGCAGAGAATGCAAACCAGACAGAAAAAAAAAAAAAATGGGACAGGCTAGTAATTTCTTTCCACTTATTCAGTAGCTTGAGGTACTTGATTTTGAGCAAAATGTAATTGGTCATCGGTATGTGACTGCAGGATACGAGGCCAAGGGAAGAGAAGATAGCAATGGATTGGAGGGATTTACATAAAGAGAACGTGACGAGGCAGAAGGGAGCCTATAATAAACAGGAAAGGCAGAAAATCTAATTAATAATTGGTATCATGACATCAACTGTAGGGCTGGCCCTGGTGTGCCAATAAATCAGACCCTAAGCCCCAGGAACCTCATGCCTTTGGCTTCTGGTTGTACCCATGGTATGGGACACATGGAAATGCATATGAGTATCTTTAGCTATATGTGCATTTATATATTTATCTGTATTCATATGTATTTCATTTATAATCATATCTGTATCTATATCTAGACTTATACTGATCTATCTCCATTTCAGTCTGTATTTCTATCTCTAACTCCATCCGTATCTCTATCTCCATATCTGTCCTTATCTATATCTACTTTAGGACAAACATTTTTATTTGAGAGGCTACAGAGAAGAGAAAATGGTTGTCTGAAGGGTAGTACAGACATTTAGAGGAGAAAAACACGTAACAAAAAGAAAAAAAAGAAAAATTATACATCCCTGCATTGTCCTCTCCAAAGCCAGCTTTTAAATGATTGTTTATGACCAAACTTTGTCGGCATCCTTCTGGCCCTGGGTTCTGTTTAAACTCCTGGTTTTCCCTATGTAACGTATGAATTTAACCTGAAGGGCAACATTATCATTTGACCCGTGAGAGTGTAAGCCCCAAAGATCATCAATTCCCTTAAATTGGTGGCCCAGTCACTCATTTAATGCCTCCACGTCAGCTTGAAATAAGACTTACAGTTTGATAGGTCAAAGTGAAAAGGGGAGGATGACAGGGGGGAAGAGGGAAAAAAAAAAAAAAGCAAACCTGACTGATTGCCATGGCAATAAAGTAAAAATAAAATAAAATTTAAAAAAAAGAGGAAACACTCCTCAGTGAAAGCATTGTCAAAAGAATATATATGGGGAGGAGCAGTTTTACAACCTCCTGTAACCCAGTGGTCCTGAGGTATTGCCTTTCACCATCTACCCAGGCACAGGCCTCTGAGAGGTTGTAAAAACACCATCTATTATTCCAGAGACCGAGGCATGGTCTGAAGGGGCTGTCTCGTACCGAGAGGCTTTGCTCTCCACATGTACGCGGGGCCCATGCCAAGAGCAAAGCCTCAGGGAGGGTGAGTGGGGTGCCTGTGCCATTCCAGCCCCTGCCCTGGGGTCCCCACAGAGCCCTTCAGCCCTTGAGGGTGCTGGCAGAGTGCTTTGCACATCCAGCTGCAGTCCTCACTTGGCAGGGATAGAGGCAAGTGATGCATTTGGATGTAAAATATGACCAGGCTCTCACTCATCCCGTCTCTGAACCCACTGTCTTTTTCAGGTTTGTTTGTCCCTGCCCCTTGTCCCTAACTGCTCTTTGGTTATTGGTTTTCTCCCTAATTCTTAATGGTCTACACTGAATTCCCCATGTTTATTTTTGTGGGGTTTTTTCTCCTTTCTTCCTGCCATACTAGTGATCTGTTTTCTGATTTTCTTCTATTTTTTTTCTTTCTTCTTTCCTATACTACCTGGCAGCACTAAGCAGAGCAAAGGAAATCTGCTTACAAAGTGAGCTGAAGAATCTCTTGGAGGCTGCAATACAAATCAGGCTGGTTATATAGACAAAATAATCAAAAACCCACAAGGACACCCACTCTGGAATCTGAATCAAGCCATTTACATCCCCACAGAGATGAAATAATAAAAACATATGCTCTGAGAAAATTTTCACTACCAAGGGCCCCAAGGAGGTGGCGGACTAGTGGTTCATCCAGAAATCTGACCAGAGCCAGGTTGCACGGACACCCCTGTCCTTCCCTCCCTTCTCCTCACTATTAGATGCTATCAATTTCCACAGTCACGAGGCTCACACTTCAGGCTTTGTTTGTTTGTTTGTTTTACCCAACACTATGCTCATGATGGGATGGAGACTTCAAACACAGTGTTTGTCTCTGGGTCAAAGCAGGACATGGTCTCACCTGCATTCCCTGTGTCCAATATTTGGACCACAGTGGAGGTTCATCTTTACAGATGGATTCTCCCCCTCTAGTTTTCAAGCTCACAGGCCAAGGTGTGTGCACACCCATGACACCATGCCCACTGCTCAGGGTCTCCATTTTAATGGGTTGGCTTCCAAAACAAGACACAATCAATCCTAAACTGTCTTCTGGAAGAAGCAAAGCTTAACTGCCATGACTGGCATCTGCTTGGCCCCACTTCTCCTTCTGCTTTCCAAAAGCATGCAGCCAAGAATGGACAAATGTCATGCCAAGGGTGAGAGCCCTCTTACAGGTGTCTCTTCCCAACTCAGTTGTGAACTGAGATTTGGAGCGGTTTTTAAGTATTATTATGAAATCCTCAAGTGCAGGAAGTTTGCAAGTGGGTGCAGCCAACTACAGTCTCTGCTGCTGGGAGCCAGCTGAGGTCCTCAGTGAGGAATTCATCAGATTTTCCTCCTTGGAGAGGGAGTGGCCACGGCCACAAGGTCTCAGCTCACCCACTAGGGCTCAACAAGTGCCCCAAGCCACCTAGACATTCTGGAAATGTGATGGAAACTGATAGCACTTGAAATTTGTTTCGTTTTTTTGCTCATGTTCAGGTGCCTCTCGCAGCACTGGTGTCCTCAGTCCTCTGGCCCCTGAGGTGGGTCAAGCCAGCTAGCCCCACACCATGGGTCACAGGTGGTGGAAAAGGGAAGACCTGCCTCCCATGAGCTCTGTTTACGTGGTAATGAATACCTCTTAGCCATATCCAGTGTGAAAAGTGTTCCATTATCAAACAGGGCCTCTGCACTCTACCAGGCACTCAAGTGTGACCAAGCATCCAGCCGCCTGCTCCAGGAGGTGGGTCAAATTTACAGCCTGTCCTCCCTACCGACAGCTGGGCCACTTTGAGAAAAAGGCAGCTGCTCCTTCCTGGAGCCCAAGGCACCTATTAATTTCTGCCTTGATCAATAGCCAGAGAATCCTGGACAGAACAAAGCCCAGCACAGTCCCTTGATCAGCACCCCAGACACACTGCACTTATTTGACCACAGATCCAGTGCTGAGGAAGTGGAGAGATGGGGAAGGAAACATGGAGACAGAGGTTCCAAAGTGATAGAGAGAGGCATCAGCGTCATGTTGGATGGGAGCCTGAGCAACCTGACCTGTTGGGTGGCACTTTGAGGGTGATTCTGTGATCCTGGTGGCAACCCTTGGCCTCAGTGACTGTTTTGTTGGCACTTGCAAAGACAATGAGCAAAAGCGAGCAGGATTGAAAATCCTCTGAACTCATGTTTTTTTTTTCCAAAGTGCCAGTGATATGAATGCAATGATTTGGAGTAGAGCTGCAACATGGTAGGATTGCTCCCCTTTTCCCATTCCCTGGGGAAATACAACAAAGGGATGTGCCCCACAGAGCCCAGGGCTGGAGCAGATGAACTGATGCCCTTCCCTTCCCTTTACCATACATCCACTAGGATGCTGTTGTTCACATGTTCTGCAGAGTACCTCCAGCAACTTCATTGCCTCTGCTCTGCACAAAAGCTATATTCAGCTTGAAATAATTTCATCACAGCTCTTTAATTTATTTGCTTAGGCAGCAACTTTTGCCTTCTTGTCTGAGGATGAGAACACTACCCTGGACTTTTCTTTTGCCATTAAATACTAGATTTCTTCTCTACCATCAATACTAAATTTGACCTCCACTATGTGTGGTCCAATCCATTAAAATGTGTTTGTAATGTTTCATCGAATAATCGATTTATAAATATCAGTATCTTTAAAATTCAAGCGTGACATAAAGACAGCAGCCAATAGGTTTCTTGAGAGTTATATGTTGTGATGATAATTTTCTATAACAAATAATCATGTAGAAGCACCTAGAGAGTTTTTTCCTGAAGCCCTTTTTATACAAACCCGTATCCTCAGCCAGCCAAGGCATCACCACCTACACATGACTGCTAGCAGAGTTCTCAACATACAAACTTCAGAAGAGCCATTTTGTAACATTCAGCTACAGAAAATGCTCAGTTCAAGTAATTTTGAAACCAGTAGAGAATAATTACTGAGGTAAAACTCAGAATCCATTAGTACATAGAGTTATAGAACCATAGAAGGTCTTGGGTTGGAAGGGACTTTACAGACAATCCAATTCCTCCTCTCTGCCATGGGCAGGGATCACCTTCCACTAGACCAGTTTGCTTCAAGCCCTGTACAACCCGGTCTGGAAAACTTTCAGGGATAAGGCATTCACAACCTGAACATCTTTTTCCAGCTCCTCCTATCTAATCCATCTCTACAAGGCAATGATGACTGGGAACCATTCCCACAAACTGAAACAAATCAAACCAGGAAAAACGAAAAAAGAAATGACCTGGGACAATTGAATCATAATACAATTTGTCTCAAGGAACACTTTCTGTCCCCTAAAATAATTAAATTCCAAGGCACAGAAGTCCTTTTCACTGTAATTTTCCATCCTGGGCCTTGCTGAACAAGGCAAAGGAAGGCAATCAAAAGAATAATAGAACATGTTAAGTATACTAAGTATACAAGTCTAAGCATCTACACTTGCAATCCAGAAAAAAAAAATAGAAGAAACCTCCTCAAAGCAAAAATACAAATAACTAATACAATGAAAAATACAGAATTTTATAGGTCTAATTGCATAACTATAAGTGCACGAACTATTCCCATTTCTGAATAGATTAAAAAAACCTGCCAGTAAAGTCCTTATCTTGACTGATATACATTGCATTGTCCAAGCTTTTCTGGATTGTCCACTTGTTAAGCAGTTCTATAAGGTACCCTTATGATTTCATTCTGCCCAGTAGCTTCTCCTATAACCCATAAAAATGGTATAAAAATGTGCAAGCATTGAAATATCCAAGTCAATCTTTTTACTGTGTCTAGCCATGTGGAATAGTTGGAATGATCCTACTCTTACAAGAGAAGCCACACTGGATATTTGATAGCACAGAGAGCCGATATGATATTATTACTAATAGTCGTGGTAGTAATAGGCATATGGGTATGAGTGTGATTGTTGTGACTATTGATATTATTATTTCCTTTCCTACCGTTAACAAGATCACTAAATCACAAGTTTATTTATTGATGTTTTCACTAGATTCTGAATACCACTACTACCCACACAAATAGGAACTGCAGATCTAGGTTTAGGGAAATACTTTTCAGCTTGGGCCTGTCTCAGAAACTTCCGTCTCCTATTAGATATCCTGAATATGTAATTGCAGATTTGTCATCCCAGTAACAGGGACTGGGGTTGTTTTCCACAGCAATGAGAGACCGTTGCTTCTGATGAAACACATCTATGAGTTTGGCACCTCACCAAGCAAGGTAAACTTTTGGGAAAGCAAGAGTTGGTGAAGACTATGAGAGGAAGCATCAGAGCCTGAATTGTCAAAGCTGCTGACTATGGAAATCTCTCTTCTCTTAAGGTGGATGCGACTCAAGGCAGGCAAACTCACGCATCCAAGACCATGCAGGGCATGATTGCCCTATTAATGGTGAGGGCTGCAGGGCTGATTTTAGATTTACACCTCACAGAGGATTTTTCAGCAACAACTTCGCTTCAGAGAAACCATTTTGCTCCCGAGAGTACGCCAAGAAAAACACGGTCCAAGCCATCCAGCCACTATATCTGACCACCCACCTCCCTTTTCAGCTAATGGGCTAACACACAGCCTCTGCTGCTGACCAAAGGGCATTCGGCTTAGAGAACACTAATGCGTGAAAACGTCTGCAGGCCGGCTACGTGAACAGCAATATACATTTTTAATTTGAATAATATGCAGTGTTTACCATAATTAGACAGCACATTAACATGATTAAACCAGCACTGCAAATCAGAGTGGCAAGGCACCCGTCTCGAATCCGAAGCCTTTATTGCCGGGAGAACTGTGTTGTGCTTGTCCATTGAGTGACTGCTTGCCCTGCCCTTTTGCAGTGTGAGTGTGAAGCTGTCATTGCAGGGGGGCAAAATTTTCCTTGACAAGCAAACAAATCCATTAACATGTTAACAGGTCTTGCATGTACGTGTGGAAAATATTAAGGATGCCAACACAGCAGCATGGTTAGGAGGGTAGTGTTTATTTCAAGACTGCAAAATTCTCAAGTTTTACTGTGGAAGGTGGTGTGCTTTTACCTATCCTGAAAGGCTGGAAACGAATTGATTTTCAACAGTAGTTAAAATAACAGGACCAGGAATCAGCAGAAATTACTGCTATTTTTATCTGCTGGTTGTTGATCTCTAACTTTAGCATCCATCAAACGGCCGCAATTATATTGCTATGTGTGATTGCTCTGTGTACACCCTCCAAGTACTCCAAATCACAGCCTGCTCTCCTACTCGCTGCTGGGAGGTTTGCCATTGATTTTAATCAGGCCAGAATTTCACCCTTGTTTCATCCAGCAGAAATCCTGGCACCAGACCTTTTCCCTGGAGGAAGCCAAACGTGATGGAAAGTGGAAATGATGGCAAACGGGCACAAAGGCTGCCCACACATTTAAAAGTGGGACCATCCAGCTGTGGAACTTCGGAAGGTGTCTGCTGCATGTATTTAATTCTGAGTGTTGGAGGAATGTGAGCACGGATTGCTTTAGAGAGATAGCACAGAGATGTGTCTACAGACACATAGAAAAGAAAAAGATAATGATCAAGCTTTAAGTAAAAGTAGATGGTGATTCATAAATCCTTTCTGTTCATACTTTCAGTTGCAGTATTTGTTTTTTTCCCATTACACCAGAGAAGCACCCTTGCTTCTACACATGAAGGAATTTGGCAACAAGCATTATTCCAAAACACAGCAGCTGCAGCGCATTAAGATTGCTCTAACCATTAAAGGGCATCTGGAACATCTCAAAATTAGTACTGCATCAGGCCACAGGCCACAAAGATTTCAATACAATGGGCACACTTCAATTCATTCCAGCTTTAGCTGTGTTCCAGCACTACATCCAGTGCTTAAGACTGGGGAAACCCTTGCAAGCTGCACCAGTTCTGTGACCGTCAGGGAATGATTTTCAGCATATAATCTTCAAAGCAAAGTGGAGTAACCCACAACACAGCAGTAAGATCATATCTTAATTTTTACAAATGCTTTGCTTATGACATGAGTGCCTAAAGTCAATAAAATGTCCTTCTGAGCAATGTGTGATAAAAACTTGCAGGGCATCTTACAGAGTGTGAGATCCAAATGCCTAAAGAAAGCACAAGGTGGGACTGACATGTGGAAGGAACATGATGACAGCTGTAGATATTGTTTTTTCTCTGACATCTTGGTCTCATTCAGCCTAGTTTAATAGTGGGGTCATCTGAGGAGGTAGGAGGGGAAGACAAAGAGAGGATGAGGTGATGGAGAACAGACAAGATTAGCTCTTCTATCTCTATTCTCTGCCCTTCCTGAAGGGTGCATGTCTTGAGGCTAGGGGAGTTTATGTGAATGGATGTGGAAGTGCAAAGGAAAAGAAAAGTGTGTGTTGTGTTGTTGGGCATAGTGGAGTGTGTGACTGTGAGGTTTGCACAGTCATTGTTGTGGTGAAGTGTGTTCATGCAAGTTAAGAAATGTCTATTAGATAATCTCGCCTAAGGGTTGGGTTTTGAAGTAGAAGGATGAGAACGGGGTATTCGGGAGTGTCCTGCATGATCTCATACCCACTGCCAGGGAATATGGGTCCTTCACTAGGAAATGCAGTACTGAGCCCTTCAGATAACCTCACTCCATGTATACAGAAAAAAATATAACGTTAAAGGACCAGAAAAAAATAAAATCTGTAATGGTTTATTTTCTGCCTTAAACCTTCTCTGTCCTTCCTAGAAAACCAAACGTAAGCCTTCCACTGGAATTCAAGGGGATAGGAGCGCTGAGCTCTGCTGGGCTCTTTTGAAGCCCTTTGATTAAAGGATAAGAACAATATGAGAGAGTTGGGGAAAGAAATACAGACCACGGGATAAGCACAACTCCAGCAAGGAAAGAACTCTTTTCAATACTTTCTCACATCTCAGGGCACTTGACAAGAGCAACAAACATTTGCTACTAGCAAAATCCACACCTTTAATCTCTATTTCTCTCCAATTCCAGCTCTAACTGGTGTTTTCCTCGCTTCCAGGATGAACAAACAGATCTAGTCCAGAGATTATCTGAATGCTCCCACAATATACTGGGCTGGGACATGCAAAATTCAGTCCTAATGGGGCTTGATGCTTGCAAGGGCCAAATAATTCAGCAGGAGCAGATGATGATGGATACTCCATGTTCTACATGGTGGATGCTGTGAAACCCCGGGGGACTGAACAGTTACCGGAGGACTCAAAGGGATCTCCCTGCCGTGGCACATGGCTCACTCACTCCTGGCGATCTGATTACAGAGAAGCAGGGCTTCCCCAGGCCTGACTTCAGCACCTGGAGGCAGAGCAGAAGGAGGAAGGGTGGATTTTCTCCTCAGAAATGAATGGCTCCAACTTCACTTTTGGTGGTTCAAAGTGCATCTCGCTGCGGCTGACTGTGCAGATATAAAAAAAATTAGATTAAGGAGTGAAGTGGCTTTGCTTGTGAGGCTTAGCTGCGGGTCCAGCCGTGGTGGTGGAGCTGGCCACGATGCTGTGCTGTGGCCACTGCCAAGGATGGCACAGAGTCTTGCACTGATGAAGCTCCTGGTCCCTCTTCATGGCACTGAAATCACATTAGCTGATAGCGACACTGCTGGAGGAAACACGCAGGATCAGATGTGTCTCTTTACTCTTGTAAAACTCATTATAGTGAGGAGGGATGTTGCTGAAGGGATCAGCAGTGCCCCTGGGACTTGAGGCTATCGATCCCTGCTGTTGGAGCAATATCATCCTCCCAGAGATGACATCTCTGCTGCTCATGCTCTCCCTGCCCTATGGTGAGATACCATTGCTTAATGACTGGCTCAAATCAGCACCACATTCACAGCCCAGGGTGGCTCAAGGCATACTACAACATATATGCCAGGTTTGTCCCCCAGGCCTCTGAAGTATAGATCATTTTTAAAGTGGCTGAGGGTTGTGACCTATCTCCTGGACTATAAATCTAAGAGGACATTGTACTCACTCTGCATCGCTCCTCATACTCTAAACCAAAAAATTATTGTCCAAAGACTGACTGGGATGGGAGTGTGCACTTTTACTCCATAAGCTGTCAAAAGCAGCTATCAAAAATGTACAATTTTGATCAGATCATTGCAAAGGGACTCTAATAAGAGTTTACCAAAAGCAACCATATATGCAGTCCTTTCCCACATAGACTGGGTTTGTTGTTTTGTGTGTACTCTCAGTGAATTTGGAAGGACTAGAGATAAGAGAGAAAACAATATTCTAGATCTCTCACAGATTATAAAGGAGAATGCAGAGTCTTGTAACTGGAACCAACCCCTGCCTTGTGTTGCTGTAGGGTTTCTTATGACCCCAAAGTCTTTAAATGGTTTTTCATAAAAAATAGTGGTTCATGTATGTCACTGCACATATGAGTAAATGATTCTCTCTAGCTCTGGCCTTAATGTTTTGTGCATCCATAAACCACTTGGGACACCACACAGGTGCTGTTTGTGCACATTAGCTGGATTTAAAACCCCAGGATCAAACAACAATGAGGGGAAAGTGCACACTACTTTCTCCCAAAGAATCGCAAATCTGGCCCTTTCGGACTATCAAGCCTGCTTCACTTCAAAACTGTCACTTCCTAGGATACAAAAGCCTTGGGCTTTCTCTCCCAGGAAGGAAAACACAGAAGTCTGTCTGAACTTGTGGGCACTCTGGGCATTGCCTTCAGCATCCCCGTGGCTTGCCAAGTCTTCAGAGTTAACACCTCTGCGCTGAGCCGCACTGCAGCCCTGTGATGCTCCTCTATGAAGCCTGTCAGGATGAGCACATCCCTTTCAATACCGGTGCTCTCCCAGCTTAAAAATAGCAGTCAAGGCTTGGAGGCAGGGAGGAGAAAAGATTAAAATCCAATTTCCTCGAAGGGCTTCATCCTCATTCAGGCAAGAGAAAGAACAGGCTCCTTTCTAGCTTTCCCAGCCCTAAAGAATCAAGATGAAATCTCTCCATGCTCCTTCTCCATGAAGGTTAGCAAAGGGACAGACTCTCCTGTAGAGTACACAGATGTGGCACACATGGATCATCTTTTTTTTGGTCCAGGCTGGGAAAGGGCTTTTGAAGAATGTTGCTGTGTATGCAGGTTTTGCCTTCAAAAGCAAAACTTTGGGGAGGTGTGAGCTCAGAAAGAGGGATCCCATCTCAAATTTTAAATAGCACATACGAGCAATTGGATAGAATTGAGGGTACAGCAGAGGGTTGAAGGACAGCAATAGAGGAAGACCAGGGCAAAATATCTAAGGTATAACTATTCCTTGCTGGTCTTTAACTACTGGTATCAGTCCCTCACCCCATGTAAATCAACACCACCCCACTGACTCTGTGGAGCCCTGCCAGTGGGCACTGACAGGAGACGTGTCTGAACCCAGAACAACCCCACAGCTCCCCTTGGAGCCGCATCCACAGCCCTGGCTGGCCAGTGGCAGGATGCCCATGGGAGCAGCAGTGCCGGGTTAAAGTGCCCAGGAGAGCTCCCCGACCTAAAAGGAGCATCTGCACAGGAGCAATGTCCATCTGTCTGTCCGTCGAGCAGCACATTCTGTCCTGGCTGTCACGACACAGCTCTGTGTACGTTGCTGCCCGCTCTATATTTAGCCCCTGATGTAACTAAAGTCAATAATATTCCATTAGGGCAGCTGCTCCTAATTCCTGAATAGGCTTTCCTACTCCGGCTCCACCTACACATGTCAAAAATCTGGACATATACAGCAACAGAACCTTGCCGTGTTTATATACACAGTGGTACAGTTTTGAATAGAAAATATACGACTGTTAGCATAGCTTAACAGCCTGCCATATAACAGTAGCGGCGCTGTTTTCACAAGAGGCATTGATTCTCCTTGTCCAGGGGTGAGTTTAAAGGGCTTAAGCTTCACTGCAAGTCAATACTGGCCTTTCCCTTTTTAGGGTATGTTTCTGCATCGCAGCATTCCTTATCTCTGTTGCCGAGGATGGGTTGGGTGAAGGGTTCTGTAGTGTTTTCGGGGAAGGAAGATGTGCGCATGAAAAAGAAGAATCACGTTCCAAACCCCACACTTAAGCCTGTAAGAAGTTTACATCTGGTGTTTTGTGTTACTTAAACAAGGGCTTGTGCCAGGCGCTGCATGAATATTCCTATATGATTGCTTTTCCAAACGAAAATTCCAATTTAGACATTTTGGGTTCCCTTTTAGTTTGGGTATGAGATCCTATGGAAGGAACTGCAAGGCAAAGCACTAGAGAATTGCAGCTCTTTTCCACAGCCCAGGGAAATCAGGAGTTACAGGGATTACCAAGATAAAGAAAAGTTAAAGGTACAGACCTGAGATCACAAATGGGGATGGAGAAAAAATCTCATATAACTTCTGCAAAACTTGATGTACATAGTGAAAATCCAATAAAAGGTAAGAAATAAATAGTTGAGTTTAAAAAAAAAAAGTATTCAAGAAGTACACCTTAGAGCCAGTCAGTACTGCCTGTGTCCAATCCCTTGGTTTTCATCACGTGAGCTGGAGGGGCACAGACAACCTCTGTTGGCGTTTCTGAGTAAATATAAATATTTCTTCCACTAGCAAGGCACATGTGGGAATACAAACTGATGACTCGAGAGTCTGCAGACGCGTTGCCATTTAGATCAGTGGTTAAAGCCAAGCCAACCATTTATTAAACAAAGCCTGTTCCCTACGGACAGCTAATAGTTTTTAGGATATGAACAAATGCTTCTCCATTTTGAAATTTAAAAGTTTAAGTTAAACATTATAAAGGGTACAAATTAACCAATATTTGGTGTTTTCAGAGAGATTTGGGTATAATGGAAAAATTTCCCTAACCATGAAGCCCAGAATATTAAAAAAAACCCTCTCTGGTCACATGAGGACATGCAGGGAAGTGACACCTAAAAGGGCACCTGGATACTTCACACATGCTCCCTGCAGCCATCCATGCATGACACCACAGTGCTGTGATGACACAGGTCACACCTGTTTTTGAATGCCACTGATGAACCACAGAAATGGTGCCACCTCTGCAGACTCAGACCTCAGCAGGGGCAGCGGCTGGGGGAGTCACACTCAAACTAAAATCAACCACAACCTGACTGTAGAGTCATTTCTCAGAATCACGGAATGGTTTGGCTAGGAAGGGACCTTAAAGCTCATCCTATTCCACCCCCTGCCATGGGCAGGGACATCTTCCAGTGTCCCAGGTTGCTCCAAGCCCCATCCAACCTGGCCTTGGACACTTCCAGGGATCCAGGGGCAGCCACAGCTGCTCTGGGAAACCTGGGCCAGGGCCTCAGCACCCCCACAGGGAAGAATTTCTGCTTAATATGTAATCTAAGACAATAATAATTTCAAGAATGTTGCCTCAGCAACACATTGATTTGCCAGAGAAGCCTGGGTACAACCTGAGGTCCCTGCTTTCTTTTCAAACCTCTGGGCATAGAGACTTAATTTTGAAGTATTTCCTTTCTCTGTCTTCCCATGGAGAGCAGAGGCACTGATGACAATGACAGAGAGAAGCCACCTGCCAAGACAGATACCTGGCTGTGCCTCTCCATTCCTGGGGTCAACTGTGTACCACAGTCCCAGGAAACAGCAGGGGATTTGTCACATCCTTCTATTCTCAAGAACCATGGCACTAATCAGGTGGACAGTGGATGTGTCTCCACTGGGGATGTGGAGTGACCCCCAAATTACCCACCAGAGGGCTCAGAGATGGGGTGGCACTAGAAATCCTTGGTATGAAAGAGCAAGGCATGAATTATCTCAGCCAGATAAGCTAAAGAAAACAAATCAGTTTGTACATCTCAAAATTATTTCCCTAGAAATTCATCAGACTGGAGTAAACCCCTTGTGATGAGGGTGCTCTCTGAAGGAGGAGATCAGCATTAAAATATGGGAAGCCTGTAATTTTTCTGGCAATCTATTCACTTGATTTTCAGAAAAGGATATTTAGAGATGTGTAAATTCTGGGAAATGTATTCCACTGTGCAATGGTATTGCTCACATTTAGCAGGGAGAAAGAAAATTACTTTCTAATCCTTTTAGAAATGTAAAATTTCCAGGTTTAAAAATTCAGGGTCAAAGCAGGTGCTTCTGCTGACGCTTGCAGCAGAACAATAGACCAGAAGAGAAACTCTATTTTCTTTATTCAGGTAAGAACCTCATTAAAAATCAATAGGCCTAATTTATCCCTGATAACATTCTGTTGAAGTCTGTACATTTACCCTAGGGATTAATTTAGCCTAATGGGTCTTCATGCGCAAACAACACAGGCAGGGCTTGATTCTTGGAAGTTACTGCATAGCAAATGCTGGTACAGGACTTGATCCTATCACTGGAGAAGACAGAGAGGGTTGAAGAGTCTAATAGGCTCAAAGCCCTTGAATGATGTCCAAATACAGTCTGTGGTGAATAAATGTTTTAGGACCAAACATACGTCAGTGTGAATCAACTTTTTAATGGATGCTGCTAATCATAAAATGAAAGAACAGAGATCAATTTATACATTTCAAAGGAAAAAGGAAGTTAAAAAGAGATATGTGATCTTCCATCCCTTGTGGACACTGGCAAAAGTGAGTCATCCCGACCTACCGTGATCCTTGGAAGGAGGTATTTCTCTCCAGCCCTAGAAAATGAGTGCTCGCCTTGCAAGGCTCTCCTCTAGTGAAATAAAAAAAACCCCTCTGAACACTAAAGAGCCTGTTTTCACTGAGAATATGTGACAGTGAATTAGTGGCCCTCAGGTGTTGGCATACAGGCCAGCGAATTAAATTAAGCTCTTTGCTTCTGTTCTAATGTAGCAGAACTAATGCAGTCACGGCTCAGCACTACAGCTTCTTAAATGTGGGCACCGCTGCTGCCACGGGGAAGGGAACCTGCTCTCCATCCCCCGGGGAGGCTGGCTGGAGGCGGCGAGCAGCCCCGGAGCTGTGACATAACGTCTGAAGACACGGGCAGCAGCAGGACCAGGCAGCAGAGGCAGCTCCCGTTCCAGTCTTGACACCATTAGAGAGGAAACCAAGCACAGCGGCTTTTAAGCACAGTCTGTGAGGAAGCATCATGCTAGGAGACCAAAAAAGTCCCCAACAACAACAAAATCCCAACGGGGCTGCAGTAACCCTTTCACTTCCTCAGGGGTATAGAGGCATTGCTTGGAGATTCATAAAAAACCTTTCCCATACAGCTGCAGCTGCCACAGCTATGACCTACGGAGAGTTCGTCTTAAGGAAATGGAGACATGTCCTGTAGAACTGCTGATGGAGCAGCATGGAAACATCGGGAAAGGGAGGGGAGGGGAGGG
>WBMZ01000729.1:0-84229 GCA_013400975.1 Atrichornis clamosus | reverse complement strand
CTCGGCGGGCCCGGGCTCCGCTCCCGCCGGAGCCTTCGGCCGGGAGTCGGGAGCGGGCGGTGGTGCCGGGCTCGGGGCGGGCCTGAGCCGTCCTCTGCCATCCCCGCGGCTGCACCGACCGCCCGCGGCCCCTGCGGCCGGCGCCGGGAGCGGTGGTGGAGGCCCTTCAGTAGCGCTTCCAGATGGCTAGTTAGGGTGTAGCTGGATACTCTGGAAAGACAATTTTTTTAGTTTTAATATGTGTTCCTAACTATAGCTAAAACCTTGAACGTTTCGCTTTGGATCTCTTGTTAATTTCCAACTTTTTTATGCTTCGCTGTATATACAGGCAGGAATATGGTGATGTTCTGTCCACTTTTATAGAGCCACAGGCTGATTGGGGTTGAAACCGTAAAGCTCATCCAGTTCCACCCCGTGCCGTGGGCAGGGACCCCTTCCACTATCCCAGGCTGCTCCAAGCCCTGTCCGATTTGGCCCGGAACACTCCCAGGGATGGGGCAGCCACAGCTTCTCTGGGTGACCTGTGCCAGGGCGTCACCACCCTCACAGGGAAGAATCTTTCCCAGTATCCCGTCCAGCCCTTGCCCTCTGGCAGTGTGAAGCCGTTCCTCCCTGTGCTTACACTCCAGACCCTTGCCCAGAGTGACTCTCAGCTCTCTTGGAGCGCCTTTAGGCACTGGAAGGGGTTCTGAGGTTTTCTTGGAGCCTTCTCTTCTCGAGGCTGAACACCCTCAGCTTTCTCAGCCTGTCTCCAGGGCAGAAGGGCTCCAGCCCTGTGCATTAATGAGCCCAGAGGTGATGAGATGCAGTGCCAGGGAAAGGGTCACCGTGACCATTCTATGGGTTTTCACCCTCCAAAAGAAGCCATCTCTTCCCTTCACCAAGGCCAGTCCTTGGTGATAACAGCCCTCCTCCCGCAGGAGGGCTGTGATCCCTGTGGGTGTTAGTCACGGTATCTTTGTTACAGGGCTGAGGAAGGGGGTTTTTTTGCATACTGATTCCCTGGCGTGGCCAGTCCTGCAGACAGGCAGGTGTAGGCACTCGGTGCAGGAGAGCAGCCGGGGTGGAGGTGACCGAGGCAGCATTTTCTGGGAACAGTTACTCATTACATTTTCCCCAGCTACATTGTCAAGCTGCACCTTGGAACAGAAGAGCTAAAAACCTGTTTATACCATCTGTGGTCTTGGGATTAGGAGCATTCAGTCTGCTCCTCAGATGTTGCAGTTTTCAGATCAGCGTGTTCAGATGGGCAAAACTGGGGCTATTTCACCGAAATGTGCTGCCTGACTCAGGTCACGGTTTGGGGAAGTAATTCACGGGTCTGCTGTCCTCACCTCCGGTGTGGAACCTTTGGTGCAGAGGCAGGGGAAGAGTGTAGGCCGGGTGACTGTTGTCCAGGCATTACCTGTCGCTGCACATGTGGTCAGAAGCAGTGCCTGGCACGCACTGCTGCTTGTGCCAGAGGAGTTCCTGTGTGTGTGAGCCGGGACTGTGTGCGCTCACGCCGTGGCCACGCTGGGTGCAGTGGCTCTTCCTGTGTGCCTGCTGACACGTGCAGGGATATCCTGGGGTTGGCTCCTCTGCTGTGTATTTCCTGACTGGAATATTTTGTCATAGGTGGGTCTGCAGTGTGTTAAAGCTGTGAGACACCTGAGGTGATTGCACGCTGTCCCAGTGCAGTGGGTCTGATCAGAATGTGTGCTGCTGTGTAGCTCCTGGATTAATGGAGTGATTGCATAAAGTGGTAATGGAACCTCAGATTTCTTGACCACTCTGAAGATTTAGTTTATGAGCTTAGTTGTGACTCCTTTTCTGCCTTTTCTGAGTGACTTTGAAAGCATTTGCAAGTAGTTCTTCAACACCCAGTAATACGTTATGTGCTTGCATCCTGGCGTTGCTTGGTGTTCGTATGAGCAGCGTTTAATGGACCCCTCCATCATTAATGCTCAGACCTTGCTTACTTGGAGAGGAAGGAATAGCAATAAAAGATTTCTTACGCTGAATATGCCTCAAGTTAGAGAAGGTCAGTATTTGGCGGGTGTTCCCATCGATCTGAGAGGAAGTGTGAAGGGAGAAAGAGAAGAGGAGAAACCTGAGAGCAAGTTCCTTTCTACTTTGTCTGTGTACTTTGTTAATTGAAATGTTGTGTGTGTTGTGCTGAGGCAGGAATAATGTCTCTTCTCTTCGATTACATTATTTTCACCTATACAAAATAAATAGGGAAGATGATTAATCTCTTCCTTTGATTTTGCCTCAGGTGGTCATAGCAAAAGTTGGGAAAACTGTGTTTAGATGTAGAGAAGAATGGAGGCACAAGTACATTGGTACTTCCTAAAGACAACTCAAAATCCTAAATAAAGCATTCTGCTGAAAAGTTTTGGATGGGGATGGAACGCCAACTGGTTCTACAATTCCAGTCACATGCACTCTTACGGATCCTTTGCTTTTACAAGATCCTAATCTCTGGATTGCCATTGTTTGTATTCTTCGTGTACTAGAAAAATAATAGTTGGGGATAAAAAAGTGATCCTAGAATGATGTGTTGCTTTGTTTAGCAACACTATGTTATTTCTTGTTGAAAAGAGTGAGTCAATCTTATTAAAAAAGCTTAAGAGATCTGCCACAAACTTTTGGGGAGATAAGGACAGTTTTGAGATCATGCCTGACACCTAAGCTGGGTTGTAGCTGATGATCTGTGGACTAAGCTTGCTTACCTCAAGACTGTGGACTAAGCTTCCTTACCTTAAGACTGTAAGGTGCTGGAGCTTTCTGATGTAATGGAAAGTTGCAGAGTTCCCTGATCGGCCTGGCAGGATCTGTGTCAAAGTATGATGGGGATGCTGTGAAGCTCCAGTACTTCAGGTTATTTATTACTCACTATCAAACACTGGTGTGTTCAGGGTTGGTTGGTTGGTTGGGGGGGTTGGTTTGGTCTTTTCCTTCTGCTCTGAAAGAGAACTAAGGTTGCAAACAGTTCTTAAAAAAAAATAAATTCCAATCTGGAGTGGAGATTTTGTAGGAAAAGCATCAATGTGCTCTTTAAAGCCTGTACCTGTTCTGTGATAGTGCATCATATATTTGTGTGTATTTTTATATACCTAAATGTGCTTGTACACTACTTTGGAATTGGGTCACTTTTTGCTTCTTCCAGGTTATCTATGCAGGAAGATGCCTCGCTTGTTCCTTGCTAATCTACGGACGAGATACAGAGGAGTAGAAGCAGTCAAAAATAAAACTGTGTCATGTGTTCATGTAGCAACAAGGACTTGGTGTCAGCTTGTGTTTGTCTTCCAGAGCTGGTGGTGGTGGCAGTGCCCTCAGCCAGCAGTTCAGGGACTTAGAAGCACATAGGGCTACATTTGTGCCTTTTCCTGGGAATTTTTGGTGCTTGCTGCTATCTGGACCCAGTGAGTCTGGGCCGTTTGGATGCGCAACATAAGATTTGTGTTCAGTAAAAGGTGGATAAAAGCTGAGGAAAGAAAAATGTGTGTGTGCAAACTCTGAGGTGGTGTTTGACCAGTGTGTGAATGGTACAGCACCTTTTTCAGTCTGAATTTCTGCAGCTTTAAATGCTAAATATATGGGGTTTCTTTTGTTTGCTAGGAATTAGTAGGTTGGTTTTCTTTTGAACTTGGTGATCTTGGAGATCTTTTCCAACCTAAATGATTCTGTGAACTAAGCTGGAACTCTGAACGGCGATTACCTACAGTAAAGAGGCTGAAGAGATTTTTTTGCTAGTTCACATCTAGTCCATTACTCCACAAATTGCCAGATGGGGAATGCTACTCTCAATGGCTTCTATCAAACTGGCTACAGAATTAGCCCTGAGACAGAAATGTATTTTATGTAGCTTAACATCTTAATTATAATCTTATTTCTTGATTGATTTGGGGCTTTTTCCAGCTCCTGCCAGATTGCTCAAAGGTTTCTTCTGAGCCTGGTTGAGTTTTAGTGGTAAAGGATGCACTTTAGATGGAGTGGTCAGTTGGCAGGTTGCTCTGGCTCCCCATCAGATGTTTACATCTGCCTGAACTGAAAGCTGCCTCTCGCATGATTTTGATCCCAGTTTTTTGTTTCCCATTTAAGAAAGGAAGAAGTTGTGTGTGTGACAAGGAAGCTTTCTCTGGTTCTTTTTGTTTGATTGATTGTTTTTTTGTGGGTTTTGGGGGGTTTTTGGCATGTTTTGGGGTACTGCAGGTAATTCTTGAGTGGAAAAAGGTATCAGCTATGAAGTATTTCCGGAAAAAAATTAGAGATATTTAATGTCTGACATTTCTGGCTACTGCACATATTCCAGCAGTGCTTCAGCAAATACTTTTTGTAATAAATCTGGATGGGCTTTTTAAAAAATAAATTGGTAAAAGAATACTCTTTTTTGGTCAGAACACCTTTCCTATAAAACCTAAAGGTAGTGGTCAGAGCTGAAATGTTTAAGTGCTTTTGTTACTGTCAGTACTGATGTATTAAATTTCTGTATGTGAAATGGGGTGAGAAAGAGACACTTTCACCTGTTATTCTTATGATAAAGCATGGTATTTGGGAGTTCCGTTTTTTCTGGTCTTAAAGTTGTAGTTTTCTGTTATGGGAATCTTCTGCTATCATTTTAATACTCGGAAATAAGTATGATCTGAGGCTGTCAGTGGGAAGAACTGTTGGGATTGGGGAGGCAGATGGCAGTCTGTGAAACTTGACCCGCAGCATCTTTCTTGCTTAATTTCTGGGCTCTCCAGCAGAAACTGTTAATTGTGTGATAGTACCTGGAGCTTGCCAAATGCCCGTGGGGACTGAGTGAGTGTCCAAAACCTGTTCTCACAGGTTAACACCCGACGCAGGTCTCGGCACCTGGCTGACGTCCTTCAGGCTGCCTTGTGTCCTCGGGTCCGGTTTGTGAGTGCAGTAGTCATAGCTGTGTTAAAAGGGAAGCAGGGGTTTGATTATTGATTGGTTTATTTATTACCAACAGTGCTGTGATGTGGAGTGGTTACCACTACAAACGTCATGGTTACCGTACACAAGGGATCCGTTTTTCCAAGTGAAGAGC
Source organism: Atrichornis clamosus (assembly GCA_013400975.1). Classification (NCBI taxonomy): domain Eukaryota; kingdom Metazoa; phylum Chordata; class Aves; order Passeriformes; family Menuridae; genus Atrichornis; species Atrichornis clamosus. Next base: position 79,188 of record WBMZ01000729.1, on the reverse strand, counting down.
CTGTTCCTCCAAAAGGGATCAGTCTGGCACTGCTCATTTACCTCTGGGAAAGTGCTACTGCAGAGGTTTTATCCAAACCTCACTATCATCAGAGCAGAATTTTTTTATTCCCCCCTCTATTTTGGTAGGTAATGAGAAGCTGGTTTAGGGGTTCTTGTTGAGTTGATCTAAAATATTAGCACCCGTGCTAGAAAGCACTGTTGTAGCAGTGAAATAATACGATTGACCATGGTTTTCATCGGTAACATGCCTTTCCTTTTACTCTCATTCCCACTCCTCCATCATACTAATTTTCCATCAGTGTTATTCTGCTGCCACTCCCTCCCCTTTTTTCTTTCCTGCCTTCTGGAACGTAAGAGGATAAGCAAGGTGGCTAGTCTTAGCTGAGAGCATGCACTTTTTACCTTTAGCTGTTTCTGATGGAACAATTTTGTGAGCAGTGATGACCTGCAGAAGGACATGCAGTCACGTTTTGTTCTCTCTGGTTTCCAACTTAGGAGTGATGCTGATGCACTTAAAGACTTGCAAAAAGGACTAAATGTACTATGCTGTTACCTTTATCACTGTGAGGAAACAGAAAATTTCGAACCAGGAAAACTGGGAATGCTAGGTCATCAACTTCCTTTCCAATCAAAGCAGAATTTCAGACTCAACCAGTTAGGTGTTTGGGGCTTTTTTTGATTATCTTTTGGAGTTCTACTGTAGCTAACCTGTGTTTAATGTCATCTCTTCCTTGTGTCTGAGAAGAAATCTTGTTATTCTTTTACATGGTGCTGTGGCAAGGCAAGTTAAAACCTGGTGAGGAACAAGAGTATGATGGCAGCGTGTACTTTTAGAAAATTAAAGGAAATACATCTTCTTCCAGGTGTTCTTGTGCAAAAATAAGCTTCCCTTAAAATTATAAATGCACATATTTATGATGTCAATAGAACTTTATAAAATTAGCATTGAACACTGTCCGATGTTCTGCCTCCCTGTCCTTCCCCTAAACCTAAATTAAGCTCTGCCAATCCTGAGAACATGAAGTGGCTCTTTTTTTTCCATTTGATAGTTGAAATGCTGTTGGGGTGTGGGTTTTTTGGGGTCTAGTTTGGTTTCTTGAAAGGAATAAACTATTCTTCTAAATGTGATTTCACTTAGAAAGGGCTGTGGCATCTTTTGGACTAAAGAAGAGTATGACACACAGGCAGGATGCCTGAGGTGCCTGCTTGATGACATTTCCGACAGCTGAGTTACAGATGTATCACCCAGTTCTGTTACTGAAAGACTGACTCTAATATACCTGTGTGCAAATGGAGAGGCAAAACATGTCAGTCTCTGTGATTACGTGACAGTCATTTGGTTATTAAGAACCCACGTATTTACTTTGGAATCAATATCAAAGTATTTGACAGTTTCTTGGCACAAGGTTTGTAGCTCTCGAGGAAACATAAACTTGGTGCATTTGCCTGAATTTTCTTGTAGTGATGATTGCAGACCCAAATTCAAAGATCACAGAATCGTTTTGGCTGGAAAAGACCTCTGAGCTCATGGAGTCCCACCATTACCCCAGCATGATGTGCAGTAAAATTGAGTGTATGATTTTCCTGTGCAGAGGTTGAAGAAGGCAGTTGTGCCGTGCAGAATTCAAGGGACCAAGTTGAAATATGTGACTGAATCATTAAAGCCTCCATATTGACATAATGTCCTGCTATCACTTTCTCACTGGTTTATTATCACGTTCTTTCTCAAGTTGTTTGCCCTGCAGTGCTCAACAGGACACAAAGATTTTAAACCTCTGTGGATTTTTGTTGTTGTTTGCCTGTGTGGAAGCTTGTGCCTTGTAGTGGGTGTCTGCGATTTACAATTCAGTGAAGAAAGAAGCGGCTCTTAATCTTGTGTGTCTGTTGTTACCTTTTAAAGGTCAAGACATTTCTATTTGATTATCTCCATGTACATCTCTTTAAAAACTTGGATAGGCTTCCAACAGCTGGTGAATCTAGTTGGGCCTCATCCCTCAACTAGCAGGGAGTTTTTGTTCAGTGTTCCTGCTGGATGCCGTTCGTGTCAGACAAAAATCTGCCTCTTGTAGAATTTGCTATTTATGGACACTGAAAATATACTAATAGCTGATGTGATATTATGAAGATACAAGCAAATCATCTTTTATTCTGGCTTCTTGTTATAATTCACTGTGGCTCAATTTTAAAAATTTTTTTAATTTTTCCCTTTTCCTACTTATAGCCAGATGGCCTTAGAGCTGGATTGGGTTGAGGGCAGAAGGATGAAAGAGGGTGCCAATACTTCAGCTTAGCAGCAGCATGAATCCATACCCAAAATAAATTTTCTCAGCATCTGCCTGTATCTATAAGGCTGTTCCTTCAATCTGTCCTGGATCCAGCCTCAAACGAAAAGTTGGACTTGCTGATTGTAGCAGCATTTTGTTCTTCTAGAACTTGAGATATAAAAGCTCCCGTAAATCATAATCAATGTGTTAGTGTCCTACAGATCTGTGTCATCAGACACAGGGAAAATACCAGCTGACTCAGCACTTTACCAGATAGTATTTGAGAAGTTATTTGCTTGTGAAGAAATGAAAACCTGTGTTGGGAGGTGGTTGTACTTGGGATGCTTATTCATGCTCTTTGCCTTGAGTCTACTGCCTTTGGGTTAGGCATGTGCAAAGTAAAATTAATGGCCTTGAAACTTCCTAGCAGTCCAGCAGATGAGCCCAGAGTGACTCCTGGCAGGAGCTAGAGGTTTTGGGGGTTTTTTTCCCCCCCTTGCCCTAGTTGCAAGCATGTTAAGAGCTTCACTCCAGAGATCCTCGCAGTTTGATTCCACACAGTCTCGGTTGACTTCTGGGCTACACTTAACTGTGTACACAGAAACACCAGTGAGGTCAGGATTGGTTTGTTGGCTGTGGGTTTGTGTGTTGTATTTTTGCCATGGGTGTGTCTGCCTTGAGCAGTTTGTTAAACTGAGAAACAATTTGTTTTGTGGTGGTCAGACCCAGAACCCTAGCTGGACATGGCAGTTTGAGCAATAGTGCAGGAGTCGAGGCCTTGTGCCCCTGTGCTCACTTTCCAGCTGCAGCCTCCTTGTTAGAGAGGGTTTGGGTTACTTTTCATGAATAATTCAATAAACCAGTCTGTTTAAAAGCATTACTTCTAGTAATCAACCAGTGTGATCATGTGACAGATGAATGTGTTAAGGAAATGGGTACTTTTAAAGAGGAAACTTTCTTCTGATTAACTTAGTGTTTGGAACAAATTATGTCTGTGATTCTAGACTTTTCACAATTGTGAAGCCAGGATTAGATGTATCAGGAACTACTGTCTAAACAAGTGCAAAGTCAATAGTTTTCTTCAAATTCAGGTATTAGCGGATATTGGCACTGTTCTGATTTGGTTTCATTCCCATAGAACATCAATTGATCAGAGCCTGAGACTGACCATTAGCAAATGAGACTCTTCCCTTCCTAGCAAAAAGCATTTTCAGGTGCCCTTCAGAAAGTTTAGATTCTACTAATTGAAAGAAGAACTTTGAGTGCTGGAAATACCTGTGACAGAAGTGTTTACAGGAGGCAGGGGCTGTTCCAGAGACCGTAGAATGAAGATCTAGAAAAAGTATCACTGTGGCTATTGCCTTTGCTTTATCAGTTAAATTGATTTTTTATTTTTACCTCATTGTTACTTACAGTAACTTGTGGCACAGCCCACACTAAACATTCCTTAACACTCATATGCTGTATTTGCTTGTAGCTATGGCTGGATATTCTGATCTTAAGCTTCTGTTAAGATTATAAATCATATTTACAATGATAAAATGGTTGTGTATAAATCCTTGTATAAGTTACTTTTGCCCTAGCAAGTTGTATGGCTCTTAAACTGTGAGATAAGTCCGTGTTGCAGAGTTGTAGCAGGATAGCTGTGATGAAGGTGTATACATGCTGGTTTGAGACAGAGGAGCAGTAGCAGAATGTTTAGTGAAACCAGTAAATGGTAGATAGTAGTAACAAATAAATGGAGTCTTGTACTTCCATTTGAAACGGAAGCTGTATAAATTAGATTTGACAAACTCAGTGACTGAGTAGGTACTTACACAACTGCTGTATTGCTGATCCTTCTTCCTGACAAGACCAGTGTTCCTGGCCTGCATCCAGAGGGAAAAAATTCAAAATAATTTTAAACATACAAGACTTGTGCATAGCTAATAACTGACAGCTGGTTCTTGTGATCATTATGTGTTTTCTGTGCCCTACGGCACCTCGCCGCAACTTCCATCGGGCAAGTTCTTGCATCAGGGTTGCTTTTACCATTTATTTGGGTTGTTCTCCTTTTGGGTTAGGCCAGTTTGGCCACTGCAGTGCTATAAACACGTCACATGTTGGTGCAGCTGGTGCAGTTTGAGAAGCCCAATAAACTGACTCATGACAAGAGGTAGCCTTGCTGTGTTCAAACAAGCAATGTTTTGACACTGCAAAATAAAGAGAGATTCTGAATCGGTGTGAGATAATTCCCTGGGGTGATTGAAGGGGACTGTGGGTAGATTGATGAGTCACGCCGTACTGATGTTATCAAAATTGTGTTCATCACATGAAATAGGTTCTCAATGCCCTTTTATAAGAGAAACTGTGAGTTGCAGAACTTGAGAACTTCATGGTCCTCATCGCTGGATGTTGTATTTGGGAGAATGACTGCAGTAAAATTGTTCCCCAATGCTGTGTAAAGGCCGTAGCCTAGTTTTGGGCTAGAAGGACAGTAGGACAGTTCACTTGAAGTTAATGTTGTTGTGTGTAATTGGTAGAAGTAAATTCAGCAAAATGTGGTTCACATTAATATAAATAGAGATAGTTCTGTAAGCACAATACTCTTACATTGTGACCAGAGGAGGTAACCTGCCCTATCCTATCCGCCCCAGCCAAAATTTAAAAAAAAATCATATTGGCATACTACCTTCAGATGATAAACTTGGTGATAAAACAGTAACTTTTCAGGTTTGTTGATTTGTAGGCATTTTTAATAACTGTGAAATAATACGAATTTGGTTGAAATAAAGCATTGGTATTTCATGGTAAATGCCAGTGGGTTGTATTTTAAGACTAAGAAAACCTAGGTTTAAATGAAATCCAGTTGCCAACTTTCTAGGAATTGGTGTTATGCCTTTGAGACTTAATTTTCAGATTGTTTGAGGTGTTCTTAGAAAGTGCCTGGGCTTTCACAGGACAGTTCTGGGGAGTCTTGTATACACGTGAATTTATTAGCAGAGATTCTGAGCAGCAGGTCCTTGACTTAGGGCCATTGAAAGTGAGGCATAAGCATAGAAATAAACATAAGCTCTGTCATTTGACAGAAGAATGTTGTGTTGATGTCTTTCTTTATTCTGCTGTTTCAGTAGATCCTACTGGATCTTGACACCATGTTAATGCCATTACTGACTCCCAGTTTCTGCAGGAAGGGCCTTTACTGGTGGTTTTTGTAATGAATTTTTTTCACGCTCACAACAGGGAAAGTAACAGCAGGATCTTAAGGAAAATCTTCATGCAGAACATTGACTTGAAAATTACTTTTTCTTTTTTTCTTTCCCAACTGCCGTGACTTGTAGAGATTTTTAGGGATGTTGCATCAGGCTGACGTGAGTAAGCAGAATTTCTTGATTTCAGTCTTTATTCTTCTGGGGCCTTTGTAGAATCCTGGGGAGAAGGAACCGTAGCAAGTGTAGAAACTTTAGACTTTTAAACTCTGAAGTATCTTTCAGAATTTGGGAACTAAAATTGCTTCCTAAATTATGAATAAATCAGTCTAGCTGTTGAAAGAGTACTTGAGCATCCAGTAGAAGTGTAAAAGGATTTGAAATTATTATCCACTTGTGTCATGTTTGGAGTATTTCAGGCCAATGGTTTATGGGTTAAGTAAAAAGTTGATGAGATAGTTAAGGAAAACTAGAATGCCTTTGTTCCTCAGAGAAGCTAAATTTCTGAGGGAATCTCTCATTTCTGAAGCGCAGGAGGATTTAGCCATGAAACTGTAGAGCATATAGGATTATTGGGTTTTGGTGGTTTTCATACAGACCAAGGCACATGCTAAGAAAACACATGTAAAAATCAGAAAAGCTTTGCAGTTTGGGGGTATTGTGAACTTCAAAATTGCAGAGTTTTGCTGAAAAGTGGAGCTGTTAATAATGGTGTGCCAAGACAATTTTCTTGGGAAAGGACCTGCATTTCCAAAAACAAAATCTTGTTCAAATACATATAGATGTAGGTGTATATATGTATATATATTTTAAAAATTGATGGTTTTACAGCCCTCTTACCAGATTGCTGGAGAATATTCGTTTTTCCAGGAATAAAAAGCAAAATACCCATGAATTAGTAAAAGTCATGGTAGAGAAGTTGAATTTTCTTGAGAGAGAAGGCTGGGGAACTTGAGAATCCTACTCTAGCTAGATGAATGGGCAGGAGAAGTGAAACAGCATTTGTACAGGTCACATCAGCAGCTTCTTCATATTAGATTAACAGGAATTTAATTGATTTAAAATTCCAAAGCTGTTTATGAAATGCAGCGAGGCCATTAAAGTGTCTTCTGATCATCAGTTAAAATGAAGGGGCTAATTATAGCTGTTTGAAATCCTTAGCTCTAAGAGTATCTGTATTTCCTGTATTAGCAATGTAGGGAGTTCTTGATGTCAGTCCAAAGTAATGTAGCCCCCTGAAGCATGTGTCTGTTGTGAACAGGAACGGCTTTGTCTTGTGAATGTTCAGACCGATTATTCAAACAATTTAAACATGATTTGGAGTGTCAATTTAAAAAAGGCTGGTGTATTTCATTTATCATAGAATAAGACGAAGTCTGGGTGGTAGTTGAAAGAGTCACTGCCATAAGTGGTGGAAAAAACAAGCAGCCCGTTAGCAGCATCTCTTGGAACTCACAGATTTGCTGAAGTGGCTCTAGCCATTTTAATGTTTAATGAATTTAATTATTATTTAATAATAAATAATAAACCACTGCAGTTTAGTGTGCTGCTGTTTAACAAAACCTTTCAATTGCCTGAAAACTGCTTCTGTAGCACAGCATTTGGAAGGATAATGTCAGCAGTGCTGAGGCTTTTGGAGACAAGTGTCAAAACCTATTGCTTTGAACTAGGACTGTTTCATTGCTAATGAGTTTCTTGTGTGGAGACTTTTATATTCTATTTGCCTAAGTTTAAATGCAAAAGATTGAGTAAAAACCAGCTTATGAGTAGCTTGTTTGAGTCTGTACATATCTGGAAATTATTTTAGTGCAGTTTATACAAGGTGAAAGCAGATCCAGGTGTATCTTTCAAGATACTGACTTCTGTGCAAACAGGGGCATATCTTTTTGGGTTTTGTTTTTTGGGTTGTTTTTGGTTTGGTTTTTGGTTTGGTTTGGTTTGGTTTTGGTTTGTTTTTAAGTTCTTGTGTTGTCCTGCTTTTTGTATTCCATCCAGTTCCAAGCATCCAACAGGTTGTTGCTGCTTCATCAGGTTTCAGCACCAGCAAGAGATGCTGCTGGGCATCTTGCAGGTAGTTTCAAATAAATCCACACTCAGACTAAATCTGAATTTAGGATCAGGTGGCTTTTCATACTATGACCTGTCTGAATGAGAGTGTTTTGAGTATAAACAAGTACAGATTTTGTATTTTGAGATGAAAAAGTTGGAACAGGTGGTGACTGTTCCTTCCCAAGTACCTCCAATCTGTGCCTCTGTCCATGACCTTCCTGTTCATGTGTTCCTGCATTCTGAAGCCCTTTCTCTCTTAGCAAAACAATTAAAAAACAAAACACAAACCTATTCAATGCTCTGTTCATTGAACAATGTCTCTTCAGTGCACTGGATGAGTCACAGGTCTTGCTGAAAAATAAATGTAGTCATGTAGATTTTTTCCCAATACTTGCACGCAAGGATCTATATTGGACTGAATGGACAAGCTTAAATATGATATTTTTGTATTCCTGTATTTGTCTTTGTGCGTGTAATAGTTTTTCTAAGCTTGCATTCTGGACACTCAGAGATGTGTGTGAGTACTGGGGGGCATTGCATTGGTGTTTTTTTTGTACTGGGCTTCACTGTTAAGGCATCAAATACGTGAACTTGCCAAAGTTCATAGTTGAATATTGTTTTAAGGGAATTGCTTGCAATCTTTTTATTTTAATAGAGAGATTCCAAGTGATTAAGTGATTAGTAATTACTTAACAGTGCTCAGTGTTAGGGAGCTGTGGTGGAAAAAGCTGCTTGTAATGGAAGAGCTTGAGGAAAGCAGAACTGTATGGTGTCAAGTGGAAGAACTCTGGTCTTGGACCAGCTGTTTCCTTGAAATTCGGTTTTGTTGAAACTTTTTGTTTAGTTGAAGACTTGTGTGGTGGGTTTTGGGGGGCCCTTGCATTAATGACAGCAGCAAAGCTACACACCAGATTTGAGGTGAGCCCCTGATAAGGCTCTGTGGTGGGCACATGGAGAGAGCACATGTGAGACAAGGGACAGGAAACCCTCTGAAGTGAGTTACCTGACTGACATTCGTGGCTGTTCTAGTACACAGATTTTCTGAGTAATTTATTGGTACTTTCCCATCTCCTCTCTGTTTCCCAGACTCAAAAAAGTAAGAAATTGGCCACCAAAAAAACAGAGGTGTCATTTGGCAGATAACAGATGAGCATATCCTAGGACAGGATGACATCTGTGTGAAGAGGGACGACTTGAGAGTCCAGTTTTTTTTGTATGGACCAAAAAGTGAATAACTCCTGGGGGGAATCCTGGAAAACAACAGAGGTATTGGAGTTAGTGATGTGATAATGAGAGGCTAGGAACATTAGGAGTCACTGTGAGTGATTTGAAAAGCAGCTTAATAATATGACCTCAGCAATGGAATTATAAATTCTATTAATTCCATTGTAATAATTGTAAATTATAATATTTTAATAGTATTGTTGTGGGTATTACAAAACTCATTATATAATAACTATAAATTATAATTAATTACCTGGTCTAGTAGAAAGTGTCCCTGCCCATAGGAGGTTGTTGGAACAAGATGAGCTGTAAGGTCCCCTTCAATTCTGTGATTTTACAATTCTATAAATGCAGCCACCTCCCATAATGGCAGCATTTTTAGTAGATTTCCCAGATTTGGCCCAGTTACAGACCCTTTATATTTCTCATGCAATTGACAATTGAATATCTTCTAGCTTCCAGTAGGAGTAAGGGTAAATAACCAAGTAGATTGGTAAGGATATTTAGAGGCAATGCCGTCAAGTCTATGGATACAGGATCAAAAGATACAAGGCAGAATCCATATCTTGGGAAGCAGCAATTGCAAAGATTAGAAAGAAGTGATAAGGAAGAATAGATGAGTTTAGGTACTGCCAACCTGTCTCTTACAGATCATTGTTATGTTGGTAACTAAGGGCATTTTACTGCAAAGGAGTATTTTTCAGGGCTTTGGTTATGGATATCACTGCATGAGATGTTCTGGGAACACATTTATTTTGCATTGGAGTTGGTTCACTTTTTCTCCCTAATATGCCTTGTCCTTAAGCATCCGATTTTAAAATTATTCTTGTGTTCAGTATTTTATTGTGATAAGGATGCATTTCACAAATAAGGTTTTAAGAAACCTTACTTTATGGAAAATACTGCTGGTGAGCCCCTGCCTTGGCAGCAGCGTGGGAGCAGCATGTTACATTCAGCCTCAAACAGGTGCTGGCTGGGGGCTTGAGCGTCTGAGACTGCAGACACCAAACCTGGCTTTCCTTTGGCTCTTTCTAACCAGATAAAAGAGGGAGAGGTGCAGTTGGCAGAAATCACAGAAGCACAGAATGGGCCAGGTTGGAAGGGACCACAGTGGGTCATCTGGTCCAACCTCCCTCCTCAACATTTTGTTGCCAACATTTTGTTCTTGCTGTTCAGGGAGAGCTCCAGTTCATCAGAATATACAATTAATAAGTAGTGTTACAACTAGAAATGCACTGTAAATAAGTTTAGCCACCACAGGGACCCATGCTGGGGCTTCCCAAGTGTGCAAGCACTGAACTGTTCTGGTCCTAATAGCGATTGATGGTTTTTTTCTCCTGCCATGAGAGGATGTTTGTGTGCACCAGCTGGCTTGCTTTGCTGCCTGCTTCCCTGAATAATTCAGCTGGTGCCTTCTTTTTCCAGTTTATCATTTTGTAGTTCAGCCAGGATCTCTGAATCATTCATCTGATTCTTTGTGATCGTGTCAGATGACTTATGTCCATCCAGAATATTAGTGAGGTCTGATTTCTTAGTAAAATGATATTGTATTATGTTATTTTGTAGCTTTGACATGAATACTGATGAAGGTGGTTTTTTTTAATATGGCAGCTTTTTATTTTAAAAAGTACAGGTGTCTGCATTTACCATAAAATTTTGTCCAGTAGCCACCCCACCTCACCCCAGTTATTTCAAAATCAACTTTAAATCTTTTCTCTAAAAGCATGATTTTACAGTGCATGTGAGGGTGTGGTAATGATGTGTCAGGAAACTAATCAAACCTGAAACCAGGACCTAGAAATCCATTGAAAAATTTCATAGTTTACAAATTGAAGTAACTTATGTCCAGATCAGACACTGCAGGTTACATGCCTTTTCTTTCTATATTTTGAATGTACTCTGAATTTTGAGTGTTTTGCTGCTCTTTGAGTGTTTTGGGTCTGCTGGTGGGTTTTTTAATGATTTTTGTGGTGTAAAAAATGAGTTGGATCTTCCCATGGTCACAGATTTTTGAATCAGGCTGCTTCAGTCTTCAGTGTGGTGCATTGTGTTGAAATGGAATCTTTGCTGTGATCTTTGTGGTTGCTACCGAAGTTTGAATATGAGCTTTTTCCCAGTTGTAAATATGAAATTATCAGGTGCCTGTAAAATGTCTGCAGCTGATGGGGTGACTTCTTGCGTTTTAGTGGAGGGAGGAAAAGAAAAAATCAGTGTTGCTGATGTCCAAAAGCACGCCATAAAAATAAAGCTTCGTAACAGTTTAATGGCCTGAAGTACCTTCATTGTGTTAATTACTCACTGTGTCTTACATAATGAGTCTATGAAGGATGTAAAAGAAGAAGAAAATGTACTTTAGAAAGGTTTTTTCTTTATGATTCTCCCATTTCTATATCTGGTTGTTTCTAGATTGGCATTTCTGGGGGCAGTTTTCATGGAATCCTTTGTAGTAACCGTAGAATGACTTGGTTCAGTAAATTATTTCTGGAGTCATTTATTATAGTGGTTGGTGCCAGACAGTTGCCAGACAGTTATTTTACTTTGATACTGTATCCTTGATGCATCTAGCAAGTGATAAACTCTTGAGTATTTTCATTTCTGTAGTACACTAAGATTTTGATTATTTTGAAATAGCATTTTCGTAATGGAGAACACGTTGCACATGTACAGCATTCTTTCTACAGCTTTTGATTCTGGTATCTTACCAAAATGGCTGTGTCAGAGAATAATTTTTGGCTTGAATTTTAAAAGATCCTGTCCGTTGATCTGCGTGACCACTCCTAGTCTGTTTTTTTCCAGCTTCTTTTGTTGGCTTTTGTGGAAGAAGGCAGCACATTCCCTACCGACTGGATGATTCCCATTCCTTCTTCCCCGTGCATGTAGCTTTCCTCAGCTCCTTAAAGGAGATGGCAGCATGAATGATGTGTGTAATAATGAGAACTGGAAGCCGTACCTGGGATGACGGGTGTTGTTCACCCACAGGTGCACACGTAGCTGGCATCTGTCAGTCTGTGTCTGTGTCCTGCAGGGAGCCCCGACAGCATGGAAGGGAAGTGGGAGAGCTGGAGCTTTTCCTGTCTCCCTGTGGACCAAGCTTAAGGATTTACTGCAGCAGTGTAAGAACAATTCATTAATTGGGTTTAACTGAGCCTAGAAACGGCTGCTAAGGCTGCTTTTGTGATCCAATTATTTAACCTTCTTTTATGCTGTCAGATGCTGATTCCTGGCAGATGAAGCAAATAAGTGTTTAAGCCAAGCAGTTCCAGAGTTAAAAAGGAGCAGCTCCCTCTTCTCCCAACGTACACACACAGTTCACATGTGTGGTTTGCATGGAACAGAATAACCTGGAATGCACTGATCTTTGTACATCCTCTCTGAACTGCAGGATTCACTCACCTTGGCTTTCTTAATTTGTAAAATCTAAGTGGTGCCTTTGTCCTGCAACTGCTTTGAAACTTTTAAGGTGAAAAGATGATATGTAAATGTGTCAGGATAGAATTTTCTAATTCTAATTTCTGATTTTCTAATTCTAAACGTTATTTAGCATTGCTTTTACAATTGCAAAATTCCTAATGGCTTGATCAGACTGAATGTGTTAGTTTTGATAATGCCTGGTATAATTTATTAGGCAATTAATGGTATTGTAAAATAGATATTCCCACTGTGTAATTGTGAACAAAGTGGAAGACTGAAGGTTCTGCTTTAACATACTGGTCAGATGCCTTCCCTTTCTGTCGTAATGACAGAAATCAGCTAGTCAATATTTCTAAAACTTGATATTTCAATGATTCTGTTGTGTATGCAAGATTTAATAAAACTCTCCATTTAAGTAGTTTTGTATCTCCATGGTACTACTTTTACATGCAGACAAGTTTTGTACTTTGGTAACTTAAATTCTCTCAAAGGGATGCAAGTCCCACTGCAAATTAAGAATTGCCAATAACATCCATTTTCAGTGAAGTTGTGCTAAACTTCTAATACTGCTTCAAAGGCATCGTGATGCTCTCAGGATGTTTCAAATAGAATCTTTGAAATAGAATTTATAATAGGTTAGTCAAATGCATCACCATATGGAATGATCAGATGTCATTTCCATTTTGAAGAGATTCCTGTAATATGAAAGATTCCAATCAAGATGTTTTCACACTTCACTTAGCTCATCATATGCAAACTAAATTAAGGTATCAGTCGACCTACCAGATGTGGTAGGCACAGACCTACCAGAATCTATACCTCAGGGATGGCAGCAAGTGTTGGCTGCTGTATAGTTTGGAGATCCAAAACCCTTTCTTTGATTGCAAGTAATAGTTTTCACCTGCTAGTTCCTTTATTGCCTGTTGATCAGTTTGGCTTTTGTCTGATTTACACAGGGCAGTGAAGTGACTTGGAGAACACGTGGCAGGTGACCAGAGCTTGGAATGGGCACTAGTAGTAGGTTTGGGAGAGTTGTTCTGGTTTCTAGATTTAGATGGTGATTCAGGCGTGAGGGTTGGTAAAAATGGCTGTGAACTGTCACTGGCAGAATCTTTGGATGGCACACCTGTATGTGTCCTGGCTTGAAGCTGACATACACAGGTGTTCATACACAGAAAAGAGGTGTCAAACCACTTCCAATTTTCTTTAGGGTGTTTAACTTCTGCCATTTTTTCTTAACCTTCTCCCTTTCTTTCCAGTGTTTCTACAGTTTCTCTTAAAGCATTTGTATTTTGCTCTCTGGTTCATCTTCAGGGACTTTTTATCCAAGGTTGTTTAAGTGGTAACATTAGCAATGATGCTTGCTGAATTGATTCTTCCACTTCCACCAACTTTTCAGAAACAGTGGCAGCCTATCCCAGAAACATAAGGGATATACTTTAGATATGTCCACAGTTGATGTGTGAGTTATGTTTTCACCTGGCAACTTGCCTGCCTTTCCAAACCATCCAGGAGCCGCCTCTGCAGGCAGAAGCCAATATTTGTGCCCTTGACTTTATCCTGTAGGAACTGGCAAAGGTTTCTGCAGTGATTTGTCAAATTGATGGACCTGAGATTGTGACTGTGCTCACCAGTGGCCAAACAGTGCAGTTCTTAAAGGTTTCATCTTGCAGAGCTGATCCTGCTTATTATGTTCATCTAGTTTTAATGCACAGTCGGCTCATTTAGAAATGTCTCTGCTCTTGACCCTGGCACACTGGGGACCAGAAGCCATTTCCTTATCTTTAGCAAGGGCCAGGCTCTCACAGAGCCATCCTCAGCTCTGTTTGGTGAGTCTGGCATTAAGATTCTGTTAGATCTAGTGTTAACATTGTGGAATAGAACCAAGCCTGGGCAGATTCAGGGTAACTACATGACAGATTCTTGTGTGCACTAATGAAGAATATACGTCTTATAGATAATTTTAAGAAATGCCAACACTTTCATCTCTGTCTAGATTAATTTTCTTGGCACCTCTGACGTATTTTGCAATATCTATTTTACAATAGCTCAGATATTTCTAGCAAAGATCTCTTCCAAGCAGAGCTCTGACAGCTCAGCCCAGTGTCTGGCTTTATGCAGGCTTCCCAGCTGGTTTGCTGAGGCCGAGGAACCTCAGATTGCTTTTGTGTAATCCAGTAACTCGGGAGAAAGTGAGGCTAAATGACAGCAGCTGTGGCCCCGGCATACCAGATGTGGCTAAGCAGCTCTTTTTGGAAGAAATGAGGGATCACAAAAAACCCCATATGATGGGTTAATCCCCCTGAGGCTCTGGGGATGAGGGGGGAAGCAGTTGTCACTAGGAGCCCACCCCCAGGCTTTGGAGAAAGGAACAAAGCCCAGCTTGGCTGGGCAGCACAGCCCGACCTGCCACGGGGCTGCAGAAGGCGACGGAGATGCTTTTGACTTTGTCCTTTGCTTAACCTCATCCAAGGAAAGTCCTTCAAGTCAGCATTCCAGCAAAATCAAGGGATTTCCAAGTGCAGCGAGATGCCAGAGTTTGAAGTACTCTGGTATAAATGGGGCTCTCTTGTCAACCCTGCCTTTTGATCGGTGCTTCCACGGCTTTACCTGCTCCAGTGGGTGGTACCTGGCAGGGGCTGTGCTGCGCAGGGAGTGGGGATAAAGATGGTGTGGAACATTTATGAAGCTGTGAAAATTGCTGTCCTCACTGAGCTTACAGTACAGCAAATTTGAGTAAGGTACAGTTTTGATCCGTAAAGAATTTGCTGAGCTTTAGTCTTCTAAATGACTTCTGGTTTAAGATAAAATGTTCTTCCTGCTGGTGCTTCTTTGCTTGGAGTGGGATTTATTTTCCTCCGTAACTGAAAATTATGCTTCTCTTCTGATACTCCTTTTTCTTCCTTTTTCAAAAGTGTAATTTGTCATTTTGACCAGCTATTCTGTGGCAGACTGGGATTTTGTGGTGTTTTGTTTTGATCTCATTCTTACTTTAATATAATTCTTCACATATATATATATATATATATATATACACGCATACCAATTATATTTCTATGTATTTCTTCTCTGTATATTCTTCTGCTAAAATTTTTCTCCTCAAGAAAAATAGTAATTTCTGTCTCATGTCCAGATTTTATGTGATATATTTAAACAGGTTTATGAGTAAAACCTGGCTGATTGTAGTTTGAAATACCTGCAGTGATTGAAGCACTGCATTTGTTTTTCTTAGCTGTTTTTGAACAGTGTCTTTGAACTCCTATTGCTTGTTTTGGCAGAGTGTCAGTAGCTTTAAGTGGCGCATATTCACTGGGATGGAGGTTGGGGATGGTAGAATGAAGTGACTTTGTGTCTGTTAATGTTCCCTGATGTAGGGGGGAGGTGGATGTTTGAGGAAATGGAGAATAATCAGCAAAAAAACAAACCTTACCCTTAGGGATTAAGGACAGTACTTAAAAAACATTTTAAAATACAGAGTAAGAACTTTTCGGTGTAAAATCTGACTGAGAAAAAGGGGATTCTGCCTGACCAGAGGTAGGCTGTTTTACTGAATCCATATATATGTAATCAATGCCTTTATGTTGCTTTTTTCCTACGTAGTTTGCTTTGTTAAACCCTTCCACCCATATGTTGCTGGCAGAATGTGCTTGAAGCAAAAATCTAAATGTAGAATTTCCAAACAACATGAAATTATTTCTTCTTTTCTTTAGGAGACATCACTCAGAAAGGATATGAAAAGAAGAGGGCAAAGCTGTTAGCACGGTACATACCACTCATACAAGGTGAGAAACTGCATGGAAGTTACAACTTTGTGCTAAATCTCTGAAAATATGGAATGGAAAAGTTCTCAGTGAATGGACTGGATGAACTACAGTAGTGTTTGATATGGCATCTAATCAGCAGTGGGAAATGGCTGTTACAGAGAAGTGCAGAGCAAGGGGAAAGCCTGAAATATTTTTTTTTAATAGTTTATAATGAAATGTTAAACGGTAACATTTTTGTCAGCAAACTTTAGTTTGACAACTGCATCTGAGATTGTGAGATAACTTTAGAAATGAGTAAAGTTACTGCTAAGAGCAAATTGGCTGCTTTCATTAGATGAAAATGCTCAGTAGTCATCACTGTCATGCTTTAGTGCTGGTTTTTTGCACTCGTCCTCTGCCTCACCCCATTTCCACACACACTCCTGCCCTTCCTGTTTCTTCAAAATACTGAGGTTTTAATTATAAGCTATTACTTCTGAAGCTGGTTATTATCAGGCTTTATCTTCCACAGCCAAACTTAAATGCCCAACTTCCTAAAAATTTATTTTCATACTAGTCACAGAAATCACGGGGGGTTAGAGCTGATGTGCTGCCGTAGAGCTCTGGTGTTCTCTAATCCCCCAGTTTTTCCAAAGCTTGAGAGATTTTGGTTAAGATAAGGGAAAATGAGAAGAAAAATGAGACGAGTGGAGCCAGTAAGGAGATACTAAACAGAGATACTGTTGACAAGTCCAAATGCAATCTGGTGTTTCATGGGGGTTCTTAGCAAATGTTTCTTTTTTGTGGTTTTGGTTTTTTATTTGGGTTTGGGTGGTTTTTTTTAAGAACAGGTGTAGCTTTTCCCTTAGCAAATTTATAATCTCTATAGGCTGAGCAGAACCACACTCATCTCTACAAAATGGCTCATTCCTTGAATAGAAGCAGTTTGGATTTTTTGGATGACTTTGGCTGTCAGCAGCAAGCTCAAGCCTCACCTGCCACAGCTTCTCCCCCTTATACCGTTTTTGTGGAAAGAACTGTCTCAGTTTTCTGTTCAAAGTACCCTGTCCTCCGACTCAGCTTAGTTAAAGATTCTGAGACCAGGTGAAGGATGGATTTTGCCTGAGGATTTACAATTACAGGAAATATAATGCACTTTGTCCACTAGAAAGTCCTATCTTTGTATTTCTGTCTCTTGTTTAATCTCCCATCACCTTTGATTTACTCTGCCTTCACTCCTTTCTACTCACAGTGGGGTTTTTATTTTTTTATATTTATAGCTTCTCAACCCTCAAAAGGCTTTTTGCACAAATAGTTCAAGTACTGAGCTTTCAAGTGTAGCTTAGACAGCTATAGTACTTCATGTCTTCCATACTTTTTAAAGTAAGTTTAGATTTTGAGCTGCTTAAAGATTTCTCCTTTTTCAGCCAGGTTTTCCCTAATCACCTTAAGGAGTGGTTTAATGAGTCAGCAAGTCCTACGGTTTGTCCTACTTCCTTGATACCACATTTTCTAAGAAATACCAGATTACCTGATTTTTTTTTTTTACCACTTTTGCCTAGTTTAGCATTAAGCTGACAGGAATCTAGCTTTAATAAGCTAAAAAAAATGAATGGGCTGTCTGCCTCAGAGCACAAAGAATGATACTCTGGCAAAAAGACAAAATTTGCTTAAAATGTGAAGCTAACCGCCTATTTCAGTTTCCTGACATATGTTCCATTAACCCAGTTCTAGCTCGGAATTTGCTTAATTGACACAGCTTCAGCATGGCTCAGAATAGTGTGTGGGAGTCCCAAAGGCTTTGAGCCTGCAGAAATTTTTTATCATTAACAATTTGATTGCAGCATTCCTGATAGGATTCATGAGATTCATTATCCATCAAGTTTTTGCAGACTGATGAATGTCAGCATTTTAGATTTGTTGAGTTCTTTGTGGTTGGACCATCCTCAGGACCACTAAATTGTGTCTTTCTACGGCTTTATGTCTTAAAAGCATACTCATAATGCTCATGGGTTTCAGTTCTGGAAGTTTAACTTTTCATGTTATATCTCATCAGCTGCCACCTACAAACTGATCACGTGCCAACTCCTGCCCCTTCAATGCCGCGTTAAATGGATTTAGTTGTGTTCTACTGCACTGTGTAGCTGAATCTGTGGGGAGCCAAATCATTACCCAGACATTGTTCAACAACCCCACAGAGGCCTTGGTGAACAGAAAAAGACAGAAGTGGCTGCAAAGCACATTTGCAATTAACAGGAAAATTAAGCAGAACACACTGTGATTCAAGAGTTGCGTTCCTGGAGGTTGTTTTGTATTCTAAAACTCTAAATCTGCAGTGATGACGAATTAGTGGAAATGTTAAGATTTCACTTAGGAACCATAAAACTGTGTAGTTACATGGAAAAACTAAATAAAACTAGTTACCTTTCAGTGATACAACCAAATGCACTGCGCAAAATCAAAAACAAGCGTTGAGTAATAGCAAGCTTTAAACAGTAATTAGTTATTTTAATGAAGTAAAATTTAACAGTCAGTAATTGGCTTCCTCAGTCAACCTCTGCATGCAAATTACAGATAAAACTCTGAGGAAATAATTGGTTATATCTGTAGCCAACCTGGCATACTGCGTGATGAAGCTTCTGAGTGATGGATAACATCAGGTACATGGCAGAGAAGATTTTGAATGTGGGTACAACATTCAGAAATAACATGATAAAATAAGCAGCATTTACAGTGAGCGTCCTGTTCTGATGGCCACCAAATCCTCTACTCCCTTCTTTCCTTTGGAGGCAATGTTCACTGTCATTGTTGAATTTCAATTTTCCCTTTTGCTTAAGCCTAATGTTGGTAACTACATCCTGGCCAATTCCTTGGGTGCTGTCTGAGCAAGGAGAGCAACCACAGAATCCCAGTTGTTTTCCATGTGCCACGTTGTGCTGGGTAAGAGGTGGCTGTTGGGCATTAGCTGAGGGACTTCTGCTCTGAACACGTGCAGGTGCTGCTTGGTCCTCCCTGGGTCAGTGCATTTCTGCTGAAACTCCCTCTGGGGAAAGTGAGGTGCAGGGTTGGGAAGGGAGACAGTCTTGTGTGGATACTCCTGGCTCTTGCCTGTAGTACAAAGCCCCCTTCTCCATCGTCTCCTAGGCAGGACCCTGGGAGCATTCGTTTTGATAAAGGTTCAGCAAAAGATGCCTGAAGGAGACTTTGCCACCATTGTCTCAGGCACACATTTTTTCCGTCTCCTGGTGTCTAATCTGTGTCTTTTACCAGGAATCATGATGGTCTTAGGTTTTCTTTCTAAGACTTCAATAAAACTCTTGCCTCGTGATAGTAATTTTCTTATTTTCCTTTTTTCCTACTGATCTTTTTCCGTGTTATTAGTTATTTTCAGGTTGCCTCTTCTGCGGTGTAAATGAGGTTGCAGCTGTAGTCAGTGTCCTGGTGCTGCTTTATAGAGCAATCCCTGAAAATTATTTCACTAATTTACTTAGTGCTAGAGAAACACCTGGATGAGTGACTTCAGTCCTCCTCTGGTGTCAGAGTGATTCCACTCTAAAATTATTTTCTTTTGTTCTTTTCTTCTCTTTTCTTCCTTCATGGTTCTGCTCCACCAAAATTTAAATGTTATCATTTTCAAATTTTCATTTTTAAGGAAAATGATGGTGAAACCTCCTCTAGTTTTAGTAGAGGCTATCATGTCCCAAACTTCTATTTTTCTTCCATTTTCATCGTTTTATGTCTCTGAAAAATGTTACTTCTGCTATCAGGGATACATATCCTTTCTATTCCAACTGAAAGGCTGGACCAGATCACCTTCATAGTCCTTTCCAACCTGGGCTACTCCATAATTCTCTATCACTGTGATTTTTGGTTTTACTTCTTCATGGATATTTCAACCTCTCGTTCAATTAGAGTGGGATGAGTTTTACATACCCAATAGCACTTAGTACCTCTAGTTCCTTTTTTAAGTAACGTCCAGCCTACTCTGATGCTTTGGAGTGTACAATACCTTTTATAATTTCTTACAATTTCTAAGAAAAAAATGTTAAGTATCTTTCTTGGTACCATGGAGTTAAAACTCCTACTTTATTTTATGGGCAAAACAGCTGTGTTCAAAGTATGTCCAAATTTTAATTGGCTAATTTGGTTGGATCTTGGTGTAATTGGTTTAAATGAGGTATGTGAAAATGTAATGTGTTCATGTGGGCTAGTTGAAGAAGCTGTTTATAGCTTCACTGCTCACAGCTTCTCAAAATATCAAGAGATTGCTCTACATGTGCTTTTTCAATTCAGTGGCACATCCTTTTATGTTAGGAGAGCTGGACTACTTGTGAAGCATCTCCTGTACTGCTGCTTAAAATGCACTATTATTTTTAGAAATTAAAGTTCTATGTAGGTGTTCTGCTTACCAGTCTGTCATAGTGTCTAAGTAAGTGTGTCTCTTGCTTGTGGGTATTTTCATTGAGGCAGTTTAATTAGTATTTGGATTCACTAAATTGGATCCAAATCCTGGCTTGTATTTAGTTGCATTTAATTTACAAGTGTCTTCTATCCTTTTGTATTTTTTGCTGCTGTTTTATGCTTCCTTCAATGGAAAGTATTAATGCCCTTAAAATAGTTTCATATGCTCCAAGTGGAAACTTAAAAGCTGGAGTTTACTTCCTTGAGTAGAGGAAAATGTTGCAGAATCATGGTAGATTGTCAAGCATAATGCATGCATATGATGCCTTTGTTATCATTATTATTTTTAATCTCTTGAGTTTCTAATACCTTATTCTGGGGAATAAATTACATTGGGTAGACCCTGGCTCAGTCCCACTGACCAGGAAGGTTTGAACACTCGGATTGTTTTGGATCTTGGAGACCATAGTGAGTGCAGCAGGTAATATGTTCGGGGATGGAATATGAAGTAAAGAGCAATAGCATTGAACTGCGACCGTGAGTGAGGACTGGGTACTCAATAACTGAGGTGAGCCTTCTCCAACCAAAAGGTAGAGAGAGGGTCTCAGACCTCAGATTTCAGTCTCTTCAGGAATAATTTCCTTTTAGTCTCCTGCCTTATGTTTTCTGTGAAAAGATCTGGAACTCTGCATATGTGTTTTATGTAAAACTTGAGCATTTTAGATCATTTTTACGAGAAGAGTTTGCTTTTTTCCTTTGCAGCTCAGCAGCAAATAACTGTATCTAACATTCTGTTTAAAGAAATTCGGAGTTGTGGAGCTGTTCTTGAGGCAGGTCTGCATTAGCACAGCTTTGCAGCTTTCTTGAGCAGTCTGAGGAGTCCGAGGTACCCCCTGTGATGGGTGAATGGAGGGGGGACCTGTGGGTGCTTCACGTGAAGGTGTGACACGATGGGACGTGGGCCTGGCCATGCTCCTTGCACACACTAATAAATGACTGGAAAACCTGCCAGGAAAGACCTTTCCCGTCTTGTAGATTGTCTCTGACTAGGGAAGTCCTGAAGCTCCTTGTCCTTCAGTGCTGGCCATGGTCTTTGGGCAGAGACACGAGTGCAGGAGTTGACAGAGAGGGGCTGGGGCAGGGTTGAACAGACCAGCAGGCTGGCCAAGAGCCAGACTGGGAGTTACCTCTGCTTTTTTGATTTTCTGCTTTGTCATACCCCTTTTCCTTTCTTTTAGTGCTTTGAACTTGGCTGTCAGCTTTTGTTCCTTTCTTATTTCCAGACCCAGTTCTATATTGCTTTCTATCTTGCAGAAAGGTTTGATAGTGTGCATAGGGTCTGGAGTTTCCTCTTTGGCTTCCCTCTTCCCCTTTCCTCTCTGCAAAGCTCTTTAATACACTATGTTTTGAAAATTTGATCTCTGCCTACCTGGTCTTTAGCTGCACATCCTCCGCAGCGATGCCAACAGAGAATCTACCTTGTCCTGACAACTCTTCATTTCTCATGTAGTAAAACCATTTTTGCTTGTATAAATCAAAATTGCCAGAAATGCAAGTATTAGTCTTGATTCTCCAGTGCTCATGGATGGGAAAATACACTAATAATTCAAATATTAACTTCAATTTCATCCTGAAGAAGCTAATTGTTCAGTTAGTTGGAACAAGCAGCCTCTTTAAGATGACTTAATTCTTGCTGGATTTGACTAAGTTAAAAATGGACAACATGCAGTGATAGTGGATCAAGTGCCTTTTGTGTGTATCTTTTCAAATGTTATTTTTGTAAAGGCTTCAGTGTGAATGGGAGCAGTTAGCCTAATTATTCATCTGCTTTTGCTGAAGGCTAAGGTAGTAATTTGCATAGGAGGAGAATAAATGAACAAGCTCACCAGGCTTGTGGAACGGGATTTTACTGGCACATAATTGTGTAGCCTAGGTGTTAGATGCACTGCCTTACTATTTTTACCAAAAAGTGACATTTTTCAAATTCATAGTTGGTATTTTCGCACTATGGTATCAAACCTTTGTTGAGAAAGCAAGAAGGGAGGCTTAGCCTGAAGAAACTGAGTTGTGGTTTCTAACAGTGCCACCGATTTCATGCCTCATCCTAATTTAAAGGGAACTTCTGAGATACATATTTCAGCACAATGCACAGTAACTCTGGCTCACAAGAATCTGTTCTGTAGTTTTGGGAGGAGGATAGTGTTCTGATTTTGGAGTTGGTTTGTTTTCATGCACTCCTGTGGTTATGTGTGGTCACTTCTGTTGCCTTCTCCTCCTGCCCGCTGTGCTGGTGTGGCCAAACAGCAGCGCTCGGGACATCCCGTGTGCAGGTTGTCATCTGCGGATGGATTATACCAGTCAGCTCATTTTCCAGATTATTTGCCGCCCACGTGGGATCACAGAGTGGAAGAGAGGCTCTTACAAGTCCCGGTTCTAAGGTTTTGTAGTTACTACAAGACTGTAATGGGGACACGTAAGGAATTGAGTAGAACATGAATCTCTTTTTCTGCTTGTAACTAACAACCCTCCTGGAGGAAAAGAAACAGCACACACGAAGAAGTTCTGTTCTTCTTTTGTTATCTTCTTCACCCAAGGTCTGTTTTGTTGAAATCACACAAAAATGCTGTAGATATGCTGTTGTCTGAAAATTTAATATGCAGTCTTCGTTGAGGAGGCCTCCCAGCCCAGCTGCCTATTCTGGTCTCCTTTGCACCACCATAGTTACTGTGTTATCCCTTTGCCTTGTCGATTCTCTTGGCTCAGGCTTGAGGAGATGACTTGCCTCAATCTATTTAACAAAATCTGAAGTTACTGTTTATTGTTTCCAGATCAACAAATCTCCCTGGACTGTTGACTTGCGGTTATGGAAAACTTTTGTTCAAGTGCAGTGTAGAATAGAATTCTGCAGTGTTTTCAGCACTCTGACTATCAGATCTGTTAAATCAATTCAGTTGGCAGACTACATTTGCTTTTCTCTTATGATCATAATTCTGCTGAAGTGTTTCAGGGAGTTTTATGTCTGCATATTGGGTACATGATGTTTCAGTGCTGCTCAGCTGCTCTCCACTGAGAACACTTTGGTTTCTTTGCTGGCCTGTCTCAACTGTGATCCTTCATTAGATGAGAATGTGTTTGCTCTTTATCACAAATTTTGAAAAAGAGGAGCGTATCTCTGGAGTTGGACTAATTTCTAAAAACTTGGATCTCTGTTATTTATTAAACATTCCTTCCTTTTTCTTTTATTTAGGCTCATTTTTCCCATACACAGCCCCTCCCTGAACCCATGGCTAACTCAAGGTTGCCTCTTCAATATCCAGAGGTGTTCACTGTCAGCTGCAACAGGGATGGATAATGGAGTGTATTCATCCAAAGGTCTTAAGAGATACCTAAGAAGGCTGGTATATAGTAACTTATCTTGTCATGAAGATGATGAAACACTTTTCCTGAAGATACTGTGTTGAAATAAGAGTATTTGAAAGCTCTTTTTCATCAGTTGAGGTAGAGTAGAACTGGGATACTTAATCCAATTACACTCCACATGTAAAGACTATCTTACTGAAAGGTCTTCATAAAAATGTCTTAGAATTGCTAGATTTGTTAATAATTGCTAATTTCTTTCCTGGTACACTCTTTGAGACAAGGGGTAGGGAACAGAAACCCTGTGAGAGAAAGAGGAACCCTTTCTAACTTGTTAAAGTAAAATCTGTCCTTGCAAAGGAACTGGCCCAGATTCCTCTGGAGTGATGTCTTCAGCTCAGTGAGAGCTGCTCTCAGTAAATATTTGCATTTTGAAAACCTGGTTTTCAAAATACTTTGTTTCCAAAAAGCATTGTTTTCAAAAGACTTGAGGGCAGGTAGGAATCCAGAAGCTCTTCAAGGGAAGGAAGGAGTGGAATTAAAGATACACTCAGCCCTGTGTGGTATAAACACAGTAACCTCGGTGCAGCAGATCTTACATGGCCAAGGAAGGTTTATTGTTAAACACAGCACTAAGCTAAATTTCTGTCAGGATTGTGCAAAATCTCTTCCAACTGCATTGATTTTTTTACATTACATTTTTTAGTGTAGATGTGTAATAAAAATTGCAAATACAAGTTCCTAGTTCAAATTTGTATAGTCCTTGATGTATCAAGAGCCAGAAGGGAGTCTCCTTGTTTTGGGGTATTGGGAAATGATAGTGAGTATTTAATGGTTACTGTCCACCCCTTTGATTTCTTATTCCTGGTGTGCTAGAATGCAACAGTGAGATTCATCTATCTGAACATTAGCAGCCTAAAGGTAGAAACTCCTCTGGGTTATCTAGAGCTCTGTTGTAATCAGGTGCAGAGGAAACAGAGAGTGGTTTAGTTCCTCTTACTTTTGTTGCCCTGTAGGGGTAAGGGAAGGTCTCTCATCATCTCAGGAGTACATGAAGCACCCAGCCGACCTAAATTATGGCAGGAGTTTTTAGACAGCTCAGGCTGACAGTAATTCTGCCCTTAATATCTGCAAAGGTTTTATTAGAGAATTGCAGCTTTTTTGTAAAATACGAATCTTCTGAGTACTGCTCGGTTACATGGGTATAGATTAAATAGGATTAAAAGGCAATTAGAATATGAGGTTTTTTTAAAGGTGCAGTCTTAGAGCTCCCGTTGAACTTGTGAGTAGATGTTGAGGGCGGTAAAAGAACGTAGACATGGGCAGCAGATGTTTTACTTGCAAAGCTGAACTTGTACTAAAACAAAACTGTGTTCCAGGTGTGGATCCATCCCTGCAAGCCGAGAACAGAGTGCCAGGCTCTTCCCAAGCCAGCGCTGCGGTATCGAAACAGCAGAAATCCCGATCTACCAACTCGAGGGACGAGCGCTTCCGATCCGGTAAGGGAGGAGATGTGCCTGAGGCATCACCTGTCCTAAGAGGAAAAGAGTTCCTGCAAAGTAGTGCCTGCACCTCCACAGAAAGCTGGGAGTGCTTTGGAAGAAGGGAAGAGCTAGTGAATGTCTTTCAAGTATCTTTTTGTTTCACTACACGAGTGGTTTTGTTTGAATTCGGACTGACAGCAGTGCTGGAAGGGAAAGAGACTGTAGACCTGCCTTCTGATGTGTTTCTTGTTGAGAATTTTACCATGCTTAACAGTTTTTATATTTGCTGAGAAGACAAAATTAGGTTTCCAGTCTGTAGAAAAGTTACTTAAAAGATTTGAAGACTACGGTGTGTGGGCTTGGGATTTCTTTTATTTGTTTTGTTGGGTTATTTTGTTAAAGGAAGGTTATATATTTATTGTAGCAAGCTTTCACATATTTCCTGGTTTAAAGCAAGTGCACAAAAAAGGGAAATGTCACAATGGATATTTTACTTCATTTTAAATGGACACTAGAGTGACAAACCTGTTTTGGAAACTCGTGAAAATACCAGTATTCTTACTGCATCCTGTTCCCATTGTTAGTTTTCAGGTGCTTGAAGTGCACTGTTTCCCTGTGAAATTCCTTGTCACAATAGTGAGGAAAACCAGGTGTTTGGAAGCCTTTCTCTCCTAAATACCTTTGGACTCGTAGGTGGATATTTTTCTGTTTGTTTTCTGAAGTACTTACAGGTTTTGGGTTTGGGGCTGAGAAGTACAAGTGATGACATGGGCTGCACATCCCTAACATGAGGCTGGGCTTGTGTCACCTTGCCTTGCCACTGCTTGGTTATTGCATCCTGTTCGCACTGCTGATACATAAAACCTTACTCCAGACGTGGAGCTGCAGTGCCCTGTACATTCCTTAGGGATAATTGAAGGATGAATGAGACTTCTTAAACATTCTGAGGATATATACAGACTCCTGGGAAAGATGCCTATATTCAGCTAGACTGAGAAGAAACTTCTCAATGTCAGGGAAGATTGCAGTGTCATAATTAGCTAAATGGCATGTTTAGGAGTACAGAAAATAATTAATAAATTATAGAAAATATATTACAGGAAATTATATTCTAGAAAATAATTAATTTAAAATAAGATGTGCTGTTGTTAAACTAACAGAAATAAAAATCTGCAAAAACAGCACAACAACAGCAGGAAATCCTTGAGAGGTGCTCCTTGATTGGGACTGCCATGTCCTTCTGTGGGTTCCCATCACTGTTCCCAAGTCATGTTTCATTAAGTATTCCTGCCTAGCACAAGTTCTTCACTTGGAAATTTGAAAAGTTCTTAGTTACAACACATGCAGTTGGATTTGTTTTTCCCATGTATGATACATGACAAGGCTTAATGTGCTCAGATGGTATAAAAATCAAATAGTGATGGTTTTACTTGACTTGATTTAGGTTAAACTTATGTCTGTGCAAGGAAATGCAGATATGGCTTTCAGAAGCCTATATCTATTCCCCTTTTTCCTCTCTAATTAAAAAAAAAATCTTCAGATGTCTTGCATTAGAGATTGGCTTCTTTATCTCAGTGAAGATACAGATACTGGTTACCTTTTGTGACCTCCTGTGTGCTGACACACATGGCCTGTTGTGAAGGGTAATCAGCTTCAGGCTCCTTCTCTCATTCTCATGCCTTATTTATTCCTTAGACTATTGTGGGGAGGGGAGGGTGTGTTGTTCCTTCTTTTTTTCTTTCCTTCCAGTCTTTATTTCCTGTTTTCTTTTCTTTGAATCTCATCAGTTCTCCTATATCTTTTTCAAGAGTAGCTGATGAGGGTGGAATGCAGCTTTTCCTAGAACAGGATCTTTCTGGAGCAATTTAGGTACTTTAGAACCATCAACATAATTTACTTAAAATAAGCAAGCAAGTGAAACAATTTTGCCTTTTTATGCAATTAATCTGTAATTTACTGCTTGTAAACACTTTTTTTTGTAGTTTCACAGAGGAGTTGTCTATTCAATGAACTATGTGTTTTTAGCATCCCCAGATTCTTGTCTTCAAACAGTAAATATTATCCCAAAAATTCCAACAGTGAATCTTATTGATAAATACAATCCTGTCCTAGCTTCAGCTGGAGTAGTGTTAATATTCTTCTTAAAAGCTGGTACAGTGCTATGTTTTGGATTAGAATGAGAGTAACATTCGTATGTTGTTATTCTTGTTCGAATTCAATTATTATTTTTATTATCATAATCATTATTACCATATTTTAATTTTTTTCAATTATTATTGTGCCTATCTCAAGCCGTGGATGTTACCTTTTTCCAGGTCCCCTTCCCATCCCAGCCAGACAGAGCTGGTGCTTTACCTGTTGGTATTTGGAGATGTGTGAGCAGCAGGGACACTGGTCAGCCTATAAATGTCACTTTTTCTTCCACCAGCTGTAGAAATTCTACCTCCCAAGGCAGGGAGAAGAATCAGAGGCTGATAAATGAGCAGAGGCTACAAATGGGAATGAAAAATGCTCTTCAAATAGCTGGAGAGTTTAGGAGCTGTAAAGGTTTAGGTGATTTATAGTCCACAAACTATTTTAGTTCTCCTCCTCCATCCTTTTTTAAGGATACGTGGAAAGAAGGAAAATGAGAATAGGTACAAAAAAAGGAAGGAAGAGAAGAATATGTGGTTTACTAACACAGAAGGAAAATATGCTTTGAATCAGTTATTAATTGTTGATGGTTGTTTGCAGCTTAATAAGGCGCAGAAGCTTAGAAATATTTCTCCAAGAAATATTTCTTCTGCTTTTGGATGGCAGCAAATGTATTTTTTCCTCACTTTGGTACGTGTGTTCTTTGTGTTAATGAAATGCTGGGCTTGCTGTTCATCACTTCCAGTGATCACTGTTGAGCATTTGTGTTCCCAGTTCTCAAACATGTGACACATTTGGTCTGATTATAGTGACTGCTTAATTCCCTGAAGAAGACTTAAGCTCCACGGTTCTTACATAGTAAATCACTTTCACAGTAAATTTTAAAGAACTTAAGTTACAGACAGTGGTAGAGAGCTTCTTTTTGCAATTCCAATATCCAGTTAAATTTTAATTTATTCTAATGTATGAATTTTTGTACCCTAAGCATTCTGCTTTAAAATAATTTCATTCCTTCTTTTATTGAAATCTGTTTCATCATGTAGATAAGCTCTTAGAGGAAACGTGGAATAGGAACAAAGCGTTCCAGGGAAGTGAAAGCATTCATTGATTTGGATGAGAGAGGATGTTCCTACTCAGCTGTTGTCCAAGGACAAGATATTAAAAGAAAGATTTCAAGCCAGAAATAGATCTTAATGAGTATAGAGGGAATGATGAGTTAAAATGGCGCTGTAAAAATAAAACATGGAACAGAATAAAAATTCATCCTGACTGTCTCCTGGTTGCATTTTTATCATTTCATCTAGTCTGTTCCAGGTTTTGGGGTGGGAGTTAAAACTAGAGGAGGAGGTGGTGCTGATTTTGCCCTCTGGAAATGGACTAAGAAGTAGTTCCCATGCTTGTTCCCACAAATCCGTGTGATGTTATGACCTGCCCTGCTCTGCTTTGTTAAAAAGCCTCAGCACACCCTTGCCTCCAACTAGGCCTTTCCATTCCCAAAATGCACAACTGCCCAAGAATGCTTTCATTTTTTATTTGCAACATTATTTAATGACTTCGTGTATTTATATACAGACCACAAATATCATGTGCTGTTTTGCTCTTTGGAAGACCTTATCTGGAGAAAACCAATTTGTGTTTCCCTTCTTCCTACGAGATGTTAATGTAAGAAAAATGTCTTTTAAATTGGATGTAGGCATGGTGGAAGTGGCTGCATCTCATCGTTACTGTCTCTTTCTAGAAATATTCAGCCTGGTTTTGACTGGAAGTTCTGCCAAGGAAATGTGTCCTGCAGAATGGGCATTTTGCCCCTACTTTCAAGGCTGCAAAAACAACCTTTAATTGAAGTTGAATCCTGCTTAAACTTTCCAGAATTTGGGGACATAAAAGGCTTGCCTCTGGGTATCCATGGGAATAAATTTCATTGGTGGGCAATTGCAACTAAAACTAAGTTTTAAGAAACCAAAACTTGATAAAAAGTCCAGCTGTAGGAAGGAAAAGGGAGGCGGGGAGACATAGGGAGAGGAGAATTCATTTTTAATTCACAAAACATCTATTTTTAAGTCCTTGATGTGAAGGACAGCAGCAAAATGTAACAGGAGGCCCAGGACAAAAAAAAATCCTGTATTAAAAGATACAGGTTTTACTGATTTTTTTCTTAATATTTTTCTCTCATAACAACATCATCTTTGAACCTCACGTGTTAGTTGCACAGAAAGTTCTTATTTGAGATAAACATCTACTTAGTACATTCCTAAGTCTTGTAAGAACACACAGGTGGGATAATATCTTTGCATATAGACATATTTTAAATACAGCTCTGAACAGATTATCTGGGGGGAACTGCAGACTGAAAAGTGACATTATTGCTGCAAAGAACTGGCTGATGTCTGGGACCATATGCCCAGGGATTCTTGTGATTTTTAGGATCCATTTGGCCGGACTGAGGGGAACAGTTTGTTAGGAAGAGCCTTGTGTTGAGCATGACCAAAGGGGGTTCAGGGCTAGTGCAGAAATGGTGCTTTCTAAACAAAGCAAAAAGACTGCTGTAAAATGCAGAGTTTTACATGTAGTCATCACCAAGGTAAATCCTTATAGGTAGGGGGATAATTACATTACATTTTATATAAGTTGTGTAAATGTATGTCTGTCAGATACATACTTACAAATAGTTTCATACCTACAAATCTATCAGCCTGTCACATATTTGCATCTTAACAAAGGAATAGATGGATACTTACTGAAGGAATATGTATTTTTCAAATTGAGTAGTTAAATTCTGAAATTCTTGTAGCGCAGTTTCCACGTAACAAAAACGTGATCAGGCCGATGCATAATCACTTTTGGGCCCTGTCCTGGTTTGGGTTCTGTCTATACCTGTTTTATGTGCTTTTCATGAGTTTGAATCTTAGGTGGTAAGTCAAAGCATCTTTTTGGTCTGCCTCATTTCTCCTTCATCTGTTCACTTCTTATGAATTTTCTTCCTGCATAAGTTTTAGCTTTTGACACCATTGAAATGTAGATGTTGAAGAAAGAAAGCTGCTGAAAAATTACAGGAATACATGAAATTTTATCTGCAGTGAGGTCTTGATTGAACAAGACCTCTTTTCCCTAATTCTTCATACAGAATCATTAAGGTTGGAAAAGACCTCTGAGATCATTAAGTCCATTAGTCTATTTTTTTCTGGTTTTTTTATTACTTGCATTGTTTTGTGGGATCTTCAAGTATGCACGTACTTCTTTTCGCATCGCGGATTCTGAGGATGAAAAGTCAAATGCTGTTGCAAATTTACAGAATCTGCATTGAAATTTTCCCCCCAAATGAAAATAACTCATAGTTCAAAACGAATGTACTGGGTACTCTGTAACTTCAGTGTTTATTTCAGGATGTTCTTCCAAAGTGCTCCTTGCAGAGCCTTTTCAGGCTGATTTCTTGAGGAAAATGTGTCTACTTGACCCTGTTTATATCCTCCCTTAGCTTTGGAGACCACAGCTTCTGCACTGGATTGGAGCTGGAGGCAGCAGTGTTGATTCAGTCCTGATGAACTGAATCTCTTGACCTTTTATTGTTTTTTGTGTTTTCTGTGTAGATGTCCACACTGAAGCAGTACAAGCAGCACTGGCAAAATACAAAGAGAGGAAGATGCCCATGCCCTCGAAGAGACGGTCTGTCCTGGTGCACTCCTCGGTAGAGACGTACACCCCGCCAGGTACCTGCCCAGTGAACACTGAGAGTTACCAGAGCTGCCCAGAGAAGCTGTGGCTGCCTGGAAGTCTCCGAGGCCAGGTTGGATGGGGCTTGGAGCAACCTGGTCTAGCGGAAGGTGTCCCTGCCCTTCGTGTTGCTAAGTTGTTAGTAGGGTGCACTGAAGTTCTGTATCATGGCTCTGGTCTAGCGTAATCAGGTTTTGGTTGGATTTGTGCTTTGGTGTTTTTCCTGATGGTTTTTAGTATTTAGTCTAGGGATACTGTAGCTGCTGAAGTCCACAATCACAGAGTGAGCAGGTGCCCTTTATGCATTAAGTATGTTCTCTTACATCATCTCTAGCTCAGAGGAGATAATCTTGGCAATCATGTCAGAGCTGGAAATACCTCGCTTCACATTGCAAAAGATTCCTTTTATAAAGTTGAAGAAAATCACAGAGCGTTAAGTTGCTCTGTTAATTGCAGAGCACTCATCAGATGGTTTCAACTGTGAGCAAGTTGAAACAGTCAGAAAATCATATGCCTTCTTTAGTTTTTAGGGGGAGAAAAGTAATCTTCCTGTCTCACTATGAATTCTCTGGAGGTTAAGAAAATCTTGTAACATGTTGTGCTAGCAAGCCAAGTGGTTTGGGGCCAGTGTCTTCTTTACAAAGAAGAAGAATTTCCTAAGCTCTTTAATTTTGAGGATGTGCTCTTGTCTTTTGTAATGTGGCCCAGGAACACAAGCACACTGACCTCTACTGCTCTTCTCCCATCATTTCTAGTTCTTACCCAGCTTTGGTAAAAGAGGAGTTCTGGTGTGCTGCCCTTCTGCTTCCTGAGCTGTATTTCTTCTTTCTGTTCTTTCCATTTAAAGAAAATTTGACTTGTTTTTGCTAGTCATGCACTTTAGTATATTGTTATATTCTTATATATGGTCTTTCTTGACCCTTAATGTTTTTGCCTAGTTAAATATCTTTAATTAAAGTATCTTTTGTGAGCAACTACTTTGAAAAAGCTGAGATGCTGTGGGGACAGTGTTAGATTATGTGATAAAAGCTGGCTTGCACACCTGCACATAGGCGTGGCAGGTGAGACAGCCCAAATAATGCCCTGTCCCAGGAGCCACCAGCCTGTCACAGACCCACCTGCACAAGCCCAGGGGAGCACTGGGAACAGCAGCAGGCAGGAAGCCAAGTTCAGGACTCGGAGAAGAGTCACCCTTGTCCAGGCCTCTCCCAGGGCTGTCCCTGGTCTCCCGGCCGGGTGTGAAGCCCATCAAGACCAGTCAGCACTAGAGCACTTTCTGGACTGAGGGGAATGTGCAGAGGGATGTGGGACATAATATGGAATGCAGGATGGGAGTATTTTGGAAGTGCATGAGGCTTTTTATGGGATGTTTAGGTGAGGAAGCACAGACGGGGAAAGGGGCGGAGGAATGAACGAGTGCGGGGAAGTCAGCAGGGTAAGAGTATCAAAAGGACTGGTGGTGTGTGAATGGAGCACGTGGCTGGCCATGCCCCTGACCCTGCTGTCCATGCTGTGTATATATGTGCCTGCACAGCCTTCATCCTGCTCAGCCAGGGCAGGATGAGGCCATGGGATCCGCGTGGTTCCGTGTGCCTGTGCTGCTGGAGAGCGTCACCTTCTAACGTGCCTGTGTGAGTGGTCAGCAGAGAAGCCAAATGTGCTCACACTGGGCTTTAGCAGGGTGCAGTGGCATCCTAAATAATAGGAGCTGAAAGCTGGTGGTGTGACCACTGCAGAGAGGTGGTCATGGCCCCAAACCTCCAGGGGTTCATGAACCGTTTGGACAATGCTCTCAGGCACAAGGTATTATTCCTGGGCTCCTCCTCTGCGGGGCCCAGGGTTGGACCCGATGCTCCTTGTGGGTCTTTCCAACTCAGCATATTCTGTGAAGAGTTAAGTGTCTCTGGCATCTGTCAAGCTCTTTCTAAGAGAAGGTGAGATCTCCTTATCTCTATAAAAGAATGGGCCACTGGATGAGTTCAGTATCATGGGCAATCAGGACATTCAGAAATATTCTGGGGACTTGATTCAGCTATATCAAATCATAAAAATAATTGTCTTTTTATGGGTCTGCCTTTATTTGCAAAGTTAGTAAAGCAAGAAGGGTTCAAAGCTGCAAAGAATCTGAGTAGTGCTGAGCATCTAGTCCTGAGCCATTCACCCACTGCTTTAAATCCTTGTATTGGCAGGAGTTAATGTAATTAAAACCATTCTTTGGTATTAATAACTGGAATTTTGTTACAACCAGCTACCATCAGATACCAGGAAGGAAACATCGGATTCAAGTTCTTTATGCTCAGGGTGGTGAGGCACTGGCCCAGAGAAGCTGTGGCTACTCCATCCCTGGAAGTGTTCCAGGCCAGGTTGAACAGGGCTTGGAGGAACTTGGGATAGTGGAAGATGTCCCTGCCCATGCCAGGGAGTGGGATGAGATGAGCCTTAGGGATTCCTTCCAACCAAGCCCATTTGTGGATCTGTGATTCTCAGCACAGTGTTAAATTCAAACCCAGCTCCTGGCTGGCAGTAAAGGAACTGCTTTCATCCTTCCAAAAATTTTAACGTACTTTTGGTTTTGTCCTATTGAGTGTCTGATCCTTCCCACACGGATTTCCTGTGATCAGAGCTGGAGCTGTAGCCTTGATGAAAGTCTGGCTCAAAGCGTGGTGGCTTCTGTGACTTGTCTTGGGTCAGCTCCCAGCCAGGAAGAGCTGGAAGCCCAAGCACACGGTGTTCTGTCACTATTCTGTCACCACACACAGGGAACCACAGATTAACCCCTGCCACTGGGCTGACACTGGGGGGACCTTCCTCCTTACTGGTGTAGTTATGTTCTGATATTAGAATGCTTTTACCATGGATCCTTCATTTTTATACACAGATAATATGGTACATTTATAGGGGTTGGGTTTTTTCACCTCCACTCACGTAAGACATCTGAAAGCTTAGAAATATTAGAGAGACTTCATTAGCCTTGAATCTGGATAAGGAGATATTGTCAGTGTGTATTCTGTGAGAAACCTGCTTTTTCTTTAGTTTTATTTCTTCCTCTACAGTGATTATAGGTTGCTAACGCAGTGGTTTGGTTTGGTTTTTTTAAATCCCTGGTGATTTGTAATCCTGTCTTGTTCCATCTTCCTGGAATTACTTGTTTTTGCTTTCTGCCTAAAAGAAAGGGAAGGTTGCAAGCAGTAGGGGACAGGTTTGGCTTCTCTCCAAGAGCAAATGGAGTTGGCTGCCAAAAACTCCAAACATGGCAGCAGACCAGAAATATCACATGAGGCGTGGACCCAGGAATGGGGATGCACCGCAGCTGGATCTTCTCAGAGCTCAGTTGTTTGGATACTTTCATTCAAAATTGTCATGCTTGATGAGGGAGGTCAAATAGTGAGAGATGTATAATTTTAACTTTGAAAATGCCGTCAAGTTAAATGGGCTTCTTACGAAATGTCTTCTGATTTTTGTGGTTTTAAACCCTTAAAAGCAATTATTCTGAAGCTATTGGAAATACACATATTCTTTAAAAGCAGAAAATTAAAGGGCTGGGGACTGAAATGCATTGCCAAAGATGAGCAGTAGTTTTTTTATGTTGCTTCAAGAAACTTATATGGAATTGTATCTCGCTGAACTATTATGTGTTCAGAGGATAAAAAAAATAGCCAAAATTAAGGTTGCCAAATTCCTGATGTAACCCTCCCCAGATTTCCATGTCTAGTAGGCACTGTTAGACTATAGTAACAGACACCCTATCTTATATAAAGCAGCTAAAGGATCAAGTCATTAAAATGCAGCAGCCTCTATAGGAGGACAAGATTTTTTTCTGTTATAAGGCTTTCTATTTTTCACACACAGTCACCAGGGATGTATTTTCTTGATATTTAGAATGACCTTTTTATTTGTTGTTGAACAGATAATAAATAAGGAGAGATTATGTGCCAGAGGGAAGCATCTGGAAAGTTGTACATAACTGAATGGTAATTAAATTTAGGAGCCTTTTGTCAGGCTTCTAACAGCAACAAATACACATCTAGAATGAAAAGATGCTTTGCTAAGCATTTCTATGTAGTACTCATTAGTACCAGTTTATGTGGTTAAAAATACTACATGCTTTGTAATTACTCTTTCATTGAACTTCAGAGCAGTGTGGGGTTTTTTTAGTAATTAATTCCCACAATAATTTGTCAGAAGAATCGAAAAGAGAGGAATTCCCCTCCACTCAAAAAAAAAAAGGGAATACCCAACAAAAACTGTAATGGGATTTATTCAGGTGGGATGAGATAAAATGTGCCTGTCCAGAGCAGAAGTATTTCAGTGGCATAGGGATGGGATGGAGTGGGATGGGATGGTGGCTGAGTGCAGCAGGTACTGGGGCCATCTTTGACTCTCGTGTCACCCCAAACCCTGGAGGTAACCGAAACTCCGCTCCAAGCGCGTTCTGGCCCTGCTGCGTCGGCGTTGTTGCGTTGACGCGACAGACGGCAGCGGGAAGGGTCTGTGTGTGTGTGTGACTGTCCCATCCCTTTAGTCCAGGGCCCTGGCGCGGAGCACCGGGAGCACAGCGCACCGGGAGCGCGGCGCGGCTCCGTGTTCCCGGTGCCGGGCCGTTCCCACGTTACCTGCCTGTCACCGTTATTTTGACCACAGACACATCGTCAGCATCGGAAGATGAGGGCTCGTTGCGGCGGCAAGGGCGGATCAGCTCCACTCCGTTCCAGAGCCATTCCAACGTAGAGCCCTGGCTTAACCGCGTCATTCAGGGCTCCTCCACCTCATCCTCTGCATCCTCCACCTCATCTCATCCCGGAGGGAAACCTGCTGCTGCTTCCAATACCGCTCCTGCCACCACTGCTGCCACTGTGCTTGCAGATCTCATGGCACACACGCAGATAGGTCAGTAAACCTGCCGGTGTGGTTGGAATAAAATCAGATTACAAACCCCAAAGCAGGGCCAAACACAAAGGTCTTCACCAGGAGATACCTGTAAATAGCCTTAAAATGTGCAATTCACAGACCAGGTATGTATGATGTATGTGTATTTGATTTAATCCAAGCCAGTTCATGAGATCTGAACGTGCATTCTTCTTGGTAAAATGCTTGATTTACCAAGAAAGTAAGGTTCAGTTTTAGTGGATTCCAAAGCAGAATTTCAAAGGAATCCTGGTTTTGGTGCATGCTTTCCAAGCTGCATGTATTACCCTAAACATTCAGTATTTCGCATATTTCAGACGTGATTCAGTTGGTAAACACCCTAAAGACAGAAAAACACAGAATCTTTGGGAAAGTTATAAGGTCAGAGGTCCTGATTGTTAGGGAGATTTTTCCTATTTGTACAAAACATATTCTTTAAAGAAACCTAAATTTTCATATTCCCATTTCCAAACTTACTAATAATGGGAAATTTGCAGTTTTGTTTGACCTTGGTGCATGTAAGTAAAATATAATACATCAGCACTTCGCTTTGAGCCATTCTGGATTTCACTTGATGGATGAAGAGAAATCATGTTTAACTCCTTAAAACTACAAAATTGATTATGGCTAACCTTCCATTCTTAACTGGGATTGATGACATTTTTAATACATAAATGTGGAAAAACTTACACACAATATACAATAGAGATACACAATATGGAACACAGCTTCTTGCTATGTCTCATGCCCCAGGCCAGATAAATACACATCAGATTTCACAACCAGCTTGGTTAAGACCTATCCATCAGGACTGTTCAACCAACAACATTGTATGCAAAATCAAGGCCTTATTAAGAGTTCAGAGTCTAACATTTAAGCAGCTGAATATTGGGCTGTATGCAGGTTTGAAATGTCATTAACAGGAAATAATTAAGCAATTATAGTAGGTGTCAGGAAAGAAGCTCAGGGGTCATTTAAGAGCTGATCCACTAAAAATATTTATACAGGTAAAATATCCAGTGCATTTGACCAAAAAAAATAGATGCCCTTTTCCATAAGAATAGTGTTCCTCATTTCTGGACTGCTTGCCATGTTCCATCGGTTTTCATTCCTAGCTCGGAAACATTCATGCATGGCCAGTTTCAGTTCAGTTGGACATTTTTCCTGTCTGCCTGTAGTTTTCTCAGCTCACAAGAATATGAAAACTTACTCAGTTCTTACACTGCAGACTTTTTTGATTCCCAATAAATACTCACATGCTTTCCCAAAGGGGCTTTGATTTGTCCTAGAACATAGAGGAAGGGTTTATTTATTTTTTCAGATAATGTGCTGACATCAGCAATCTAAAAGGCATCTTACATATTTTAATTGCCGTGCCCTACTGAAATATTCTGTGTTTTGATTGTGTGCTGAACAGCTATTCACAGTTTTGAGATGTTGGAAAATTTAAATTTAGCAGTTTGTTCCTATGCAGCTCATCCTCTCCAGCCTGCATTTTTAATGGTGAGCTCGGACTGAGTTACCAGGCAGTAAAATGTAGTGTTGGAAGTGCAAGGTTACAGTATTTAATGGAGTCAGATAGGAATGTGCATTCCTTTTAAGATGTTTGCCTGCCACTTAATAGCAGCAAGGACAGCCCTTCATGTTGGGGGAATTTTTTTTCTTTTTGTGTAATTTTTTTTTTTTTTTTAATGAGTAGGGCTGGCTATATGTCTTGGTTTTTTCCAAGGTCACCATATCAGCTGTGGAATATTTCCCACCTTAGCTCTTAGAGCAGCTGGAAATAAGGATTATCATGGCTTTTAATTCTGTGTCATATCCCATATGTTCTTTCTTTGGACACTGCTCTCTTGCATTTATCTCTGTCTTGTCATCACTAATGGAAAGGTCCTTCAGTGTGAATCTAATTACTTTTTCTTCCTGAAGTCACAAGTCTGCTCACACTTTTTTTTTTTTTTGATTCCTCACCACTTGTCTTACCCTGCTGTGCCACGGTATTTCTGGATGATACAGACTAATTGCATGGAGTCTCATGGGCATTTATTAATAAAATGCCCAAATGATTGATTAAGCTAATGTGGTTTCTATCTGAACATAGATCCTGAAAATGGAACCTATTCCTTCTCCATACCTAGACATTGCTAATCCCTGCAGGGTTTGTCAGGTGGGAAGTGGGAACCAGGTGCACTTGGCTCTGTGGCCTTTTCTGTGGTTAAGTTGTATGCTGAGGAAAGTCAGTCCCCAGTCCGTGGTTTGGGACTTTGGGAAAGCCAAGGGAAAATAAAACCCAACCCAAAGGCAGCTCCAAAAATGCACAGAACAGAGTGAGACCTTTTCACCTGGTATACATGGGCTCTCTGTAGGTCCTGTTGTGGCTGTACAGGTCAGGCTGACACAGAGTTGTCACCTGTGTGGTTACTGATCCCAGGGCATTTGTCTGAGAGTGAAGTGACACTTTGCCTTTTGTGTACCTTACCCACATGAAAGGAATTTGGTCTCTGCAATACAAACACTGGCATTGCAGTGAGATCCATTGGAAGGGATGGGAATGGAGTTAAATTTTTCTCCTGGTGATCCCTCTAAAACCACTTAGAGGTGGGCTGGTGGCTGCTGTGTCAGCTCTGGAAATCTGGGGCCAGTGCTATGAGCAGTTGCTATCTTGGTGCTGATTGCTGCCTCAGAGTGCCCCCACTCTGTATGTATTTCACAGCACTGCCTGGATCTCCCTGTGCTTGGAGTTCAGGCAGGATTTGTGACATGCTGAGGTCCTCTGAGGTCTGTGTCTGCAGTGGCAGCTCCTCCAGCCCTGGGCAGCAGGGTTTTCTCCAGCTCTTCCCTGCTGCATTTCTATTTTTACTCACTAGGATTCTCAATATTTCAGTCCTCCAATTCTTGTTGTCTTTCATTCAAACACTTCTCACAAATACTACCATTTCCTAACCTGTTCCATTCAAAACCATTCCATAACCTGCATTACAATTTTGGAATGATGATAGCAACTTTATACATGGGCAGTTTGTGATAACACGACGGGGAATGGTTTTAAATTAAAAAAGAAGAGGGATTTAGATGAGATACTAGGAAGAAACTGTTCCCTGTGAGGGCGGTGAGGCGCTGGCCCAGGTTGCCCAGAGAAGCTGTGGCTGCCCCATCCCTGGAAGTGTTCCAGCCAGGTTGGATGGGGCTTGGCGCAACCTGGGATAGTGGAAGGTGTCCCTGCCCGTGGCAGGGGATGGAAGGAGATGAGCTTTAAGGTCCTTGCAACCCAAACCGTTCTGTGGCATTCCCTAAGCATTGCTCTAGAGCCAGGAAATGGGGCACAGCTCCAAGCAAAGCAGGCTTGTGCTTCGAGTTGTTCCAAGGATGTTCTCAAGCCCCTGTGAGGATGTGTGAAATGCCCTGCTGTGAGAAGCACCTTTGGCTATGTTGATTCTGAAGGTGCCTGATGAGCTCCCGTGTGTGTGTGTGTGTGTGTGTGTGTGTCTTGCCTTTCTGCAGAGAACCACTGTGCCCCCCCTGACGTGACCACTGGCCTGGTGGAACACCTGCACCTCGAGCGCCCGCAGGTCGCATCCGTGCGAGGAGTGCCCAGGGGCTACAGCAGCAGCATTCTGGAAACTGCAGATGGTGATTGCCTTATAAACCTGCTACCTCTCCATCCCTGTCCCCTTGTGTACATATGTATCTTCATATGCATCTTCATATTTTATTTTAAAATATCACAAGGTTTGCTGGTTTTTTTTCCTAAGCATTCTGACGCTTCCAGAATGGAATGAATGTTAAGATGTAGTAAATAGCTAGACTCCTGGAGAGAAGAACATTTTTCATATTTCTGTTGGAATAACATTCTTCACGTTTCTGTTGGAATCTCATGAAGGGGTCAGTGGATTAAAAAACTAAAATAAAGTGTGAGAAGGTGACTGCATCAGCCAGGCAGCCAGGGAACAGCATTGTTTGAAAACAGATAAATGCATGGTGGAATCTCTTACTGATTTAAGCTGGTTTTTTCCCACCAAGTTAGTTGTCTTGAATGACTTTTCCACCTGAAAGCTGTGTGTTTTAGTGTATGTTTGTTAATACATGACAAATAATCAATCTTTTCCATTTGATAGGTGTCCCAGTGAATAGCAGAGTGTCTTCTAAAATCCAGCAGCTGCTAAATACCTTGAAAAGACCAAAGCGCCCACCTTTGAAAGAGTTTTTTGTGGACGATTTTGAAGAACTTCTAGAAGGTTAATTTTCTTTCAAATACATTTTTCACTCTTTGTGTCACTAGTTCATAACAGAACTGATACTTAGCAAATGTTGGTTTCTTTTTCTCTTCCCAGTAAAAAACAAGTCATGGTAAAATTAATACAATGGAGAGAGAAAGGTCGTATTTTATCGCAGGTGAAAGATAATCTTTAACTCAACCCTCCTACTCAGTGTGACATTTCTGAGCAGCTGCCACTAAATGCCCTCTACTATTGGTTTGATACTTTAACATACAACATTATGGTGATTCTAGTCTTTTGCTGAAGTTTTTCCAGGTGGACTTCCGTTGAGGTGCTTGTAATTATGGAGAGCATCACTTGGAACCATTAATTGTACTTGTTGCCTAGGTTGAGTGTTAGCTAACCCTGTCTAGGGCTATGCTAACTAAGATCAAGATACTTCACTTTCTGGAGCAGCTTGCAGCAGGATTTTAACAGAAGGCCTTTCTTTAGAAGTAAATAGTTAGAAAATCGTAGTGTCATTTTTGTAATCTGTTGAGAATTCAGTGCAGCAAAAGTCAGTGTGCAGATGTCACTGAAGCCATTGTCTCTGATAACGTTTCTTGACTTGGTGGAGGGTTTCATTGAAATACGTGTGGAGAACAAGCAGCAGAAAAGAGCAGCTTTCCAAAGTGGAAGTGAACTAGAGATTCAAATTCTTGTCCTTCGATAATGTGAAATCACAACTATAAAGTGATGATCGTTATTTTTTGGGGAAGCCAACAGCTGATTAGTGTAGCATCACCATAAGCAGAGGAGAAGCAGCTGTGAGGGAGAGGTGGACTGTTCCCAGAGCAGTCTGTGAAGTGTAACTTGCACCTTTTGTACGGATTGACATTTGCCATTTACTGTGCTCTTCTTTTAGTGCAACAGCCTGACCCAAATCAACCAAAGCCTGAAGGAAATCAAATGAATGTACTTAAAGGGGAACCCTTAGGGGTCGTGACCAACTGGCCCCCCTCCCTGCTGGCTGCCCTGCAGCGCTGGGGAACCACCCAGCCCAAAGCCCCTTGCCTGACGGCGTTGGATACCACTGGGAAAGCGATTTATACCCTTACCTATGGTACGTGCTGGAGCCAGCTGGGACGAGGGATTAGGTGTTCCTTGTGGACAACAGCTTGCTTTGCTTCAGTGGGACTGCCTGTGCTCGTGACACGTGGGTTGAGATTGCTGTAGGAATGTAAATTATGAATTCATTGTATATGAAAAACGTCATTAAAGAAGTTAAGGAAGGGAAAATGTTTATGGTATCGAATCTTTCCAAGGGGCTATTTGTGAATCTCGTAGAATTGTGGGGGCTTTTTCATCAAAGAACACTAAAAATAGCCCAGTGTAAACTGGGAGGTAGAAACAGATGACTAAAAATGCACAATCTACATTCTCAGAGGACGCATTCTATTTTAGCATCTTCTTGCACATCCTTACAGGGAAGACTTGTACTTCAGGAGCATAATCAGGATGTTAATGGTGGGAAGTGAAACTTGCCTCAATGAACTAGAAGTATTATAGTAAATTGCATTTTTTGGGACGATAGCTGTGTCCTTAGGACAGCTCTCTGCAGCATTTCATTGCATAGTGTGTTAGAACGTTAAACTTTGTTGTTTGCATTCTCACAGATGAAGGATGCAGGAAATATAGCTGAGCAGCTGCATTAGTTTAATTACTCTGCAGTGGAGCTTTGAGACTTGTTTACAATATCATGTTTAGTTTTACATTAAAAAAAAAAAAAGGAAAGGTAAACTAAAAAGAAGCCAAGCTCTAAATGGTACTTGGACTTTCTGCCAACTCTTCTGATACAGTCGTGCTTAGTGCATGTGTGAGGCACTGTGATTTGCTGATTAAATGTTAACATTTTAGTCTCTTAATTCCTTTTTTTTTTCTGCCTTTAGGCAAGCTGTGGAGTCGAAGCTTGAAGTTAGCCTATACCCTGCTAAACAAGCTAACCACTAAGAATGAGCCCCTGCTGAAGCCTGGAGACCGGGTAGGCTGCTGTTGGAAGTGGTCCCTTTGGATGAAATAGTGAGGAACAGCTTTAGCTGAAGAAAGCCTTGTAATAATACACTGTAATAATAAGTTGTGAAATAATCATCACTGTGACTTGTCATATACGTTGTCCCAATATTTAGTATTTCTGTTCCTAGTTACATATGAACCTGTACATTGTTATGAAAATTTTGTTCCACAAATTAAAAAGCATCCTTCTCTCTGCCAAATGACCAAAAAATCACATATCTTCTTATTTTGCTGCATTTTTGTAGGTAGCTCTCGTATTTCCTAATAGTGATCCAGTTATGTTTATGGTGGCATTTTATGGATGTCTCCTGGCAGAGCTTATTCCCGTCCCAATAGAAGTTCCACTCACAAGAAAGGTAGGCAAACACATTCAACATTTTTATGATTCGGTAAATAAATGAAGTGTTTGTTTGGGGAGGGGTTGTCTAAATCCTACAGTCTTTACATAGGACCCCTTGGAACCTTCTGTTTTGAAAGCATCAGCTGAACTGTTCAGTGTACATTCTGTGCTTGGAATTGCATTTAATATTTAGTTAGGGTAGGGGAAAATAGTATTAAGCCAATAATTTAAGTATTTTAGGATATGTAATCGTAGAAATTACTTCAGTTCATTTTTTAAAATACGTGTGGAAGTATTTCTCAAAATATATCACAGAAATGTCTTTTCAGCTCTCGTGCTGAGTAATGAGGCAGAGAGAGAGACCAAGGTTACTGGAAATACAGATATAATGCCACACACATGGAGATTATTAGGGAAGAGCTAGAAAGCTACAGGCTCTGTTCCTCAGCGTGTCAGGACTCAGAAACAGCCTCAAACCAGGTTCCTGCTTTAGCAGAACTTATAAACATCCCTGCTGGGTTGGAGAGGGATGCACAGCCATTGCTTCTGACACTGCTTGCCCTGCCACATCTGCTGCCAGATCTTAGCTGGCACTAAGCAAAACTAAACCTTCTCAGCCATTTAAAGGTCTTAGGGGATAAACTTTTGTTTTTTCCTGGGATATAAAATCGACTTAATGTTTTCTAAACATGTAGAAGTCACAGCAAACTGTCCAAAAGCTTTGTTATTTGTAATTTTGCTATGACTTGGTTTCTCTACAGGATGCTGGCAGTCAGCAGATCGGGTTTCTTTTGGGCAGCTGTGGAGTCACATTAGCTTTAACCACTGATGCCTGTCAGAAAGGCCTCCCGAAAGCTCAGACTGGCGAGGTGGTGACGTTCAAAGGTGTGGGTTTATTTTTTATGGGATAAAAAGTGGGTATATTCATTGCTGCTGTCAGACTACAGCTT
Organism: Atrichornis clamosus; assembly: GCA_013400975.1. NCBI lineage: Eukaryota > Metazoa > Chordata > Aves > Passeriformes > Menuridae > Atrichornis > Atrichornis clamosus. Next base: position 35,760 of record WBMZ01000729.1, on the reverse strand, counting down.
TTGGGTTTGCTTTCCTGGTTCTGACACATAAAGAACTGCCTTCGTTGTCATGACGGCGTCTCGCGCTGTTTCTTCCTCGCCAACAGGGGATGTTCCCATCTTTGCTTGCCTCCTGTCATTATCACTGAATTCTGGGGAAAAAAACCCCGATTGTTTGGATTGTGATGACTGAAATTTTCCTTTTGCTTTTAAGGTTGGCCTCGTCTCATTTGGTTTGTGATTGATGGGAAGCATCTGGCCAAACCAACCAAGGACTGGCATCCGCAAGTCCGGGATGCCAGCGCTGAGATTGCTTATATCGAGGTGATCCCATGTGATATGATAATTTTATGGTTATCCTATCACAGTTTATGTGGTGTTTCCTTCCTTTAAACTCTTGTTAACTGAAGTAGAGAAACAGATTTTTTGCGATACTAGTGTATTGTGTGGACATAAATATATTTTTATGCTAGCTTGTTGACTTTAACAAACTCGCTTTGTTTTTGTAATACGTGTTCAATTCGCTACTGTAAATTTCCTTGGATTTGTTGTTAATCTAATGCTTGTGTACACTTTCTCTTCTCAGTACAAAACAAGCAAAGAGGGCAGCACAGTGGGCATTACTGTATCTCATGCCTCCATGCTGGCACACTGTCATGCACTGACTCAGGCATGTGGTTATTCAGAAGGTGAGTCAGGTGTAACTTCAGACAGTTCACGTTGCATAATCATGTTTACTGTCTTCAAAAAACTCCAGATACACAGCAGTAGCTTTTAACTGCAAAGGGAAGGAAAAGCTTCCTCATTCTTAATGGGTGTGATGTGTGAAAGAGCCACTTGTGAAATCATAATCAAGGAAGGGATCTTCCTCTTAGCTGATCATGTCCCACAAAAGAACCTCTCCACAGGGATGTGAATATAGTGAGAGATCTGCTTGCTTTCAGTCATTCTCCCAGTGAAGAGCCAAGAACTGCACTTGGCCTTGACCATCTGCATGGAGTTGATCTCTGCTACACCATTAACCCAACACTTTCCTTCATGCATCCATCCTACATCAGTGATAAGCAAGTTTCACCTAATCAGTAAAAGATATCCCTTGAAAATCAGGTTGAAACTTTGATTTAAAATCTTTGATTCTTTTTTTTTGTTTTTTTTGAATCACATAAAATACTCAGATTTCTCAGAGAAAATATTCAAGGCAAATTAGAACAACTGTGGTAGTATTTCATGCTGAATTTAATTATTTCAAATATAGGTGAACCTTTTCAGTTCAGCTGGAAAAGTTTGCTTCAAGTCTAAATTTTCAGTTTGCATAGTTCACTGGCAGATGTTACAAACATGTGGAAAGGGTGTTATAATGAATCAAGGTCTTAAATACCTTGTAATATTCTAGTTCGTAATCATATTTCAAAGATGATTGCTATAAGTAAAATAAGCCACTTGGAGCTTAAGCAGCCTGTTTGTTATAGGCAATAGAGCTTTGGTTTCTTAGCAGTGATGTAAGTTTCAGAGTTGCTTTAACAAATATTTGGAGTTCTTAAGTATTCTTATAAATATGCTTTTTAAATCTGATTTTTTTTTCCCTTCACTTGCAGCTGAAACACTAACAAATGTTTTGGATTTCAAAAGAGATGCTGGCCTTTGGCATGGAGTGTTAACAGTGAGTATTGCAATTTGATTCTTTCAAGGGCAGTGTACTGGTATCAGAAAGAGACTGTAAATTCCTCAGTTCTCTCAAATGGTTTTTGTTTCAATATTTATATTTTTCAGAATAAACTGTTATCCTTTCAGGAGCTTGTGTAGCTTGTTTCTTCATAGAGTATACACATAGTTTTCACTAACAGTTAACTGTAAGAGTTACGCTGTAGCTGTGGTGATGGGGGGTTTTTAGGCATTGGTACATGTTCTGTATTTTTTTAAGCCACCTGAAAGTTTATTTTTGAATCTTTTTCCCGTAGAGTGTTATGAACAGGATGCATGTCATCAGTATTCCCTATGCATTAATGAAGGTTAATCCACTTTCCTGGATACAGAAAGTCTGCTCATACAAAGGTAAACTGAAAGGCTTTTGAAATTCACCCATCTCTTTTTGGATTATTTAAAAACAAATAGAATTGCTTGTATAAAATGTCTGCATTAGCCACTGAATCCTCCACTTCAGTGTTCTCTGTGCTGATAGTTTCACTGATGAGTGACATTGATGGCTTCTTTTGAGAGACCTTTAAAGAAACTATGTTTCTCAGTATTTGAATGTATAGCAAACATTTAAATTCTATAATGAAGTCCATCTGGAGACATTGAGTGTACACATGTCATAACAGCTGAATATTTAGCATTTGTATTTGTTTTCTACGTGTTTGATTTGTTTCATAAATTTGTGTAAATACACCAGACTACTTATATAATTTTATAACTGGTCTTTAATTTGTTCTGCACATGCAACGTCATTATTTTTTTGATTTCCAGCCCGTGTAGCAGTGGTAAAATCCCGTGATATGCACTGGTCACTTTTGGCTCAGAGGGATCAGAGAGATGTCAGCCTGAGCTCCTTACGGATGTTAATAGTGGCCGATGGAGCCAATCCATGTGAGTGTGGATGTGTCGGTCTTGCCAAGGTTCTGTTTGTTGAAAGCTCTGTGTCAGAGCTGATGCTTGGGAAGTTAAGCAGTTTGTTGTGTAGTAAAATACTATTCGTGTGCCAGAGAGGCCACTGCTTTTTTATTGCTGTTTGCATTTATTGGCTCTATTTAGCTATGTCCATTCATTTGTTGAACTTCGTGTTTTCATTAATACTGTACTTTTATATGAATTGATGTGAACTGATCCCTAGGAGATACATAAATGTAGATATAATCCACTTTGGGCTGAGTGCTAGAGGCCAGGCAGAGTTGTGAAGGTTTGTCAGAAGCATTTGATGTTTGATTTTGAGTGGTGTGACCTCTGTAAGAAACAATCAGATAGGAGCCATATAAGAAGTTGACACACAGTTACCCTTAGTGACAAAGTATTCTGATCCCTGAAGGACTTCCCATGATGGTAAGTGTTAGTGAGTGCTGCCAGTTGGGAATTTCAGGCAGTGAATTAGTTGTTAGTCACTGCGAGTTCTTTTTCTAAATCTACCATCTAATAATAGTCTGGAATGTCTTTCAGACAGTTTGAAAGAATACTGGTTTTGTGCACAAATGTGACAATATTCATATAGCTGAGCTGAGAGTGAGCCTAGGCTTTGAATTCCTGCAGCTAAAGCTATCCTGCTTTTAGAAAAAATGTTTCTAATCATGTGATCATTCTTTTTAGGGTCAATATCTTCCTGTGATGCATTTCTGAATGTATTTCAGTCCAGAGGTTTGAGACCAGAAGTCATCTGTCCCTGTGCTAGTTCTTCAGAGGCACTAACTGTTGCTATTCGCAGGTAATTATTCCCTTTTCTGACAAGTGAACTGAAGCTTTTCTTGCCTGCTCAAATGTGTCATAGAATGGGAGAATGGTTTGTGTTGGAAGGAGTTCCAACCCCCTGCCATGGGCAGGGACACCTTGCACTACACCAGCTTGCTCCATGCCCAAAGACCCAGGAAGGGGAAATAAAAAGCTCACAGGTATCTCCTTCCCTGAAGGATGGGTGATTTTTGTTTGTTTTCTTTAAAAAGTTGAATATTTCCTAAGAGTAGTTGGACGTAAGGTATTTTTTTCATGGTTTGAGAAAGCAAGGTCTCCTCCTCGCTGATAGTACTGGAAGACCTTTTAAAATGACCCTAAATCAAGACTTACTTATTTGAGTGGAAGAAGATGCTGAATCCTCAATTAATTGCTTATGTACAACGTCCTGTAAACAGGGGGCTAAAATAAAAAAAATATTTGTAACTGGCCGAAAAATACCGTTGGATTTCTGGAGATAGCAAGGAGTGCTCTGAAAAAAGGAAATAATTTGATTATTAATAGACATATGGATGGGATGTGCTGGAAAATTTTGTTGGTGGTTCTGATCAAAATGAGCTTTTTCAGAAAATGAATTTCAAGAAAAAATGAAACAAAAAAGTTTGAAATTTTGGAGAGATTTGGTTTAGCTCTTCTTTCATTTAGTTACAAGATATTACGAGTCTTGAACTCTTGTTTGTTTAAAGTGAGAAACCATTATTTCTCATAACCTCACCAAGCCTGGGAAACTGGCACAATGTTTATGGTGACCATATCACCATTGGTCTGTTGGTTCATATCTGACTGGACTTTCTGTTTTCCAGACCTCCTGAACTGGGTGGCCCCCCTCCAGGAAAAGCAGTGTTATCCATGAATTGTCTGAGTTTTGGCGTGATCAGAGTGGATACAGAGGAGAAGTTGTCAGTGTTAACTGTGCAGGATGTTGGGCAGATTATGCCTGGAGGTAGGAAAGCATTTCATGTAGGTTTAAACATATTCCACTTAAGTTATCTTTACTATTATACTTGTGCTGATGAAATAAATAAAAATGTTAAATACCTTCAAGGTAGTATGACTTATGTTTTGACACATTACCTAAACACAGGATGACTAAGTGCTGTCTCAGCTAGATTATTCAACTTTTTCAGTAGAGATTAATCCACAATAAATCTGAATGACCATAGGTTTTGGTATGGGCAGATGCTTTTGGCTTGTTTCAGAGTTGTTTTTGAAATGGAATGGAGTGGAATAGAATGGACTGGAATAGAATAGAATATTTCAGTTGAAAGGGACCTCATCTCAAACCTTGCAAAGGTGATGGAACAACCAATTCTGGAAACCATTTTCTCATGCATATGGAGAACAAGAAAGTGATCAGGAGTAACCTGAATTAACCTGTTTCCCAGTGACATCTGTTTGCAACACTGTGCTTCCTGAGTTAGGTAGAGCTGGGTGTTGTTCCCCAGCCCATTAATTGAAGCAAAGAGACTTTGTCTCTTCCCTGTTGTTCTCATTTGAGACCCAGCTGCATTTGGAGAGGGGAGCACTCTGAAGAAGGTTGGTAAAGGTAGGATACTAAGGCAGACCTAAGGCTGTGGAGAATGGGCTGGAGGACTGGACACTTAGTGCCATCTACTCCAACTTCGAGGCTGACAGTGTAATCAAGTCTCTGATTCTGTGACTGGCATCCGTGTCTCAACAGCATGGTGATTTTTCTGCTTCAGCTACAATACAGATGGCATGGACTGCTACTGATGTCCAGTTTGGGTCTCCACACAGCTGCTGTTCCCTTGGAACTCCACTGAAGTTGAGCTGTGCTCCTCATCATCTGCCTAGATTATGGTTTAGTCACAGGGACGTGGAGGGGAGTGAGTTTGCATGCCCTTCAGGTAGTCATGAATCCTGTGGTGAACTGACTGAGCTTAAACTCAGTGTTGCTCCAGTTTTGTTCAAAAAAGTGGTATTTGATGCAGGATCAATTGAAATCTTTCTTTGGATCAGTTTGTCCCATGGGAATGCTCCTGGCTTTGCTGTAGGCTTGCTCTCAGGGCAAAGTGTGCTTGACTACACCAAGGCACAAAGCAGCCTTCAGCTGTGGTGCACCTTAAGCTACTCTTCATATTCAGCTGTTGGATCTCTAAGTCCCCTTGGACTGAGCACTGCTCAGTGGCAGGTTCAAGTCTGCCTTAGGATGTTGGAAGAGTTCCTTGTATGATGTGGGTAAGTAATTTCACCTCACTGAGTCGTAAACAAAAAACGTGTCCCTGTGAAATTGAGCAGTGAGAAGGATCTGTGACAAAACCCTTCTCCTTTGTCAAATTCCTTGGAGCGTTGCCTGGCAAATCTAGGGGACTCTTGTGGATTAGGGTGCCACTGGCAGGCAGTGATAACACTGCCATAACTTTCTACATGAGTAGGAAGTGTCGAGGGACTTGTTTGATTGTGTGAGGGGACAGCAGGAAAATGTGTATCGTTAAGTGCCTCAGGGTGATATGACTTGTCATTGATAGCTGTTGCTACTTGAAAATACAGGTGTAAGTGGCAAAACTACTTGTAGGTTAAGCAGAATTTGGGCAACTTAATTCATTAACGCCTTTAAAACTCTGATTAGCACTGGACTGTCAGAATATGAGGCAGATTTGCTTCCATTTGTCCACATGATAAAAATTCCAGCAGAAGTTCCTCTGTATGTTCCTTAAGTCAGAACATACATGATAGAGTTCATTCTAGAGGATAATTGATAACTTTATCTCTTAAAAATTCTGCTGGAGTATTAAGAAAGTCAAAAGGTCAGCAGTCACTTTCAGGGGTGTGCCGAAAGAAAGTAAATGAATGACTTAAGGAAATGAATGACTTAGTTTCAAATGAGTCTGCATGTACATTCTAACAGTGGAGATACTTGTGCCTTACCTGGTAAGATGGATGCTTTTTCCTGTGTATTATTCATGGCGGGTGTGCCCTGTCCATGCTGGCTTGGTGTTTGGCATACAGGAGAGAACATCACCACCACCTGTTCATTGCCCCTCTGCTGACTGACGAGTCTTGCTCTTGATCTGCTTTTGCTTTTATATTTCTTTTTGAAGGCTTTTTTCCATCTTCCGACCCCCACTGAACTTGGAAGTGCTTACATGTCTGAGTCTTTCAAAAACTTTGTGGCATAGGAGCTCACATTCCTGAATTTGATTTGGTCAAGCCAAACTGTTTTCATCTCATTACCTGTGAAGATCTCTGGCATGCTTTGTTCAGGAAGCCCCTAGTTAAAAGGTCATGGATAAAGTGTCCACTCTCAGCCTCCTTTTCTTCAGATCTTGCTGTTTGTTCTGAGCCCACCTGCTCAGGGGGATCTTAGTCAGTCAACAGACTCATCAGCACCCAGGTCACATCGTGTGTCACTGCTCTTTAACTCATAGGCCACTCTTGATGCCACATTCCCTTCGCATTCATTACCTACCATGAATGCCCATCACAAGAGCCTCAAGGGACGTGCAGGCATCCATGGAGAAGTCTTCCCATCAAAGATAGCACAGGAATTCTTAAGAGAAAACCTGTTGACCACCTTGGGCTATTTTCCATGGTTTCTGTCTGAGAGTGGCATTGCTAAATTTGGCTCATAACAATCTTCAGTTCCTTTTGCAAACTGAACTGGTAAAGGTGGTAAGGAGAGTGCCAAGGTTCTTTGCCCACTCTGTGCCTCCAACTTTCATATCAGCTGGAATGTGGCTGCCACGTTATCTGTCATCTTGGAAGCATATTACACTGGATGCCTGAACCTGGATGTGGTTGCTCAGGGTATTTATTCAGTAAATTTGTCTCTCTCCTGCTTCCCAATGGGTCGTTTCCATTCTTTTACAGGGATCCTTACCACCTTCTTTCTTTGACAGGAGAGTAACACTCTCAAATCCAACAGTTCTATATCCCTGTAGCTCCTAGTGATACAAAGCCTGGTTCCTAGAAACTGTGCTGCTGCAGCAGCTACTTGCTTTTACTCAAGCAGGAAACTTCGCGTTGGCACCACATCTTGTGCTTCTGCAAGAAGTGCTTCTGCATATCTAGTGTCACATTCTGGATTATGACTGCATTCACTACCTTTCCTAGAAGTTCAGGAATAATGGTTCCAATTTCCTAAATGTTGGGATGCTCACCTTGTTTCCACTCCATGGATGGCTTGGATGTCATTGTTTCCTCTGTCCAGCAAACATTTGCCCAGGTTCTGGGAGTTACCACAGTGCTCCTTCACTGCAGAGGGATCTGGTTCCTTCACTTCAGTGGAAGGAGTTCTTACAGAACAACTCGGTGAAACTTTCAGTCTTTTTCCTTAGATTGTGTGATAGCAGCACCTCTTTTCTACTCAGTTCTTGGAATTTAACATATTAATCAATTCTCTGTTCCACTTGGCTTCAGTCTGTCACACAATGGCACAGCAGCCACTGCAGAACAGCTTCTCTTGGAGACCTGTGCCAGTGCATGCACTTGGGATGAGACATTTTCTTCCAATTTAAATGTTGTACTTTGGATGCTTGTGTGACCTCTTTTAGTCTAGATTTATGTTCATCCTAGTCTAGGAAGTTGGCTTGCTTTATGCCTGTCGACTTTCCGGAGGAGCAAGGAAAAATTCAGGTCCTTGAATTTGATATCCCCATGTTCTGTTTTTCTCAAAGATTAGGTTTCTCTGGAAACCCTGCAAATACCTTCCACAATGATTCTGGAAGCATTTTATCCTGGCATTTTAGTATTTTTCCTAAGACTCCATGCTTCTAGAAGGGAAGTTCTAAGTAAAGACTGTAGTGCAAGGGTAGCCATTGTATATGGATCCACTAGGAATGCTGGAAGGGGAACAAGAGAGCACTTCCTGACCCTCATCAGCACCTCTGGTCACAGCTTTCTGCTCTGCAGGCCCCTGGCACTCTTCTTGCATTCCTGCTGTGCTAGTCTCGAAACATCCAGAGCTGAATCCAATCTTTGGTAGGGCATCGGTGTGGTCCTCTTCACAGCAGGATTCTCATCCTCTGCCAGGGTACTCCTTGGCAGGTTTGGCTGCTGCGAGCCACCATCTACCAGAATGTACATGTGGACTCATTTGAAGAAAGAAAGCTTTCTCAGCAGGAATCTGTGTTCTTCGTGACGTGCAGTCCACATGTACATTCCCGTCCCATCTGCTTTTCCCTTCTCTCTAATTCTTTTTCAGATGCAATGCTGTTGAGAGAGACTGAAATGGTGGTAGATGCACTCTCTTGTATGTCACACATGAAGCAGGAAAAGGAGGAGAAGCGAGAGTAGAGGCTCCACAGATACTGCAGAAGGGCAGCCTTGCAGTATAACCTGGCAGGGCAGGACTGTGCCTGCTGTTAGAATGTACCTGTAGCCTACCTGTATCATACATTGCTTACTGGTAAGTATTTTTTTTTTCACTTGATCAGGGTGATAGGATTGTCTTTGGGCTTCATGGATAGAGCATCCGTTGGGGACTGCAAGCTGATCCTTTGGGTTTTCCGTGTTTGTGAATGCCCACAAATTGCTGTGCTTTCTCCACTTATTAACACTTCTCTCTGCATCATTGCTTAAGTGTTACATACAGAGTTCTGATATTAGCTCAAGTTATTTCCTGTAGTAATAGAGTATTTCATCAATTTACCATTCTGTTTTAAACAGCCTTTTTTTTCCTCCTAAATTGTAAAATGCAGAGTTTTGCATAACTGATAGTTCATACTGTAGAATTCAATTCCAGCCTTCTGCTTCACACATACAATATCCAGCAGCTGTTGTACTAATTTGGACTTTGTACCAGAATTTGAGTAGCATCTTCTTACTTGGTCACCCAAGGTTATCTTTGCACGGTTCCAAACAATTATTAATAACTGGTAGTTGTTCTGATAGGTAATTTTTACGAAACCAAGATACTTTAGAGGTTGATCTATTGGAAGAGTGAATGATTGTCTTGCCTCTTCAGACCTAGGGTGTTGACAGCTCAAGACTTCCCCGAGATTTGATAAAACATATTTTACTAGTAGTTCTTGATCCATGTTGTCAGCAGACTTGGCTTTGCCATGTTTATTTTGTGTTGACTTGGGTAGAGTTACTGATTTCTTTCTTAACCTTGAGTCCTAAGTGCTAAATCAAACTCCCTTGCTCCGTCGTGCCTTGGATTCAGCAGCAACTGATGTGGAGGCTGTGAAGCACTGTAGGAAAAAAAGATTGCATTTGTGAGCTTAATCTTGGAGAACTCACTGCACAGGCTGTCAGGAAGCTAAAGAGAGCTCTCTTCCATGCTGTGTTTTTCCTGTAGCTGATGAATAATTGATACCAAAATCTTTATCTGTCAGTGGCAGAGCACCATGTGTGTCAGCTGCTGGAGCAGACTAACACTGTGATTCTGTGTTCTCTTCCTCCTGGCAGCCAACGTGTGTGTTGTGAAGGTGGATGGGACTCCTTATCTGTGTAAAGCTGATGAGGTTGGAGAAATATGCGTGAATTCAGGAGCAACTGGGACAGCATATTTTGGCCTCCTCGGAATCACCAAGAATGTATTTGAGGTTCGAATTTCTTTGTATTTCTTCTTGCAAATAGACTTAGTTTGTTCCTTTTAATGCCCTTTTTATTTTTTAAATTTTTTTTTAGTTAGTTAGAAAAAGCCCTAGTCAGGTAAACTTCATTCATGGAATCATAAGAAGAAATTCTGTCACTTACAACCAAAAATACCAGGTGTCATCTGCAGTCAGTCAGCTGCTTCTGTATTCCACAATCCAGTGTTGTGCCTATGTGAGCATTCAAATTCATCTTAGCTCTGAATTAACACAGTGGTCTTACGTGCAATCACCTGAAGACATTTCAATCTTTCTGCCCCTATTTTTCCTTGCAGTGGTACCCCATTTCATGTTTCCTGGCAGTAAAGGAGGGAAAATCCTTATCAGTCCAGGGAGTGTCTGAATCCTTCTGTGTTCTTCCAGGCCATCCCAGTGACGGCAGCCGGCGTGCCTGTGTCGGACCAGCCCTTCACAAGAACAGGACTGCTTGGCTTTGTGGGTCCTGTAAGTGTGAACGTGCCCTCAGGGCCCCACTTTCATGCCTCCCAACTCTCAAGTGATGCCCCTGAGTTCAGCAGGATTACGTGTCGGGGCACTGACCTGTAGATCCCGAGAGTGGTGTTGGCTTCAGTCAGACACGTATTGCCAGGAGTGAGGAGGTTTTCCCCTCTGTTCCTAACCCTGCCTTCTTTTCAGGACTATTTGGTGTTTGTGGTAGGAAAATTGGATGGCCTGATGACAGTCAGTGGCCGCAGGCACAACGCAGATGATGTGGTAGCCACGGCGTTGGCCGTCGAACCCATGAAATTTGTCTACCGGGGAAGGTGAGTGCATTAAAATCTTCAGCACTGCTTATGGGGCTTTGTTGCTCCTTTTTTAACCCACAGATGATCAAGCAGTAACACAGCATACACAGGAGCAATGCATGGGAATTTTTTTCATGTGTGTTTTATAGGAAAGGTGGCACTAGGTTGTGATTATGCCAGCGAGGAATTTGGCTGTCCCTGCTAACTTGAAAGACAAATATTGACACCCTGCTTCACGCATAATAGATTTTAAATTACTTTCACAGTATAAAGGTAGATCTTTAAGTGATTGTTGAAAACTTCTTCCAAAGCTTCTCTTCAGACACTCAAGTGAAGCTCATATGCCAGATGTAAAACGCTTCTGTCCCCCTGAGCCTTTCAGGTGGCTGAGGGAAGAACTTGCAGCATGTTCTAAAGAACAGACCAGTAGTGTTGAGGCTGCTGAAGGACCCTCAAAGATGGTGTGTGTTGTATCACCAACCTGATTGCTCTTCAGTGCTCAGCGGCTAAATGTCCAGATGAGATCAGTGACCAGTGGGGCCCCTCAGGGGTCCGTGTTGGGACCAGTCCAGGCTGGGGGATGAACAGATCAAGAGAGCCCTGCTGGAAAGGGCTTGGGGCTGCTGCTGGGTGAGAGGCTGGACATGCCCCGGCCATTGTGCATTTCCAAGGCCTGAAAGGCCCTTGTAAGAAAAATGGGGACAGAGTTTTTAGTAAGGCCTGCAGCAATAGGACAAGTGGTGATGGTTTCAAACTAGAAGAGGTTAGATTCAGACTAGATATAAGGAAGACATTCTTGGCTATGAGGGTGGCGAGGCCCTGGCACAGGCTGTCCAGAGAAGCTGTGGCTACCCCATCCCTGGAAATAATCAGGGTCAAGTTGGAGGGGGCACTGAGCAAGCTGATCCAGTTGAAGATGTCCCTGTTTATTGGGGAGTTGGAATTAGGCCTTTGAAGGTCCCTTCCAACACAAACTATTCTGTGATTATCTGAAAATTGAGCTTTTCTCATTTTTGCATCACTTCTGTGATTGACATTGCATCAAAATAGTGGCACATACCTGGCTGAGGCATTGGTAATATTTTATCTAGAAGATGCAAGCCTAAAATTACTGTAATTCCCAAATGGGAGTTCAGTATTTTTCAGTGCAAGCATATGCTGGTCAGTAATTTGGCTCAGTTGTCTTTCAGAAGGGATGTCAAATGTAGGGGCCACAAGTCCAGTGTGCATGATGGAGTTTTCTAGGCAAGGTTTGCACAGCCCCTGCACGTATGGAACTTGCCTGTCAAACACGTGCTACATTGGTGACTGCAAATCCACCTGACCCCCCACCAGAAATCACTTACAGCAAGGAACCCACACGCGTTCTAATTTTTTCTGTGATTCTGTGATGATCTGGCATGAATAATGCTTGTGTGTGTGAAACAGTGCCATGAGAGGTTGCAGCCATTCCCGTGTGATGGAAAGCCGTGCTGTGTTCACCGTATGTTGCACCCTATCATTCTTCTGTCCTTTGTGTTTTAGGATAGCAGTGTTTTCTGTGCCCGTTTTGCATGATGATCGGATAGTGCTTGTGGCAGAGCAGCGCCCTGACGCCTCAGAGGAGGATAGTTTTCAGTGGATGAGCAGGGTTCTACAGGTAGTCAGTCTGTCCTTTTCTCTTTCCAGGTGAATAAGGCTGATGTATGAAATGAGAATATTAAAGCATCTTTTTTTTTTTTTCCATAAGCAAAACCTATCAGTGTAACCACAAATAGCTGTAATAAGCTATTTTTTTTTCAGAATTTTTTGAGAGTTAACAGAATTTTTTAAAAATACTTTCTCTCAGAATGCTTTTTTAAATTCCTACTACTAGGCTCCTCAAAGTCCTAAGGTTTTGTTTGGGTTAATGCTACATGTCTCTTCTGATTTCATGCTGAGGGTTAACTCTGAAAATGTTCACAGGTAGTGCCGAGTATCAGAACAGCCCCTGAAAGCTTTTTATGTCACTAACAACATTCTAGATCTCCAACAGGAAGCATTAAAAACTTTTTCCCTTAATTACTTTACTGTTTCCTTGGCGGGTGGAGGACAGGAGGAAGGGGAACTGTGGTAGCATTACATTTGTGGATTGCAGAATTAATCTGTTCTAAGGAATTAAAAATTGAGAGAGCAATTATGGAAGACTCAGGTAAAGGGACAACTGAAGGGAAGGATCCAGAGAACAACTTCAGGGAAGTTTGCCCTTAAGAGTAAGGCAGTTGGGTAATACTGATTTCTGTCTAATTTCAGCTTTTTAATCTTTTTGAAGGGAATCTCTGATAATAGAAAGGCTTTTTAATGGGAGAAAATACTTTTATTTCTCTTTTTAGAAGTGTCATAGCTAAAATAGACACTTTAGTTTTAGGCAATAAAGATGCTTCCCTCCTAAATTTTGTGAGTTTCATGTTCTACTGCGCTTTTGTGATTGTGCCATACATGCTAAATTTGCTGTGATATAATTTTGGCTTTTGAAATTCTCTGCACTTTTTGCCCACTTTTAAGAGACTTTCCTAATCCCTGATGTGCAGGTGGCATCCCCTTGATAGAGGGCACAAGCAAAGTCCTGGGTCTGCTCCTGCTCCCATTGAAGTCATGGCACAGCTTCTATGAGTTCAGTGAGTGCAGAATTGGACCCTTTATTTGCAAATTGTGGTGCAAGTAAAAATTTTAATGTTATAAATGACTTGAATTCAAATTCCTGCTCTCGCTACATCCCAGTTGATAATGTGGAATGTCTTCTTTTTCTAATTTCTGTGAAGGCAATCGATAGCATTCACCAAGTGGGTGTGTACTGCCTTGCCTTGGTGCCAGCCAACACTTTGCCAAAGGCTCCACTCGGAGGAATTCATATTTCAGAAACGAAGCAGCGCTTCCTGGAGGGTGCTCTGCACCCTTGCAACGTCCTGATGTGTCCCCACACCTGCGTGACCAACCTGCCCAAGCCTCGGCAGAAGCAGCCGGGTGAGGAAACCAGAGCACGTGCCACTTCTGCCAGACCTGCGTCATGCGTGGCACTTCCACTGACCTGCAGGCTGAACTGCAGGTTGTTGCATGTTCCTTAGGTTGTTTTTCCTCGTTTTACACTTTGTTCTTTTCCAAATGCAGATGTTGGCCCTGCGTCGATGATCGTGGGAAACCTTGTAGCTGGCAAGAGGATTGCACAGGCCTCGGGGAGAGATGTCAGCCAGCTGGAGGACAATGACCAGGCAAGAAAGGTGACACTGGGGTCCTGGTATTACTAAATGTTTGAATTAGCTTATTCACAATGAGAGGAGGCCAGGTGTGATGTTCTACTGACAGTAAGCCTGAGGTATCTTGAGTGAATCTGAGTGTCTCCTTTTTTTTTCCTTTTCAGTTCCTGTATTTAGCAGATGTTCTTCAGTGGCGAGCTCAGACAACTCCAGACCATCCCCTCTTCCTTCTGTTGAATTCCAAGGTGAGATGCAGTTTAAAGCAGACTTGGAGATTGAGATCAGAACAGAAGATTGTTTAGATTCTGAGAATTCTGAGTAGAAGTCTTTTCCTGAAATGCTTCAGGTTATTTTGTTGAAGCAGACAAAAATTGCTAGCTAGTAAGCAGCATAATTTTTCCTTTTTGGAAATTTATGCCATATTTTTTATTCTAGATCTGGAATCTAGAGCCTAAGTAGAGAGCCCTTGGGACAGCCTTGGAGTCATATTTTCCAGGAGCACTGTCACACCCTTCATGGCACACGTGATGCCTTGTCCTGGGCTAGGCTCTGCCCCCAGAAAGGATGGCACTTACAGTGACAGTAATAGCCCAGTGACAAATTTGATCTGCCTTGTGCTGTGCTGTAGTGCAAACAGGGGTCTTCCAGAACGTCCAGGAGCAGTCCTTGGAAAGTGAAGGATTTGCCTTTGTTGGTCTCATTCAAAGAGGCAAAATTGTCTAGAATGTGATTCAAACTTCTGGTTTTTCTTTTGAGACTGTGCTTTAGCAAAAGAAAATTGTTTCAACATGGTTATTGTTAAATTGGTTTATTCTCTCAAAAGAGGATTTTGAGGGAAGTTTTCTCATATGAAGAAGCACCTTCCTGGGTTACTTTGTTCAGGCAAGTTTTACCCTTGACAAGGAGACTCTGCAGAAGGAAACGCAGAACTTGGGGCACAAAGAAATTACCTGTTGGTGAACACCTGTCTTAAGTAGCTGGGGACTAACGAGCTGCAGTGCTCCATGTTAGTGTGCTCACAGCTCTCCGTGAGAAGCCCTTTTGGTGCACACCTTGTCATGTCAACGTCCAAGTCACTGAGCTGCTGCTGTTTCTGTAAAGGTTTCTGCTGTCCCTTGTGTCCCGTGCAGGGCACTGTGGCCAGCACTGCCTCGTGCATCCAGCTGCACAAGAGAGCAGAGAGAGTGGCAGTGGCACTGATGGAGAAGGGACGGCTCAGCGTTGGTGACCACGTGGCCCTGGTTTACCCTCCAGGTAAGGCAACACAGACAGCAAAAACCACAGTCAGACACCACAAGGGAAGAAAGTTGTGTCCATGAATTGGATTGGAATAATTTTTGCTAACTCTTAAGTGCAAAACTTTTAAAACTGGGTGTGGCCAAGAGCGGCCTGTTGATTTGAAGAGACCCTTGTGACAAATCTTCACGTCTTAATCAAATTAATCGGTGTGTATTTTAATTTTGATGAAAGAGTTCAGCCTATTGTTCTGATAAAAATGGCTTTAATTTCGCAAATATCCTTTGCAGGAGTAGACTTGATAGCAACTTTCTATGGCTGCTTGTACGCTGGCTGTGTGCCCATCACTGTCCGCCCGCCTCATCCACAGAACCTTGCTACCACCCTGCCCACTGTCAAAATGATTGTAGAGGTAGGTGTGGGACATTCCTCTGCTTGTGCTTTGGGGAATGTGGAATGGTTGATGCAGCCTCATGAATTGCTTTGCCAGTATAAAATCAGTTAAGAAAAAAAGTGCTGTGGCTGAGTCAATAATGACTTTTTTCAGAAATTAATTTGAAGTGGTCTTTTATTGTCGTGATTCATTTTGCTTTGTTTCCAGTGATTTTCTTGATCTCTTCGTCTTACTGGTTATCTTATGTGGATGGGTATGACATCACTGTGAGTGTGCATTCCCTGCCTTATCAATGGTTTTAATGCTGTGCCTTTTGCAGGTCAGTAAGTCTGCGTGTATACTGACCACCCAAGCCATAATGAAACTGCTCAAGTCCAAGGAGGCTGCAGCAGCTGTAGATATTAAAACGTGGCCCACTATTTTGGATACAGGTACACTAGCAAAATGGAAATAGTTTGAAGAGCAGTGTATTTATTTTGTTGCACCATAACTGCCTAGTTCAGTGGATGTGTTGTGCATTGCATTAAAATAACTGTCCAGAAACTCTAGGAAGCTGTAAAGATACATTGTTTTGTCCTGTGCTGATTTCCCAAAATAATAATATGGTACTCTTCTCTTTTTCTGTATTTTAAATAGATGATATGCCTAAAAAGAAGCTGGCTAGTGTTTTCAGACCTACATCTCCAGATATGTTGGCATACTTGGACTTCAGTGTGTCTACTACTGGTATATTAGCAGGAGTAAAGGTAGAGTAACAAGAGATAACCGTAATTTATTTCCTTGTGTTTACAAAGGAATATGTGATACCCTTTTTTTGAAAGAAGTCCCTGAGGGCTCCTGTTTCCTCTTGCAGATGTCACACGCAGCTACAAGTGCCTTATGTCGCTCGATAAAGCTCCAGTGCGAGCTGTACCCGTCCCGACAGATTGCCATCTGCCTGGACCCCTACTGTGGCCTGGGCTTTGCACTGTGGTGCTTGTGCAGGTATGGCCCTGGAGCTCCTCACGGGTGCCCAGCTTTCTCCAGCATCCCAGGGAGCAGGCCTGGCTGAAACTGCCACAGAAACACAAATTAACCTTTTTATCGGTAGTTCAGAAAACACCTTTTGTGGTAAGAAAATTCAGTGAAGTCTGTTAGTTAGTTGAGTAATTTCAGGTTTGCAAGTGGAATTCATTAGATATCAAATTCAAGGGGGGAGAAAAAGGACTTCACTGTCTGTTTCACATTGATTAAGTTAATCCTTTTAAAGTCTTTTGAGATGAAACTGTATGTTTTGACAACAACGTTAAGAAGTTCACTGCAGGATTGGTTTGCACTAAGAAATACTGCTAAAGGAAGCAGTTAAATGTTTCTTAAAATGAACGAGTCCTGAATTGATTCAACCAGATAATACTCTAATGCAGCACATTTCACAAAGCTGCAAATTTTTCTTTTTTTTTTTCCTTTTTTTTTTTGCCATGTGCACTAATTAATTGAAGTTTCCATGCTTCCTCTCCCCAGTATATATTCAGGTCACCAGTCCATCCTGGTGCCTCCTCTGGAGCTGGAGAGCAACGTGTCTCTGTGGCTGTCTGCTGTCAGCCAGTACAAGGTGCGTGTCACCTTCTGCTCCTACTCCGTGATGGAGATGTGCACCAAGGGCCTTGGGACACAGACTGATGTTCTCCGGGTGAGTGGCCTTCCTTTTTCAACACGCTGACGTAAACAATGTATCTTTATGAAAATACTTCATTTTGGCTTGCAGCAGGTGGCTTTGGAAGTGTTTCTGTGAGAGCAGTTCATGATGACTTGACTTTTGGGGAGTGTTGAGACTGCTGGGAGATTCAGCTCTCATGCTTGTGGTGGAGGAAAAAAAAAAGAAGTCTTATATTTTCAGTTTTAGTTATTTGTGTCACCTCTGTGCTGCTGGATGTTTTTGAGATTTTGGGTGAAATACAAAGCAAGGCTATCAATTTGTTTGTGTCTGAGATGAAAAAAACCCCAACACCAAACAAAAAAGTTCCAAACAGACAAAACACACACCAACAGAAGGAAAAGTCCCAGAGCCCCACCAAACACGAAAAACCGCTCCCCCAAACAACCAAAAGAAAAAGCACCCCGGAACTCAGCAAGTCTCATTTTCAGATATTACTTGATACCAGAAATGTTGAGTTCTAAAATGGATATGGGTGTTCTAAATGTTGAGTTCTAAAATGCAAATGTTCCAGGCCAGGTTGGATGTGTCTTGGGGCAACCTGGTCTAGTGGAACGTGTCCCTGCCCATGCAGAGGGGTTGGACTGAGATGAGGTTTAAGGTGCCTTTTCACCCAGCGCATAATTCCCTATAATTCTTTGATTCCTAACACGAGCAGTTACACCCTGTTACATCTGTTTATTTTTGAGGGAAATCTCTTAACTCAAACTCAATTTCCGTGAAGAGGAAAGAGTTCCCACAGCTGTAGTAACTCGTCTGCTCTGGATTTCCACTGGGAATGTGTGGCGGCTCATTCACAAAAAAGTGGCTGCATTGTGCTTGTTCTCAATAGAGACAAAAACCCCTGTGCCTCTGTTCCCCTGGACCTCACCAGAGGGAATCCTGGCCCACAGCCAGTTGCTCCAGGTTCACATTCACATTGAGAGGAGCTGATGATCAGTCTGGAACACCTGAACTGTGCAGTGCTGGGAGCCCGTAGCTCCCTGGTGAGCCGCTGGCACAATGACATCTTGGGAGTTTTTCAGCTCAGAATTCCGAGTGGCTGTGTTGCAGCTACACGATGTCTGTAGTGTTCAACCAGTTCATGTCTTCTTCTGGTGCTTTTAAAGCCCTTCTGTTGCACAAATGAAAACAGTTTATTTCTGGAATTGCTGCCTGTGAAGTTACAATGCTGTCCTCCCGCCGTGCCCCCTCAGATGAAGGGAGTGAACCTGTCCTGCGTGCGCACCTGCATGGTGGTGGCAGAGGAGAGGCCGAGGATCACCCTCACCCAGTCCTTCTCCAAGCTGTTCAAAGACCTGGGGCTCTCTGCTCGTGCAGTGAGCACCACCTTCGGCTGCAGGGTCAACGTAGCAATTTGCTTACAGGTGAGGTGAAGCTGCTCATTCCTTACGCAGGATCTCTGGGAACTTGGGAGATCATGGTCAGCCGGATGGATTTCTGTTTATAATGGTCTAGAGCCCCATTGCTTGCTTGTTTCATCACCAGTTAAATAAGCTTTTTAGTAAGATGTTGATTTTGATAATTTAACATTTCTGTACTAATTGACCAATTGATTTGCATTTCTAATGCAGAGTGTCAGTGTTATGAAACTTGTTTCCTTCCTACTATGCAGGAGCACTGTTAAATAAACAGCTTTCTCTTTGTAAATATTACACGTTACAAGCAATGCTATTTCAGCTTTGGTGTGATTCAGATTTTGTCTGTTTGCAAAGGAGCTGTGTGTATAATGTGGAATTAAATGGAAGACATAAATAAGATCCAGGGAAATTGACAAGGTTGGCAGGTTTTTCTGACTTTAAACATCTCAGATGTCTATTACCAAAATGCAAATAGTTTTGTCTCACCTCATGTGAGAGCTGGACTTTTTTTTTTTTAAATTAAAGGTATAAAATTGGTAGCTCTGAGGGATAAGATATGCCCATAAAGTGCACAGCCCTGCTTCACAGACTGGAGATAATGACATGCTGTGGGCCAGAACCGCCTTTGACATCTTAGTATTCAGCTGATAATTATATTCTATGTGTAATTTAACCGGATTAAATCCAGCTCTTCTTAATGAGATGTGTCTTTTTTAGTCAGGAGATTAAAAAAAAAAAACTTATTTCAAAACTTACCTGAAAAATGAGGTACTAAATGTGGACTAGAAAATGGGAAAGCACCCTGGGGTTTGAATAATGCTTGAATTGATAAATGAAGTGCTCAGGTTTCAGATGAGGCAGTATGTAGCTTTGTATGTGGGGAATACCTTAGCTGGCACATGCATTATGTGTAAGTGTAAATTTAATTTCCAGTTTTCTTGGTATGAATTACACTTAATAAAATAGGATTCTGTGAAGATTGCTACTGTACTTCTTCAAAAACTTTATTTTTCCTTTTTTTTTTTTTTTCCTTCCTGTTGCCCACGAGATGAAGAAAAGCTGTTTTTCCTCTCAGAATGTATTACAGTGTTCTAGGTTTCTTACAAGAGAGATGTTTTGGGACATGAGTTGCTTATATATGTTGCCATTCCCAGTTGTTTCTTTAGTTTCTATAGTTTCTTTCACAATTAAAGGAGAAAAGGTTTTTAACAAGCCCAAGCTCAGTGGTTACCAAGAAATATGGCCAGAGCAATTTTACAAATCGATAGATGGAAAAATAGGAGGGATACACATGAAATCAAGATGACTGTAAATTAAGATTTTAAATTCATCGAATAAAACATTTCAGCTGCCAGGCGTGAAGGAACAGCTTCCTGAATTGCCTGTGTGAATAAGAATTTTAAAAACCAGTTTGGGATAAAGGGTGGAAAACAGTTTTTCTGCAGAATGTTGAATGGCAATGTGAAAAGTACTCAAAATTGCCTATGTAGGACTTAGGGCAGTTAAGCTTCTTCTTCATTTTATGCCTCTTTCATCTGTGTTTTCCATTCTTGAGCCCTTGTTTTAGTGTGAGGGGTTTTCTAACCCCTTGCCCCCATTCTTCCAAAGAGATACCTGTATTAGACTTTTTTTAATTTATTGGATTTAATTGAATGTAAATGAATGGCCAAACTTTTGATTTTGTTAGCAGGCAAGTAAATACATGATGTCTCCCACCCTTGCTGGACTGGTTCACTGAGAACGTGTTTCTGAAACTGCAGACAGCCTCACAGAGGGAGGAGGGATTTTTGATAGAGCAACGTATAAGCTGCCTTAGCCCTCTTTTGTTCATTGTCTGAGACTTGCATGTTTCCCAAAGAACCACCTAAAAGTGCCAAGCTCTTAAATAATCTGAAATGGAAATTCTCTTTTCACTCTAAAACAGTATGAGTTTTGTTTTCTGTCTTACTGTGTGTATCTTGTGTTTCCAGTGCCTCTTTGTTTGTATTTTCTTTTTTTTCCCCTTTCTCTCTGTTTCCCACACTTTGATGGCCTCTGTTACTTCTGTTTGTGGTCCTGCTGTCAGCCAAACAGGCTGGGCAAGCTGGCTGAACAGGTATAGTGCTGCATGTGTGCTTGTTGTGTCCTAAAGTCCATCTGGTTCTGCACTGTTAGGGACTAGGCCCACACAGGTTTATGCTTACATCCTTTTGCACTGGCTTTGTGGGTTTAGAGCAGGTGCTTGTCCAAATAAAATCTTTAAAACTGAATTTTAAATGGAAAAAATGTAAAAACTTAGACTTACCCGTGCTACGTTCGTCACTTGTGCGTTCATTGACTGATTCCATAAAAAGCAAGGCTTTACAGCAGTCACTGTAGAAAGGGGGGCTGTTTCACTCTGTCTCTTGTACATTAGGGAAGTGCTTTATAAGTCTCAGTAAATAAGGGAGAGAAATTTGTGAATTTTTGTGGCTGTGAGAATGAAAGCAAGATGTCATGAGTTCTGCTGAATTTGTTTCTTCCCCGTTATTCTTAGGGAACAGCAGGACCAGATCCAACAACAGTCTATGTAGACATGAGGGCACTGCGACACGACAGGTACAGTCTGTGTTAAAACATGAACTCTTCAATGGCTGCAGAGGAGAAACCTCAGCCTCATTGCACTGGTTTGTTGAAATACTCTCGGCAGCAGCCAACTGACTCCCTACCATGTTATATCCCTGTGCTGTGCAGTTCCAAGAACACTGGCTCCATCTGCTCTCTAACTGTCCTTCAGATAGTGCAAAAAGTACAGTTAGAGTCTCCCTTAGGCTTTTTCTTTCCTTCAGACCAAACCAGCTCCACTCCCTCAGCCTTCCCTGGGCTGCATTGTCACTTGACCCCAGTTAGGCTGCTTGCTCTTTACTGTTTGTAATTCCTACTGATGCTCTGCCATGGCTCAGTGTGACAAGTAGAGGTCCAGGAGAATCCAGGAAAGGAGGTGAATTTAAAATGCTGGTGGAACTGCAACCTTAGAGCTTTGTTGGAAGAAGTTACTCCTCTTTTCAAAAGAGAGCAGAGTTACGGATTCTTAAACATGGTGTGTGGGAATGTTAATAGGGAGGTTTTGAAGACGGCTAGAAACTTGTAAGTTGTGAATAGCTGAGCATAATTGGGTGATTCATTACAGCTCAGTCAGTGCAGCTAAAGATGGGGTGGCAGTGGATGTACTAGAACACAGCTGTTTAACCTCTAAGTTCTTAAAGCCTTGTACAAACATATCTTCTTATTTTCTCAGAGTGCGTTTGGTAGAGAGAGGTTCTCCACACAGTCTGCCACTTATGGAGTCTGGAAAGGTGAGAGGCTGAGAGTGATCCTTCCTCCTCACAGAATCCTGGCATGGTTTGCGTTGGAAAGCACTTCAAAGCTCATCTCATTTCAATCTGTGCCTGCCACGGGCAGGGACACCTTCCACTATCCCAGGTTGCTCCGAGCCCTGTCCAACCTGGCTTTGGACACTTCCAGGGATGGGGCAGCCACAGCTCCTCTGGGCAGCCTGTGCCAGGGCCTCAGCACCCTCACAGGGAAGAACTTGCCCCTAACATCTAATCCAAACCTACTCTTTCAGTTTAAAGCCATTATGGCTCCTGCTATGTCCTCATGACCGTCACCGGGGTGGGGAGCTGCTTCCCGTGGATGTCAGTGCAGAGTAGCTGGGCTAATCACTGTATCCAGGAGAGCATGATGTGATGGGGTGGCTAAAGTAAAGCCAGGTACATAACGTGAAGCAATAGGATAAGTTGCTACCATCTAAAAAGATCAGAGGCCTTCATGTGGAAGGCATTTTCTAGGTGTGGAACCAACACTGAAGCTGCAGCACAGCTGCTCAGAGTTAAAATGATTAAACAAGTCAGTAGGAAGAGATAGTTGATATCTGTGGTGCAAGAAGGAGTAGTAAGGGAAGAACAGACTTCTGATTAACTTTCCTTTTGATGAATTTGTTTTCTTGACTTCCGTTTGCTTCTTATTCGAGATCCTTCCGGGAGTAAAGGTCATCATCGCACACACAGAAACCAAGGGGCCTCTGGGAGACTCCCATTTAGGAGAGGTAAAGCTTTGGTGCTGGTGTTCTGTTTTTATCAGCAGTGATTTGATATATTGATACCTCCTGTTAGATAAATGCCTGCCCCTGAGTGGGACAGCCTCTGTGGGAATGAACCCCAGAGGGCTGGCACTGTTGTGTGGCTGCATAGCTTGCCCCCTCCTCTGCCATGGCAGCACAGCTGAGACCAGGGCACTGGTCAGTGTCTGCCTGGGAGCTACAACAGGTAGGGAGGTACTCCATCAGTGGGCAGCAGCAGTAAGGTAATCTGCTGCTTGGTTTAGCCTTTGTTTTATAGATATCTTCTGTTGTGTAACAAGATGCCCACCTAATAGGTTAACAGGTGTTCCTTTCCAGTAAACCAAATGCCAGGTTCATTTTTTGCTTTTACCATCTCCCAATATATGTATATAAAACCCCTTTTTACTCCTTTTCGCTGGTCAGAAGTTCATGATTTCAATAAAAACTGGCATTTTGGAGCAGTCAGAACTGTCAGCGAAACAGACCCTTGAATAAATGATTGCTTTCCCCCAGATCTGGGTGAGCAGCCCCCACAACGCCACTGGGTACTACACGGTGTACGGAGAAGAAGCACTGCACGCTGACCACTTCACTGCTCGCCTGAGTTTCGGGGACACCCAGACCCTGTGGGCTCGCACCGGCTACCTGGGCTTCCTGCGCCGCACCGAGCTCACCGACGCCAGCGGAGGTGAGCGGGGACACTGGCCCTCCGCAGGCTCCTTCGGGGAGCTGAGCCAGCGGGGAGCACGCTGCCCCGCAGGTTTGCCCTGATTTCCATCACGGAAGGGTCCTGAATTAAACAGATGTTCTGTCGTTCTCACAGACGCCAGTGATTTCGTAGCCTTTCAGGAGTTAAAGGTCTAGAGGAGAAGCTTTCCAGTATAGAAAACAAATTGTTAATCTTGGGGCTTTGTCTAAATTCGGGAAAAGTTTGTCTTCCGCCTGCTGTGTTTTCTGTTGAGACAGAATACAAAGTAGGTGTAGTTCTTGATTATCATGTATTTTGAAAAATAAACCTCTGAATGTCCCTAGGAGAGGAGTTTGAATGCTTCTAACTTAATAGCAAATGTATATTGCTAGTTTTCTGTGACTGGACTTGAATGGTGGTGTCTTCATGGACAGTGTCAGTGTCCTGACTGCTGTCCCTGGGTAACAACAGCAAGTTTTTGTGCCTTTCTGTAGCTTTCTGAAAAATCACATATCATAGAGGTTTTTATCAGCATGGAACAATGCCAGTTGTCCTTTAGCTTTCGAGAGGCTTTGTACAGTGAATTAACAGAGCAGTACACATGAAGTACAGCTTCTCAGCATGATTTTCATCTCCAGTGACGTAATTGAGCAGAACTATAAAACAGTTAACAAAGAAAAAGCCAAGTTGAACTGAACAGAGTTAGAGGATGAATGTGGAGAGTGTGTCCTTCAGGAAAGAGAGCTTTGCTTATTTAACCTGGCAGAGCAGAGGCTGGGGAGAGGACAGAATTGTTCTCGCTGCATAAACTGTGGAAGCTGAGTAGAATTTTGCTGGCATGAGGACAAGTGGGTATAAGCTAGTGTTAAAAAGAAAAAAAAAAAAAGTTAAATTTGGAAATTGGAAAAGCGTTCCTGTCAATCAGAGGAGAAATGTCTCTGGTAAGAATAGTGGGACGAAAAGATGTTTTAGCAGTGGATTTTGATTGGGCTTATGAACTGAGGTTACATTACATGGGAGAAAGGACAGAACTGGATGACCCAGAAATTCTTTTCAGTCTGGTTTCAGTTGCTTAGAGTCCACAGGCAGAAGGGGACTTAATTCTCTCCAAATGCTGGATCTTGATGTGTATTACAGACTCTTTCCCCTAGGAAGCACTGGGAACATCTTAGAACATCAGGAATAAGCACATGCAGGTGGCCACATCTGTCCTGTAGATGTGATGATGTTGCAATGTGTGTGCTGTGTTGCAGAGAGGCACGATGCCCTGTATGTGGTGGGCTCTTTGGATGAAACACTGGAGCTCAGAGGAATGAGGTACCACCCCATTGACATAGAAACCTCTGTAATCCGGGCTCACAAGAGCATTGCAGAATGGTAAGATCCTCAGCATTATTTTTCTGTATCCTTTTTTTAGTTCTAAAGCAGAAGAACTTGTAACTTCCTTGGCTGTGTCTGCATGCACGCTTGTGGGTGTGGTAACACACCTCAGGGATTTCATGGATGGTGTCTCCTGGCCTGTATCATTCCCATTTGGCCCTAATGAGTGCTGTACGCCATCGGCTGCAGGCCCTCTGCAGCCTCAGAGCATTCACGTTCACCTGTAAGCTTTGGGAGGTCTCACCTTTCTTTGAGCAGTCTCTTTCAGTAAGCAGCTCCCTTTGCCCACGCATCCTTCCCTGCCCTCTAACGCGTGTGTCCTGCCGGCAGCGCCGTGTTCACCTGGACGAACCTGCTGGTGGTGGTGGTGGAGCTGGAAGGCTCGGAGCAGGAGGCGCTGGACCTGGTGGCACTGGTGACAAACGTGGTCCTGGAGGAGCATTATCTCATCGTGGGCGTCGTGGTCATCGTGGACCCCGGCGTCATCCCCATCAACTCCCGGGGCGAGAAACAGCGCATGCACTTGAGAGACGGGTTTTTAGCCGATCAGTTGGACCCTATTTATGTGGCCTACAACATGTGAAAACAGCAAATCACGTCAAGGCTGAAGCACCAAAACCCCGGGGACTGCCCTCGTAACAACGTCAGAATCCATGTTCTGTGTTTTAAAAAGCTGTGGAAGACCTTAGGAAAACGGCGATACTGCTCTTCACAGA
Organism: Atrichornis clamosus; assembly: GCA_013400975.1. Lineage (NCBI taxonomy): Eukaryota > Metazoa > Chordata > Aves > Passeriformes > Menuridae > Atrichornis > Atrichornis clamosus. Next base: position 10,279 of record WBMZ01000729.1, on the reverse strand, counting down.
CCTTCATCTCCCAGACTGCATTTGCTTTCGTAAATCCATGTTAACAGTCACAGCTGTCTTAGGATGGAGAGCTTACTGGAATTCCTGAAGGAAGCTTATTAGAACTATCATGGACCAGTTTTATTTTTTGGGGAGGGGGGGGATAATTATGAATGTCAGTACTTGATGCACTGCATAAAAGGACATAATGTGGGGAGGGGAGAGAACACCAGCTGTGAGGAGGACTCCTGGAAACAACACCCAGAGTTGTGAGCAACCATCCAGAGTTCCCCCTCCGTGTGACTGTCTGCAATATGTCAGCGGTATCGGGGTTGGGACATCACCTTCAACATTGCACACACCTCTGCCACATTCTCTACTGAAAGGAATTTTGCACACGTTTGGGATTTAAAAATGCAGCCTTTTTATTTTAAACCACTGACTCATCCCTATTCGGAAGAAACCAACCCGTTCCAATCCCGGATTCGATATAACAGTTATGCTGCTGTTCAGCTTTTTTGTACCAAGCAAAAACAAATACTGCAACTGTAACAAGGTGCCATGCTGGACTCTGTAATGCTGTAAACTTTATAATAAAATACAAAGTAATACCCAGTTTTAAGTACTTGATGCAGGAGCCTTCAGTGCTCTTGCTCTTGTAACTCCATGTCAGTGTTGCTTGTTTTTGTAGTGTTAGCTGTTAATTCTTGCCCTGCATAACACCAAGGATTTGAAAATCCATTCCAAAGCCACTAGTCTCTGATTTATACTAATGTTTACAAAGCATGGGCTTACAATATGTTTTCCCTAAATATCCTGTGCTAAAACTTAAAGTAGTGACTTTTTTTTCCCACCATGGAAAAGCTATTCAGTGTTAGTTAGCTTGAGCTGCTGTGGTACAAACTTACTTTATTTTCTTTGGAGTTGTACTTAAACTCTTCTGTTCAGGCTAAAATACCCAGTTGGTTGAGTCACACTTGGACTAATTAAGGTTTTGAAGTTTCTGCCTGATCTAATACTGCAGTGAACCTAGTGCAGAAAGAGAGTATGAAGTTATTCAAATACTTACTATGTTTGAAGGTTAAGCACGAGACTAGCAAATAACTATTTTTATAGGTTTGTTAAAGACTTTGAGAGCTACATAAAATTTTTTAAATAATGCACGAGTTTGGCAAAAGAGCCAGCTTTTTCTGCAAGGCGATTCTGCCTGGATCAGTGCCTAAGAAAGATGGATGTCAGTCCCCTGATATATCAGATTTATCCATAGTCAAATAAGCTCTGAAATCTTCAAGAAGAAGCTCTCCTATATAATAGTTCTGTGCCCTGATGGTGTTTCCCTGTGGTGTATTATACAGCTGCATACTCTGTAATTATGTACAGAACTTGTGTAACTTATTGTTTGAGTACAGCAGCCTCCAGCAGCGGGCTGTGGGACACCCCTCCTGCCACAACAGCTGGCAGAAGGAGAGAGCTCCCCAGCCCCCCGCTCCATGTTGTAGTTTTTTAGCAGGTAAAGCATTGTAAGACTTTTGTATTGAGATACCGATGACAGTGAGACAAGTTGCCTTGTAAAGTAAATCTTAAGACAAAAAGCTCATTAAACATTTCAAAACAGCTCTTGACAATCTGACTTGATGAATGTTGAAACTTAGGCCGTGAGGTCCAAACCTTGCCTTAGCACAGTTTCCACCCGTGTTTCGGACAGTTCAATGCCTAAAGAGCTTTTTCTGTGAAGTTTCAATTGCTTTGCAGATAAAGCAGTGGCAAAGCCTGGACGATCCTGAATTTCCTGTGTTTTGAGCCTCTGCCATGGTGCCAGCAGGCCTGGACTGATGGGACATCACTGCCGTGGTGCCACTAAGCAGCTGCTCCGTGCGTGTCCGAGCCTTTCCAGGGCCTCTGAGCTCCATCTCCAGGCACAGGCCAGCCGTGGCCCTGCTTGGTTGGCAGCCGGATACCCACCAAAGTTTGTACCCTTGGAAGAACATTGCAAAAGGCACCAGCTGGATGAAAAGAGGCCTGGTGCCAGCTCCAGGCTGACGGCTGCCAGGGAGAAAGCACTGGATGAAAAGGAAAAGCGGGAGCAGAAACAGCAGGACCGGAATGATGCCCTCCAGGAACCTCGTCAGGCTGAGCCCCAGCAGCTGCTGTGCCACCGAAGTCCTCCAGAACTGTCAGGGTAAATGAAACCCTCTAACACTGGCTTTTTAGTGCTGGCAAGTAAGGCATTGCTAACTTCATTCTTGGCCAGGGTTTGTGTGTGGCCAACAAAATTCCAGCCTCTGCACAAACGCTGATACAAAACTTCTTCACCTATTTATACCTTTCTAGCAGACAAAAGAAATTAATGTTAATTGGTTCTAAATTACACCATTCTCTTTCATTCATTAGTATTTTGTCCTCTATTGGTTATTGATTCCTCGCTGTTCATGCTAATTAGTCCATATTTTTAGTCTTTTTAGTATCTGTTTCCTCCCATAGGGACTTCGCAGCACATACACTGGCTCTTTGTTAGTCTCTTCTGGGTTCTGCAGAACGTCCTTGTAGTCCATAAATTCTGCATTCCAGATGTCCAGCTTCAACAATACATCTTTCTCTCCCAGGCTTTGTTCATTGAAGCATATCAGAGTTAGTTTATCAAAACTCAAAGTTTCAGTAATTTTCCCAAGCTGTGTTCCCATAAAAGTAAGTTGTGACAACTTTGCTAAATGCTGGCTAAAAGTGATTTAAGACTAATGCACTGCTTATAATTAATATGCTGGTTATGATTAATTAAAACAATTACTTTTCAACAGCTGCAGCAGGTTGGAAAGGCTGTAAAAAATCCCTAAAACCAGTCTCCTTGGCCCTTGCAACATGGCTTACAGGAGGTAGTGTGTCTGGTTTAATTTGTATCCAGGCAAAGGTTGCTCCAGAGCGTGTTTGCAGGCGGTTTTCTTTCTCTGACACAGAGTTCAGTGCAGACACTTTGGGATGCAGCAGATGGGTCAGACTCTGCTGAGGCTGCCCACAGTCAGCAGGGTGTGCAGCACACTCCGTGGTTCCAGGGCATTCCATCCTGGGAATGGGGCTCTGATGGGGTTTTCATTCATGTCACCTGCATTTCTTAACCCAGAGTTTCAGGGATTCCTGACCAAAGCACGCTCTTTTACTCAGGTTTAAAGAAGGATGCTTGTTCATGGAATTAAATTAAGTTGTAGTCTCTTAAATGAAGGCAAATGTTTTGTTTGAAAAGGCAAGAGAGGTGAGGCACCTACAGAAACCATTTGTACCGACAGTAGGCTTAGGAAACAAGCAGGAATTGATCCTGCAAAACGTGGTTTGTGTTTAAAAGCACTGCACATAATGAGACAATGGCATCTTGGAGCCCTTGCTGTTTTCTCACTGTTAGTTCCAGCCAGGCATTGTGCCTGGCATCCAGAAAGGGCTGTTTGTGACTTGTTTAAAGCACGGTGGGTTTTAGTGCCAAAGCATCTTAACTCATCTTTCTCACAACTGTTGAGGACAGGATTCAAAAACCTCTAATTCTTCTTAAGTGGAATGAGTGTGACATTTGAAATCCCGGCTTGTCGTAAAGGTACAAGGATGATTTTCGGAGTTTTGGTTGGTTGATTGTTGTTGGGTTTTTTACCTGATTTGTGGGAATGTAGAATGTACTAACAAGAGAATTCCAAGCCCTGTCTCCTTCTGAACTGGTCCCTCAGCACACTGAGGGAATGCTGTTGAAGCAGAATGTTTTCTTCTGGAGTGCAAGTGAGTATTAAATAACCCTGTAAACATTAATGAAGCTGCCTTTATTGCAGCAGTGTTCTTTGTGAGCCAGCACTTTGTACCAGCTTTTTTAAAGCTTTATGTCATTTTAGCAACGGTACTGTGAGGTTGCTTTTAACACCCTTATTTATTGCTAATTGCTACCCAGGAATTTATTAGTGGGAAAAGGGAAGCAGCTGGTTAATAGACTTTAAATATTTATATGGTCAGGTATTTCAAACCAGATGTTTCCAAGCCAGAATTCTTTGTCATGACCCATTCTAATGTGAGTTTTTGCTACAGTCTTGAGATTTTGTGTTTGTGTTTGGATTTTGTGTTACTTTCATGTTGTTTAGGAGGAACTAGGCACACCAGGAGGAGATGAGGGGTTGATGCCCAACAAGAAACCCCAAGGCATGAGCTGTAGCAGTGCTTCAGTCTGGATCCCCCAGCCTTCCCACGTCGGTGCAGCCTGGCACAAAAGGACACATTTTTCACCAGAGGCCAAAACAAGATTTTATTCTCTCCATTTCCACACGCTCGGGAGGCTGTGCCTGGTCTGTGGTCACACTGGGCCACTCCCCCTCCCCTTCTGCTTGAGCCTGGACACCGTGCCAAGGCACGTCCCAGGCCCAGGAGCTGACCCCAGTGCAGGAGCCTCATACACTGTTGCTTCCAGTTCTGCAGGCTGCCAAAAGCAGGAGGATTGATCAGCAAGAGAAAAAAAGCCTGAGCTCTCAGACGGTTATGCTTTTAGATGGTTATACTTTGCCTTGCAAGCCGTGAGTGTCTCAGTGTGCCAAGAAATGGGTGGGCTCCCCTGAGGCCCAGTGAGGGGACAGGAGCTGGGCTTCCTGGGTTAATGCCATGCACAGAGCCCACAGGAATCACTGGGAGCCTCCCCACTCAGGCCAGTGGGCTCTGCAGCAGGCTTCCAGAACTAGCCCCTCTGCATCACCTGCTTTCAGCCCTCGAATTTCCCTTTTTCCTGTGCAAGCACACTCCGATCACAGCATCCCTTTGCTTCCAGCCCCGTGCACATTCCTGGCTTACAACAGCAGGGAAGGAGCTTGAGGCAAGGCACTGACACACTGCATCCAGCCCGGGGGGCACTGGCTGGTAGCCTTTCCTGAGCCTGCAGGTGTTTCTTGTTCACAAAGCCACAGGTCTTAATAAGCTGCTTAAGTGTAGCACAAGCTGAACTCTAAGGAGCTGTGATCACAGCCAGTCCTTGTTCTGGAGGAGCCATGCTGCCTTGCCTCTCTCCAGCATGAGCAGAAGGGGCTCACCTGCTTCCCACCAGTTCACTCGTGCTCAAAGAACTCGTGGCAAGCGGCCGTGACCATCGCAACGAAGGCCACAAACTCCTGGAAGTCGCACTCTGCATCCCCATCGCAGTCCAGTGCCTCCATGACTTTGTCCACAGTCTCCTGGTCTTTGATCTCCTGAGGGGATAGAAACAGGCAGCCAGAGCTGAGGAGGACCAGAGCAAGGCTCAGGCAGACACATCCCCAGACAGTAACCCGTCCCCAGACAGTAACGTGCCTGTTTCTCGGGTGCTCTCATGGCCGAATCTCTGTTCAGACACACCCCAAATAGCTTGTGGCTGTTTTCAGTCTTGTGTTGGGGAATAGCAGCCACAGCTGTGCTGCTGGGAAGGGACATCTTGAGCCCCTGGGGGAAAGGCTCTCCCCACTTCTCAGGGGCAAATTTCCCTAGTATCCAACCCACACCCCAGCCTGCCACACAGGCTGTTTCCCTCATCCTAATGCTCTGCAGAGCTGGAGCAAAGGATTTAATGCCCTGCTGTGCAAATAAACCCCTTCCCCTGCACTTGCTTCCAGCGGGAGACAGAGCAGAGTGTGGTGAAGCCGCCCGAGCCCAGCCGGGCTGTGGGGAGGGCAGTACTTACACCGAGGAAATGGGTCAGCTCGTTGTTAATGAGCTCCTTCAGTTCCGATTTCTTCAGCTTGTGCTTGTCTCCCTCCTTCCCGGAGTACTGGTGGAAGGCATCGATGATGGCGATCATGGCCTTCTCCAGCTCAGACATGGTCACGGCGTGGCCCTGAAGTCAGAGGGGACGAGGGGAGCGCCAGCCTGAGCGAGCTCCAGCAATTCCTATGGCTTTGGAAGCACGGCCACCCCTGGGCTCCGCCCAAGGATCAGCAAGGTCGGAGCCCACGCTCAAAGCATCCTTCTGGGAAGCACTGGCAGCACCTCTGGCTTCGGGGGGAAGGCCCCGAGGCCGTGACTGCTGCCAGGGGTCCCGAGGAGAGGGGCAGGCACGGGGTCATTTCTGCTCCGGCGCTTCGAAAGGATTTTGCCGTCCCTTCTGTCAGGTTTCCCTCGCCTTTGCCTTTGTCTGCAGACCTGTCTCCAGCCCAGTAATCAGGGCAACCAGGCAGGAACCAGTTTTGATGAGTGCCAGCAGGACAAAATAAGCACTGCTCTAACCTCCCTCCTCCTGCACTTGATCTGGAGGCCCCCTTGGAAATGATAACTATTAGGATTGCAGCTTTTCCTGCAGACTTCACAGAGGGACAAGCCAGAGAGACTGATCAAAAAGGGAGAGCTGCCAACCACTTCCCCAAAAGCTGGAGAAGTAAAAAAGCCTTGTTGTCTGGCACTCGGTTCGTTCATAGCCCACAGGCAGATGTCTCCTGCCCTGCGACCTGGCTCCTGTTTGTCCTCCACAAGGCACTGAACCTGATCCCACAGCTGATGTCCTCCCCCGCGCAGCAGCGTCCGAACTGAAAGACTCTTCCCAGACAAGGTAGGAAATATCCTGAGAGCCCTTGTCATGCCCCTGCCCTGCCTGCTTCCCGTCGGCGAGGCTGAGGAGTGCTCCAGCTCCCCGCCGGCTCCTGCGGAGCAGCGACAGTGCCCCGACAGTGTCCCCACCGCCCCAGGAGGGGACAGCCCGCCCGGCGCCCCCCGGCCCCTCTCACCTCCCTGCTGCCGGCGGGGCTGTGGCACAGTGGTGTGGCGTGGCCGGGAGCCCCGGGGACCCGCCGGCTTCTTATGCGTGCGGGGGGAGCCGGGGCGGGGTGTCCGAGCCGGGCGCTGTGCCCGCACCGCAGCGCTGCCCGCGGGGCTGGACCCGCCGCACACGTGGGAGCCGCTGCAAAGGCGCCCTTGGGAGGGGAAAGCACCGCCCGCTTTGCTTGTTTTCTGAAGGTGGTGAGCGGACATAGTTGCAATCAACCCGTTTTTATAGGGGACACATAAGTAGTGACATTAATAACCCGTTTCAAAATGTACGCAGTAAACTGAATTTTTTGTAAGCAAGCACTTGGCGATTATCCCTAAACCTAGTTGTTACAAACTAGTCTATTATGATGCCATCCATTTGTTCATATTTTTCAAAGGTAGAATGCCTGCTCACTGTTCATTAGATGGGTGTCTTTCAGTGCACAGCATGTTCTGTGAGTGAAGCTTGCATTCCAAAGCTGTGAATGCTTTCTTTAGAGCTGCTGAAGTGCTGTTCTGCTCTGAACAGTGAGTATGCAAAAACAATTACTTGTACATCTGATCTTTTCACTATGTTTACCCCGGGTCTTTGGGAGCAGAATACCAGTATTGAACACAGTTTTCCTGCTTTCTACTCTATTAAGATTGCAAAGTCAGGTTATCTCAAAATTAAACTTTTAATTACTTTTAAATGGGGTTTTGATACAAAACTTGCTCACAAGTCCCCTGCCAGCCCCAGCAGCCACCATTAGCTGGCATTAAATGCACTTTTATCTAAACCCTGCTGCTGGACGGACACATTCCCTCACCCAAATCTATTGAGACAACACCTACTATGTTACTTAAAACCTTTCTCACATACTGACCTGAAAGAAACCCATCCACATTGATCATTTCTTTACCTCGGAACATGAAACATTTTGTAACAGGTTCAAACACTGGTTTGGGGAAAAATAATTTCCCTGGCATTAAGCCTGAGTATGTTGACTCTAAATATTTACCTGGCCACTGAAATTCTTGCATTTATGGCACTGCAAACTACACCAGTTATCTGTGCTCTGGTGGGACTGGCAGGGACAGCAGGGATGCTTTTAGGTAGTGGTTCTTCTAGTGTGGAGGTAGTTTGTCAGCAATTTTGCACTATTTGATTTTTTCCCAAGGATATTTTCATTCCTATAAGAGCTGGCTATAAATGGGGCTCTCTGTCAGCAGGAAAGAGACAGCATTTTTCTCTGTTGATAGCAATTTGATCTGGTAGATCTCTTAGCTCAGTCCTTAGCCAAGAAATGCATTAAAGCAAGCCTTTTCTAGTCAGAGACGAGGTCCTAGCTCATCTCCTTAAACCTTAATATTTTCTGATGTCATTCTGGAAAATGACCTAAAATGGAACACAAAAAATAGCATTTGACAGATCAAAACTTGAACAGTCTTGGAATTCTCTTTCTTGATGATTCTTATTGTCCATTTCACCCCAAATCCTTCTGTATTTTACAGGCAATGGAATGATCTGCTCATAGGGTGGGAAGGAGCAGCGGGATCAGGTGTGAACAGCAGAAACCTTGACCCTTTTCTGCCTCTGGTAATGATCAGCTCCAAGTGACTTCCCTGATCCTTGTTCAGGCTCACATCCTTGCAAACACTGCTCTCCTGGCCTGGATGGTCCCTGACCCAGCCTCTGGCAGTCCAGGAGTTCTGGGCATGGGTGTGGGGCTGCGAGCTGGCTGTGCTTTCAGTGCTGCACAAAGAGCTGCCTCTGCTACTTTAAAATTTATCTTTCAACAGGAGAGGGTAACCTTGGGGCTGCTTTCCCCAGGGTCAGCGCTTCCTTGCCAGAGCTTTGGGCTGATGTGTTTGAAGAAGCAAGGGGGTTTTACAGTGCCCAAGGCCGAGCAAAACACTTCAGCCCCCTGCCTGTCTCTGCAGTAAAACACAATGTGGGCTCTTCATAGCAGGCTCGGGGAGACAAGCCAGCCCATTCCTTTGTCCCTCTGGTGCGTGTGGCGCCAGGCTCTGCCAGACCACGAGACAAAGGCCAGCGGTCATTGCACTGGGAGAAAAATGTAATGCAAGCAGGGGAATTCGGGTGGGAGGGTGAAGAAGCTGCTCCTGCCTCAGCAGGGCTGCGCTCACAGTGCCAGCACACGGAGCAGCACCGCAGGGAGCAGGCCCCCCAGCGCCTACAAACAGGGCAGCCAGAGGTGAGCGGCTTCCTGGCTGAATGCAGCTGAGGGTCGGACACAGGAAAACTTGTATAAAAACAACGCCCAGGTAAAAGGAGTTCGGCAGTTATTAAAAATTTCTAAGGCGATGGGTTTTATAGAGACAGAAAAATAAAACCAAGTCGTTCTTTCTCCATCATGGCCCTCAGGCAAATATTACTATAAATTGTCTTAAGATTTTGGCATCCACGAGGAAGTGGAGATACTTACACGAACCTCATCTCAGGCAGATTCATTATTCATTTTTTTTCCTTAAACAAAAAATAAACAACAGGCTATTAAGCCCCAAATAAAACACCCATATCAGTCAACTTCTGTTCATATAAACTGTGCAAGAGAAGCAGCACAGCTCTCCCTAGTGAGGACCAGTGGGATGACACACGAGTCAAAAACGTTATTCTCATCCATTCCCCCTCCAGGCCAACTCCAGCGCTATCCAAACATTTGTGAACACAACCAGGGCTGAATCTGTGCGTGACCTAAACCTAGTTTGTAAAATAAATACCAAATTCATTCTTTAATTCCCAAATAAAATTACTGTATTCTCTCCAAATAATCCCTGAGGTTTGCACATGAGCAAAGAGTTATTTACTAGAAGAAGAGCATTTTAAATTTCAACTTATAGTGTGCATTATATACTATAAGTATTAAATATTATATACTGTAAGTATTAATAGACAGGCATGTTTTTATCCTGGACTGCTGATGGGTGCCAAATCTGGGAGTAGCTTTTTTATCCCTGGGCCCCCTGAGACCCCTAGGAACAGCTGTGGCAGGCAGTGCACAGACATGGAGAGGCTTTTCCACCGGCTCAGCCCCATGGTTACAGCACCTGTAAAGCAAAACCGTGTTTTATGGGTGTCACCTCTGCCCGCCGTACTCCTCCTCACCCGAGCAGGGCCCCAGTGTTTGGCGGGTGCCTCACACCCGGGAGAGACGTGCTAAGGACGGTGATGGAGAGGTGTCGGCAGCTGGAGAGCACGGGGGCAGCAGGAGCGGGGGCACCCGTGGGTCGGGGTGCACTGTCCCCGTGGCTGGCGCTGCACCCGGACACGTGTCCCCAGTGGTCCACGAGGAGACGAGCTGGGCACCCAGACTGGGCCAGCGCTGGTTTGTTATTTCCATTCACGATGGAAAAACTGCACGCCTGGGCTTTGGAGGTGCACAGAGATGGGGGCGGTCGCTCTGGGTGTTGGCGCTGTCACCCAAAGGGGCAGGCCGGCTGTCGGGGTCTGCAGGGGCTGTCCCTCCTGGGGCAGCGAGCGCGGTCTCCGCGCCGGGGGCAGAAGAGGCAGGTCGCAGCCGCCGCGGGCCGGGCGATGTCCGGGGCAGGCGGTGCTGGGCGGGGCCGGGGCGGGGCA